>CM050219.1:9135000-9250000 GCA_027475355.1 Coilia nasus | reverse complement strand
GAACTCGTGGTAATGTTTAAAATGTTCAAAGCTGTTAGGAGCAGAACAAAAGGAAAGCCTAACTGCTTCGGAAAAGCAGAAGACACCAGGTAAGCTGTAAGCAGTTGTGCCCGGCCAGGGAGATGTAACGGAAGAGGTGCTGACTGAAAATGTCAGAGTAAAATAACACTCTAGTTCTCATTTCATTCCTAATGCAGACACAGTAAAAGTGCAAATCATTTCAGAAGGGCAGATGGAAAGCTGTGAAGCTTCAACGCAAAAGTACAGTGTTAAAAATAAATTCGGGTCACTGACATTTTTAAAGGTGTACTTTACTGCATCATTTTTGTATTAATTTTGTGGTGAATGCCCTGTGAGCTGGTTTTGGTGAAAAAAATGCTTTAGTGCTTCTGTTTCAGGCTGTTCTAGTTTGGTAGAGGAGATGGAGCAGGGAGAATGGCAGGTTCTCTGCTATGCTGGTTACAGGCTACAATCATTCAAAGCTCATTCGGTCATAGAAAACGAAATAGAAGATTTAAACGTTCTAAACAATCACACATACTTACCTATACTTCGCTAAGTGAATGTGTGCTGCAACAAGTCTTCTCTGGTAATCACAACTGTGGTATGGCTTTTTCTAATTAACAAACTTACGTCACTTTGTTGGTCTTTTTCTTATTCACTTGTTTTTCTGCTTACTTTCTTTCATTGACTAATGGAGGCAATTGAGGTAGAAGAACATTTTCACGTGCAGCATGCATATGCAACTCGGGGTGACCTATCGTATTTCAAAAGAGCAAGTACTAAACGGTTTCTTGTGGAAGTACTCCTTTAAAGTTAGGTCTTGTGTTCCTACATTTCCATTCAATTTCAGCCCTATCCTCTCACAATATTTTTGGAAGCACTTGATAGAACTTGAATGAATGAATGAATAAATTAATGAATGAGTCATTTTATTTTGATCATTAGCGGCATAAATCGTCACAATCACAACCATTAAAAAAACAAATAAAATAGGCTGATCGGAAAGGGTTTCGGCTGCTGATAGATGCCAAACCCTTGTTTTCATTTCCTTAGGTGAGACAAACAAAACCAGATAATGTAACACTATCATATGCACGCACATGCACGTACACACCTATATACACATGTGGGAACATAGGGCTGTGGGAACATAGGCATGATCCCTAGCATTCAACCCACCCAGCTCTGCTGTCCTCATGAAAGGCTGTTCAATGCCTCACGATGGGCATGACATGAGTGTCTCTCACAGGGGCTGATAGTGTGGCTAGGGCAATAAGCCTCAGCTGGAACTCTGTCTGCCCCTAACTGACACTTTTTTGCCTCAGGCTCCATAGCCTCTAACTGAACCCACCACAGTAACTGTGTATACTGTAAGTCTCAGCTAGAGCTAATAACTGCCATATCTGTGCTCATTGCCAGGGTCATGCCAACTTTTAAACTACAGTGGACAATAAAAGTGGTGGGTTTTTGCTTGGGGCCCCAAGGGAGTCAAGAATTGCCCCCTCCCCCTATGGCCCTATGGCCTCTGACTGAACCTGAGAAACGAAGAAGCATGCCTGATACCCTGTGTTACTATGACTGGATTGTTAAACTTTCTGAAAATTAAAGCAGAGACTTGAGAGAAAATGAAGCAAGCACTCTGCAGTTTTTGTTACACTTTGACTGAACCTGACCACTGTGGTAATTCAGTTTCTGAGTACAGTTCATCTCAGACAAGCTCTTATCAGCTACCGTTGGCCAAGAGCCATTTATGGATACTGTAATCACTGTACTGAAAGTCTTCTGAGAAGCCTTGGCATTAAAACTCACTCTCAAACTGCACATCGTTATAAAGGGCAATCTGGATGTAAGAGATTTAAATGACATTGACTCATAAGGTTTCCATATGCAATACCTTGGGAATGAGAGCAGTAGTTATGATAGTTATAAAATAGGAATTTCTTTAAAAAATAATCAATAATATTTTATATAGCTGTAAAATAGCCAAGGAACAGCCCCCCACTGTGGACAGACTATCCAAATCAAGTGTTACCAGATTTGTAAACAGCAGAGGTCACTGAGGCGACCCCCAAGATGAGAACCCATGAGATTAAGTATGACTGAGGACAGGGATGGCAATCAAATCCCATTGTAGTCGGTCAAGTTAATTCACTCACACTCACTCACACTCACAGACATAAGCAGAGTCTTAACATCCTGTGTGTGTGTGGGGTATGTGTGTGTGATGCTGTCAGTTAAAAAAACATAAGAAATAGTACTTCAGAGTGCAATTTTTTTCTTGATCCCGTGTATGTAGGGCCCAATCAGGTCCACTGGGCTTTTCAGGCCACTTACCTGCGCAGTGCCCTGGTAACCTTATTACACAGTGGGTCAGGTTTAGAGGCAGGACAGGGGGTTGTGCCGGCTTATCTAAACCCAGCCTAATGACTTTAAAGCGAGGATATGGGATTGATTAGGTAATGTCTCCAACAGGCACCACCCTGTCTGCACGACAGTGCTGAGTTGAACCATAGCACTCTGCATATAGAGTTTGCACTGGCCGACCCTCTGAACTCTTAACGCTGTTATATCGTCCTCCTGAGGTGTGACTCCACAGCACGTACTGTCGGTGAGGATCTCTTGGTGTGTTTCCTCACAGTCGTACAGTACTGATGGGGAGGGTGTGTCTTTGTGTGATTCCCCATAGATTACTGATGGGGTGGGGGTGGGGGATGGGGGGTGTTGGCGGATGGCGGATGACGGCTGATCTCTTTGTGTGTTTCCTTGTAGTCACTGAGTACTGTTGGGGGGGTTGTGTCTGCTTTTAATTTCCACACATGTACAGCGTGGGCCAAACATAGCGACATTGGTATTTTATAATCCAAGATTTTAGCATTTAACATGCAACAATGGAAGTGGTAGTTGCCCTTAGACGATTAGATTACGCGAATTTTCATTTTACACTGAATTTGTCCTTTAAAATGTGTAAAGTATTTTTGGCCCATCTTGTACAAACAGCTGGTTTAAAAGATCCAGACACACATATGGCTCTGGCTCATATATAGCTGGCTCACCCATCATTTTTGTTCTACCACTATAAATTCTTTATGCAGTTGTTTCACATGCAGTTATGCAGTTGTTTCACATACGCACACACACACACCACACACACACACACACACACACACACACACACACACACACACACACACATAGACACATGCGCATGCGTGCGTACACGTACACGTACACACACACACACACACACACACACACACGCACACACACACACACACACACACACACACACACACACACACACACACACACACACACTCAACCCAATCTGACAGGACAATACTGCATGTGAAAAGCTAGCTAGCTCTTTGCTCATAGGTTGAAACATAAACACTGTGCTTAATGAGGTATTCAATGCATGGGATCTTAGAGATTTCTGAGTTTAGGATTTTTTTTCTATTCCATTTTTTCCCTGATGGGCAGGGGTAGGGGGGGGGGGGGTCAAGCTTGTACGTCAGACAAGAAGGATGCTGTTAGTTGCCGGGGGTGATGCAGCGTGCAGGACTGGTGCGTACTGTACGCTTAGGGTCAGAGTTGGAGCGGTGGTCCCGGTGTAGCTGGATGTTCTTCCCCAGTGTTTGCTGTAGTGATGTGGCAGGTACACACAGACAGTGCTGCCTACCCTACACACAGACTGCTGAAGGCAAATGATTGACATGCCCTGAGATTCATCGCAAATGATTGACATGCCCTGAGATGCATCGCAGGAAGCCAGTGGCATATACTGTACGTACGTCTAATCCAAATGGAGAGTCTATAAGACTGCATTGAGCAGTTCTGATCAAAAAACAGCGCTACTCTTACTAGCCAAGACGTACAGCATTCAAACCAACCCCTGCAACAACACAGCAGGCCCAGTCAAAGACTTTTAATTAATCATGTCTCTTGGTGGTGTGGGTGGGAACCTTGTGCTGTGAGAGCTTTTCGCTTTGTCATGCCCGGACCACAGATGAAGCTGCATGTGGGCTAGTTCCCATAGGCCAGGGAGAAAAAACAAGTCTGTTTATCTATCTTTCACCTTACCATGAAGCATGGAAATCAATTTGAAGATGATGCTAGTACTCGAATGAATTTAAATCTGACAGCGTGATGACATTTCAGTGGTTTCTATTATCATCTCACCGTTCATAAGGTGAGATGAGAATAGATTTAGTATTTAGTATTTAGTATTTAGTATTTAGTATTCTGCGATCTTAGGTTGGACTTTGGCATTTTGAAAAAATAACCATCCTACTGTTCCAGCCCCGATGTGATAAGAATTCAATTTAACATCTGACAATAGTCTATTTTCCTCCTTAAACATATTCTCATCTTGTCTTTTTTCTGCTCAGGGTTTCTAAGAAGAAACAGGGGACATCTCATTTATTTCTTGCACGATAAAGGGAAAGACATTTTCAGGACAAGCTATTTTTCTTTTCTTACAATTACACCACTGCCAGAACACTGGTGTTCTCCTTGCGTCTGTGAGCATGACATCACACACATATCTGTAAGGGATAGATGACACAGCTGTCCAAAAGAGCTCTCAGGCTGACTGATACTTATACTGTAGGAAAGGACACACACCTGGTTATATTATAGCCATATCATTAAGTAAAGTCTGGCAGACTTCTTATCAGCATGTGACAGCACTTTAATCGGGTTTCATTATGTAACACTAATCACAACTGTTAACCTGTTTTTTGTAATATCACAGCGTCACTGAAATAGGCCACTGGACTTTGTGACACATTGAATTTAATTTACAGCATAACTGTGAATCGGCTGTAACTAAAAGCCTATAGCATGCAAAGCATGTACACAAAAGCATGTTCCCCCCCCCCACTACTCCACAGACATTTCAATGCACACTTTTCTTTTGCACTACAACCAATGCCACCACTGCTTAAATGGCACCATTTGACCATTAATTCACTGCACACTGTGTTTTTACTTATTTGTATTATATACAAGGCTACTGTACTTTTTGTTATGTTTATATTATTATGTTTTGTCGTCATGTCTTCCTGTCTTGGTTATAAGATGTTTAATGTTCACTGTGGGCCTAGAGAGCATTGCAATTTCAAATTCTGTGTGTGCAACCCGTACATATGGTTTTTTGACAATAAAACTGACTTTGACTTTTGACTTTGAAAACATCTCACCGAGCACAATGTCACAGGCCAATTCTGAGTCTATAAAACTTTGATACCTGTTGCTTATCTCACCCTGTTTACAGCACCAATCCTTCATATACTCTTATTCCATATCAGGGATATATCACACAGATATATAGTTCTGGAAACTGATGAATGCATAGTTATTCTTTGTACTTTTATAATCTGCTAAACATCTTGTAATGTGTTGTCCTGCAATAAAGTGTAGGTGTTCTGTAACACCCACTGTAATTACATATTAAAGTATACTTGTATACATAATGCTAAAAAAAACCGAGTCTAAAGTTTCCATGACTCCAAAGTAATTGACTTTCAGCACCCCTGTGTTGAAATATGAGGGGGCAATGACTTGCTATCTGGGGGGCAATGACTAGCTATCTGCTCTCATCAGTGCAAAGGAGCACCAAGAGGAATTGACACTCAGCTTCAGAGGTGACATGCTGACATTTGAATTTCACTCTGTGTCTGAGGACAGAAGCCAATCGGTTATCCTTCCTATCACAACAACTGATAAACCTGAACATGGTGGTTGAGAGCAGCCACCAAGCACTGGCTATAAGGGGCGAAACACACACACACACACACACACACACACACACACACACACACACACACACACACACACACACACACAGACACACACAGACACACACACACACAGACACACACACACACAGACACACACAGACACACACACACACAGACACATACACACACAGACACACACACACACAGACACACACACACAATGTGTTAGTGGACAACAGTAAGACTATGTCAGTCCTTTCACAATGATAGAGGCACATTGCGGAAATAGAAGGGGGTTTGAGTCACACTTGCACACACACACACCATCACACACACACACACACACACACACACACACACACACACACACACACACACACACACACACACTCAAACACACACACAACTATAAACACACACACACACGTGGGGAGGTTTGTAACCACCCTCAACCCTCCCCCCACCTGGTCAGCAAAAGTCACGTGTGCAAAAAATCAGGGTTTAACCCCACAACCACTTCCACACCACCCCGCTACAAACAGCAATCCCCACCCCACTGAAGCAAGGCCAGATCTGTGAGTCAACTGGCTACTCTCTAAGAACAAGGCAGACGAAATGTCCCATAGCCCTAACCCTAACCTCCTCTCTATGGCAGGTCATTGGGTCAAAAGACACTATGCAGAAAAGCCCAAGACATGATGTAACCACAGGCACGAGCCTTGAAATCCAAGCGCTTGCTGGAGATGTCAAGGTTCGTTTGTTGTTGCAAAGTAACATACGATCTTCCATTTTTTACCACTCATATTTTTTTAACTCAGCTGTCCGCGAGTCACTGTAGCTACGCAATGAACCATTGTAGAAAAAAACGTGTTCCAAAAGTTGAACAGATTTTAACTCTGAGCGCCTCGCGTTTTTTAGAAGCCTCGCCATTTTTTGTGTGAGGTGCATGCAGAAAAAGGAGGGAGGAGTGTTGCAACGTTCAAACCGCTTGTCAGCCGCATTGTTCTATAGGAAAACAATTCAATTCAAGCGCCTGGAAGAGAAAAAAGGGCCGCAGTCTAAACACCCCCTTAACGTCCCCCTGTCCTCCTTCTGACCAGCTTGAAGTGTCCCTAAGTAGGACACTGAAGCCCAAACATCTCTTGATGTGGTGCAAGGTTGGTGCCTTGTATGGCAGCTTTCAGTCGTCGGTGTGTGTAATAAACAATTGAGGCATTCTGTGTGAAGCTGTATCAAAGGGTAGGACAAGTCACCCCACCCGGCATCGAACCTGGGTCTCCAGGGTACCAAACATGGGCTCTGACCGCAACGCCAAAGAGCCAGGCTCATTGGTATGGCAGTCAGAGCACACCCACAACTCTAGTGATGGTCACTCCATTACACTGCCTTCCCCTTTGGGAGGCACACCCATGCACTTCAGACACTCAGGTGTGCCTCACGCATCTCCCACCATACTTCTCCCATCCAAGGTGCCTCACATACTGATGCTTCACCCATCACTGGGGTCCCTCACATTGTGGTCAACCTAACCTGGGGGTTCCTCATATGGCTCACACAGTGGGTGCACCTCCGATGACCTCACGGCAAGCCATCCCACTTCTGACACCATTTGCAGCGAAGGGGAGGAAAAGTCACCCCACCCGGCGTCGAACCCGGGTCTACGGGGTACCAAACATGGCTCGTTGGTATGGCAGTCAGAGCACATCCACAACTCTAGTGATGGTCACTCCTTCACAGAAGCACTGTGGGGTACTCTGTTGAGTGTCTGGAAGCACTACAGAATGCCAGTGATGGGCACCGTGGCTTCAGATGCTACAATCCAGTACCATGTATTTGCTGCAACCATTCACTAAATCAGCTGATTCAGAGCAGAACAGCAGAACACTTGCGTTAGTGAGTGAAATATCCTGTCTCTGCTGCATAGGTAGAACCAGGGGATTTGGAATATGTGGTATTGGACTGCAGCTTCTAAATCCAGGTTGCCCATCGCTGATATATGTGGTCCATTTGTTCCATGGCCCCAGAGCCCACCACAATCCAGGGGGCAGCTGTGGCCTGATGGTGAGGGAGATGGTGCTGGGATCGGAGGGATGCAGGTTTAATCATCGTTCCAGTAGGGGAAAAAAATGGTGGTTGTGGAGTGAATAACCAGCACTCTCCTGCATCCCTCGGCTGAGTTGCCCTTGAGAAAGGCCACACTGCTCCAGGGGAGCTGTCCCTTTACCTCGTTCACTATTCGCCCTGGATAAGAGAGTAATGGTAATGTAATCTGCCTCCTGGCCCTGCAACAGCAGCTGCAGCAGCTGGGGTCATTGAGGTGGTGTGCTCTCTGCCAGAGACCTTTGGCATCTGCCTCCTTATCTGCTGTGCTCTCTTTGCCATGGGGCTGGGGCTGGGGCTGGGGATGGGATGGGTGCATGTGTAGACACACAACACAGGCCTACACCGAATCACTTATGTCATCATTCTGTCTGTCTGCCTGTCTGTCTGTCTGCCTGTCTGTCTGTCTGTCTGTCTGTCTGTCTGTCTGTCTGTCTGTCTGTCTGTCTGTCTGTCTGCCTGTCTGTCTGTCTGTCTGTCTGTGTCCCATTACAACACATTACCAGTTCTCCATTAAGGAGGTGGAGGAGTGGGGGGAAAGCGAGAGATACAAAGAAAGAGTAATGGAGGGAGAAAGAGAGAGGGGGGGAGAAAGTGGGAGAGAGAAAGAGAGAGAGAGAGACAGAAAGAGAGAGAGAGCGAGTGAATGAGAGGAAAATAAGGAGAAAAAAGGATAAAAGGAAAAGACAGTGAAAAAACATGGAAAGGCAAAACAGAGAGCACATAAGAGAGAGAGAGCGAGAGGGAGAGAGAGAGAGAGAGCGAGAGAGAGAGAGAGAGAGCGAGAGAGAGAAAGAAATAAAAACTCAGCATATAGCAAGACTCTTCCAGTTAGTGTGCAAAAATATTGTATATAGTGTATGGGAATGCCATCCTTACAACCTGTATTGTTGACTCTGCCCTCGTATGTATCTCAGTGTATATTGTTAACATATCCCTACGTATCTCAATGTATCTCTATGTATCTCTCTAACATGTATCCCAATGTATCTCTCTAACATGTATCCCAATGTATCTCTCTAACATGTATCTCTATGTACCTATGTATTTGTATGTATCTATATGTATATCTATATACCTATAACATATATCTGTTTGTATGTCCCTGTCTTCACCAGGCCTCTGTCAGGCTATCTATCTGTGTGCTCAGTGGCCCTTGGGTTCAGAGCTACTTTGATTCAAAGATCAGTGACCAGGACTTGCAATCACGTATCGATCCACCAGCTGTACCTTGGCCTGCACACAGTACATATCCACACACACACAGAAACACACACACACACACACACACACACACACACACACACACACACACACACACACACACACACACACACACACACACACAGAGAAACACACACACACAGAAACACACACACACAGAAACAAACACACACACACACACACACACACACACACACACACACACACACACACACACACACACACACACACACACACACACACAGAGAGAGAAACACACACACACAGAAACACACACACACACAGAAACAAACACACACACACACACACACACACACACACACACACACACCCACACACACACACACACACAGCTATAGGGAAAGAGTGAGAGAGAGAAATAAAGAGAGAGAGAGGGGGGAGACTTTAACATTATTATTTTTTTAATACGTGTGTTTGTATTATTATATATGAATTCAGTTATGTTTGCCACAGACATTGCCTACTTTAACATCCTAGAAAATGCTGTTTACTCTGCTGGGTAATATACAGTAATAATAACAACACCGTTTTAACGTCTTCCCTTTGTACGTTGCCAACAGCTAGATATGTGAGCTGCTTGGTTATTTTTCTCACATTTGATTTTTTCCCCTTAGCATGGCTGAGCCACTGTGTTGGTTACGCAATGCCGTTGCTGTGGTGCTCAAAAGGCCTCCGCAGGTGCAGGATCGCCATATGACCCATTTCTGAATTGGCACAGGTTACTTACAGACAGTAGACCTGGCACTGATGCCAACCAATCATTTGTTGCTGAATAAAAATAAAATAAATATATCATACCAACATCAGTGCAAGAACATCTATGTATTTACACCATTATTACAGTTAGCTGATGCAGTTATCCAGAACAGCTTACATTTCTATAGGTGCAGGGTACAGTCCCTGGAGCAATGTGGGGTTAGATGCCTTGCTCAAGGACACTTCAGCCATGGATGAGGGTGCAGGAGAGCACTAGTTATTTACTCCCCCACCCACATTCATCCTACTGATATGGGATTTGAACCTGTGCCCCTCCAATCCCAAGACCAACTCCCTAACCATTAGGCCACAGCCACCCGTACATAAACATATACATACTGCATAGATACATAGACACATAGATACATACACACATACATACATACATACATACATACATACATACATACATACATACATACACACACACACACACACACACACACACACACACACACACACACACACACATACATACATACATACATACATACATACATACATACATACATACATGCAACTTACAATCAAACTCACAAAAATCTACTCTGATCTGTAAAACTTCTGTGATAGTTGCATGCCTGTGAAACATTCCCTTCACATATTGATGAGTAAATCTTTCTCCAGAGCTCAGCAAAGTCTTATGAAAGCTGTCTTGCACACTGGTCTTTAAATGACAGACGTGCAATATTGTGCTTAATGTAAGAACAACACAAGTCCAATGCCACATGGTTTTGCCTGTAGGTCCTCCTGATGCTCAGATTATGTTAGCACTGTCAAAGGGTCAAAATTAACATGTTAGCTAGTGTCTTGGGCATTTAAAAAAAAACAGACCCTGCATATGTTATGGACCTATATCCAATAGAAGCGCTTGCCTTTGTCCTGCCATCAAGGCAGGCGGAGTGGACTTTGGAGTCAAGGCGGCCTTTTTCCCAACCCAACACCCCCCCCCCCCCCTCTGTTTAGCTAGTTGCCCCAGGAGGGGTGGTATAAAAGACCAGCCGTGGTGGAGGCAATTTAGTCTCGGCTGAGTACTCGCCCCGCCACAGGAGAGAGCTTCATCGGACCCACCATGGGGCACACAAAGCTCTGCCTCGTGCTGCTCCTCAGCGCTGCTGCGCTGGCACGTAAGTACCTGTACCTCGTCTTAACACCGGTCAGAGCTACAGCACTCCAGTCCTCTAGCATTCACACACAACTGCATTACATTACTGAGTTAATAGCTGGACTGATATGCAGTATGCAGCACACTGTACGGGCATTCTCCTGCTGCTGCTGCTGCTGCTGGGAAATGTGTCAGTATTATGTGACACATTTGAGACGTTTTATACAAGAAATATATTGTACAACATCATACTAGAAATTTGCTACAAAAAGAAAAATAAACATCTATTTACACAAACAAAACATTTTTTTGCCTTTTATTTTTCTGTCAAGCTTTGGGAATTCTTGGGTATTCAAACAGACTTTGAGAAAATAGCTAATGACAAATTAATTCGAATTAGGGCCAGAATAATATTTACACAAACATCTTCACCACTTTTATACTAGCGCTTTTGTAAGAAGCACAGCACAGCACAGCACAGCTATATTACATTTGTTTTGGGGTTCCTTCTTGGAAACCTTTCTTAATCTTAGTTTTCTGTCTTTCTGTCATGATGGAGTTCACATTCACATTCACTTGTTGTAGAAATGTTAGTCTTGTGTTAGTGCAGTAAGATGCAGTGGCGTGATGTTTTATTAACAATTTATTATATTTCTGCCTTGTTTCTCACATTGTTTAGATGCAGATGAAGGAGCACCATGCCTGAGTAAGTCTGACCAAACCTCTTCATCAGCAAACCATGTTTACAGTGCAGTCACCATGGCCTCTCTCATATTGCATGCATTTATTTACATGATATACACTTCGGGACCTTATTTTAGTAGTTGTCACATTCCTGCATTTGTCATCATGACATGTAATGGTCAATATCATATTCATGTTAACATTATTTTAATGCTTTTGCACAGTTTTAATGCGTCTCCAGTCAAATCAGTCTGTATGGCCTATTGTTATCAAGCTGTAACATGATGATTTAGACATAAGGAGTGCAACTGTGAGCCCATAACCTGATCATGAACATTTTTAGACAGGTGGTTTGAGAGATTTATGAGACGCTTATGTCATGTTAAGAACCCCGCTTTAACTTAAAATTAGAAATGCTATTGCTTATACAACAACAACATAGTTTGTTGTGACAAACAAAACTGACGACATAGGTATGACCCCATAGGGGTGCCTCATGACAACCCTCTGACCGCTCTGTTCTCCCCCTAGTGGCCAAGAGGTACAAGCCCTTCCACAAGTATGAATACCTGTATGAAGCAGAGTCCCTCAACTTCCTCAATGGAGCCGTCAACGGCCCCAAGGGCAGCTGCAAGGTATGCCATGGCAATTGCAGTGTATATTTGTATAACAAGGACAGTATGGCAAGTCAACTGCAGTGTATTTTTGTATAATGAAAATAGTATGCTATGGCATGTCAACTGCAGTGTATTTTTGTATATACATAGTGAAAGTAGTATTGCACGTCAGTTTTACGGGATTGTCTCTTTTATGTTCATCATAATAAAACACACACACAAACACACACACACGCACACACACACACACACACACACACACACACACACACACACACATACACACATATAATGCATTCAACTTGATATGCACAATCAGGGGTTAAACTGAGACTTGGGGAGACTCGGGGTCTGTGCAAACAGTTTTTGGGGTTTTCACAACAGAGAATACACACACGCACACACACACTATACTACACTATGTTTTTCCTTATATATTTACTTGCATTGTTGACTCACTTATGTAGCCTACTATACTATTGGAGTCAGAATCAGGGCCGGGTCTAGACTGCGTCAAATGGGTGCACAGTGGAAGATGTTGGTTGAGCACCAGTGGCTAGTGTTACATTTGTGTAGGCAATTATTTAGGCTAGTTTGTGCCATGCTTTTTAACCAAATCTAATGAAAATAAAAGTGATATTTAATACCTTTATCCTAATGGGCATAGTCTGGGAAACAATGCTATGTAATAGGCTACATATAAATAAAGGGCCACCCCCAGAAAACTGTTAATAAATTAGGTGTCATTTCCTGCATTCTGGTGCATTTAAACATGTTGTTAGATGGCTTCATTTTATCTAAAGAAAAACGGATTTTTCAGGGACATGTAAGTGAAAAGACAGTACAAAGAAACCCCATTCCTATACATAGACACATACACATTTATAATGAATTGCTATTTAGGATATAATTTTAAAAAGAGCAAGTGTGCTCCAGTAGTGCAATTGCGTTGTATTTGATGTTTGTTGGCTAAGGTGTAATTTGTCCTCATTATTGGGAAAGAAACTCTTGATCTAACTTTGTTTCTATGCAAAATGCTAGTGAAAATCAAAGGGCTAATGCAGATATTGATTTGTGTGATTGTGTATTTTTATGGCATTAATAATTATTCATAAACAATCTTTAGTGGATTATGCAAGAGATGTGTCTTGCAAGGTGCATTTTTTTGCTACAATTTCTGTGAGAAATAACGCAAGCTAGTTGGTTGGTTTGCCAGGTGTAGCCTTGCTTGTTTATTAAAGCCTGCAAATTATTCGTTTTTTTTTATTAAAAGGCAGACTTCTTGTTTAGTTATTTTCACCATTGCTGTTTTCTTACATCTTAGTTTTACAAATGCATAGGCTATATAAGGTGCAAATGTAAACATAAGGTGCCAAAACTGTTGGTTGCTTATGATGCAGCGTGAATGTGCCAGTTGCCCAGGGGACTCAGCCCAGGCAGCCCGATTTAACTCCTGTGCACAATTATCTGCTCAGTGTTATATTGACGTTTGAACAAAATCTTTTCTATAAGGATTTGCACGATTGAGTAATTTGTCTCAGTATTTACAATCATCAAATAATATATAGGCATAGTTCATCTGTAATGTAATTTCATTTATTTCCATGGGCATTGTACATCGATATACATTTCTGTAAATGTGCCCATGTTAGCCAGCAGACTAATCCCCTCATAATGTTTCAAGCATGACTTTGAGTAAACATTTGTTCTGAGAGTTAAGTCAACAGTTGAGCCTGTTGAACTGCATTGCCATACAGGTCGAGATTGAGGTTCCTGGCCCCTGCCACTACATCGTCCATACCACTGAGTGCACGCTTAGCGAGGTCACAGACTTCGATGCAGAAGGCCACCCTGTCTTTGCCCCAGCAGCCACGTCTGATGCCTTCAAGGCTGCCATGGAGAAGTAGGCATTTACCTACAATTGCATAACATTTTTTTTGCATATACATACCTTTTTTATTTTAGTAAAGTAAGGCCATTATGCATTTCATTTGCTAGAAATATATTTCAAATTTGAGTTGCTAAAAGGCAGGGAAAGGGCTGGAAGCCTAATTGAAACATAACGAAGTGGTCGGGGGGGGGGGGGGGTACTTAATCTTCATTAACTATGCACTAAGCCATGTGTAATCGGCCAAGTGTTAAAACACCCACTGCAATGTACCAATGTTCTCCACACAGAAACCCTCTTAAAGTCACTGTTGAAGGGGACAACGACATCAAGCTGTTCCCTGAGGACGATGAGCCTGTCAACATCCTGAACATCAAGAGGGGTATCGTTTCGGGCTTCGCTGTGCCTGTTCTGGAGGAGGAGAGGAACAAGAGAATGGTACACAAATCACATATGTCGCATATGATAAGCAGCCATTTTGTTCGCCTTAGTTCGCCTTGTTAATGACGTTCTGGTAAAACCACCAAACTAAAGGTCAGACAAGACAAGAAATACAAAGAATGCACAAATGCATGTAAGATGGCAAGGACCAAAATGGCAAAAATATGGGTCTGTTGTGAAGAGGGCGTGGATGTCCTGGGGATGAAATACAGTAAAATATGTTGCTTTTTCCTACTATTCCACACCAAATGAGTTAGAAGTAGAGTTTATGTTGGGATATAAAACAAATATAGGAACAGGGTTTGGGTTGTATATCTGTAGCAATGGCATTTTGACTATTGCACTGGATGATCATTCTGGGTCAATAGTACTCACACGACAGGTGCAGATCCCCTTTCCATAGCCACGGCCTTGCTATAATAAATCTGTGTCATAGAGGCAGCATGTGGCTTAAAAGAAATGACTGAGTAAGGTAATATAAGAATAGTTTTCAGTTGAGTGAGAGGGCCCAGAAGACAGGCATCATGCTCTCCTTCACAAAGACATCTTTTTTACCCTCCAGCCCACTATCTATGGATTGTGCAAGACTGACTACACTGTGAATGCCAGAGAGGACATTGCCACAGACGTCACCCTCACACGTGACCTGTCCAGGTGCGACCACTTCAGGCCAGTCAGCGACTACACCAGCCCCCTGGCCCTCATCACTGGCATGGTGAGTCTCTGTGACAACTATTTAGACAAACAAACAAAACAGTTGTACCCTGTTTTACCCTTTAAAAATGTTTGAAAGAAATAAAATTACTATACCTCATTGCACTGAGTACACTGTGAAGGGAAAATTCCAGAATGAAACTTTGTGAAACGTTTGTTTTTCTGATGTCGTGAATTTTGTGAAATGTGGATTGAACAGAGTGTCAGAGCTTTTCATTTTCTTCCTCTCCTTCATGCAGCGGTTTGTTAAACTAAATAATACAAATACATAGATAAAATAATGTCCTTACAATATATTCCTGTTTAAACATGAGCCTTTTCTCTCTCATGCAGCACTACCCTCTTGCCCAGCTGATTAAGAGCACCCAGACCTGCAACTACCAGTTTGACAACGCACAGCACCACCCAACCGGAGGGGAATGTATTGAGAACCACATATTGGTGCCTTTTTCCCACAAGTAAGTCAGAGAGTCAGCTATAGCCAGATGTGTAAATAATTCAAGAGAGTGCTTCTGGTTCAGACGGCGACCTAATCATTATCCTTTCCACAGGGGGAAGTTTGGAGTCACCAACGTTAGCAAGCAGAAGGCCACCCTTTTGGCAGTGACTGAGTACAATGACAGAGTCTTCAACCCTAGTAAGATATCTACTTTCATGCGGCAGTCATAGATAAGAAATAATTTCGAATATCACTTTATGAGTGTTTTAGTGTCTGTCAAGTACATTTTCTTTACAAGACAGCCCTGTTGAAATGTTCCAGGCAATATATACAATACATGCATAGATGGTTATGTAACCTTGTTAGTAGGTGTATTTCAGATGTCATTACTGTCACTCAGACAATGTTTTCAAGAACAAAACAATCCTGAGTGATCGCAGATTTTCAATGGTAGTATTTAGACACATTTTGCTTTATAATGTCTAGATCTGGAGAATGAGCAGACCCTGCACCCACATGCCAGTGTGGACAAGAGCCCCATTCAGGACAAAGATGCTGCTCTCGCTCTTCTGAGGGAACTGGCTGGCCTGTCTAAGACCGACGACGGACACAAGAGAGCACACCTGGCCCACAAGATTGTCAGCATGATCCGCAAGATGTCTGCAGAGACCCTGCACGCTGGTGTCCCAGAGGCTCTGGAAATCTCCCCCTCTCTGACCTACCAGGCTCTGTTCCAGTGCGGCACTCCTGAGTGCACCAGTGCCATCATGCAGATCCTCAGAACCTTCGACAGCTCTTCTATGGAGATTGATGCCACTATCTATGCCATGGGCCTGATGCCCAACCCCTCGCGCCAGCTCGTCAGTGACATGCTGGAAATGGCCAAGTTCAAGCAGAGCAAGCCCATCTTCTATGGTGCCAGCAATGCTGTCAAGAGGTAGGACAATTACAACTGACTGCCTTCAAATATTAAAATAATGATTATTATTTCAAGATTGAGAGATCATGAATATATTCTGCATCCATCTACAGACTGTACCAGGCTGAGGGCAAAGTCACTCCTGAGATTGAGGCTGTTGCCAACTTTGCCTTGGAGCAGATTGGAGACTGTACTGGTGACCAGGAGCACATTTTCATGTCCCTGAAGGTGTGTTGAAGTGATAAAGGGTCCCGTGGAACCAGCCACCATACCTAACTGTAAATGATCTTTGTCCCTTTGGTTAGTGTTGTGACTGTAACTAACTGTGCCTCTCAGGTGATTGGCAACATGGCTGCTGCTATGGGGGCTGCCAGTCCTGCCCTGAAATCTGCTGTGATCCAGTGTGTGAACCAGCCTGCCGCTACTCCAGAGGTTCAGCTGGCTGCCATCCAGGCCTACAGACAGACCACTCTGCCTGAGGAGGTAAGGAAGCGTCCTTCTCTAGTAAACATCAGATCGGACCATTTGCAACATTGCTAACTGAGGCGCATTTGTCATGTTCATTACAGGGTAGACAGGTACTTATGCAGGTCCTTTTGGACGGTGCTGCCCCACTGCAGAAGAGAGTTGCTGCCTACCTGGTGCTCATGAAGGACCCCCAGCCCGCTGAACTCGCTCAGTTGGCTGCTGCTCTGCCAGTAGAAGAGAACCAGCAGGCCAAGAGCTTTGTCATCTCTCATGTTACCAACATCCTGAGCTCCACTGCACCTGAGACCCAGGAGTATGTTACATTTGAAAACATTTTTCTATTTTTCATGAAATTCTTTAAAATTGAATTTTAAAAAGTTGATGGACCGTTGGCTGAGCAAAGTTTTCCTCTTTTCTGCGCAGGCTGAGACAGAAGATCCTTGATGCCCTGCAGGGCAATGAGGTTGGAACTGTCATGGACCCATTGAAGTTCTCCCGCAACTACAAGGTCGGATCCCTGGAAGGAAACATGATCTTTGAGGACTCTAGCTATCTTCCCAAGGAGGTCATGCTTGAAATGACGCTGAATGCCTTTGGCTATGATGTGGACATGTTTGAGGTATAAAATTAATAATTTTTTTTAGTCTGGAGGTGTCTAGCGATGCAATAAATATAGGTTATTTCATATAAATGTATCTAATATGTAATCCACTTATTTCCCACTGTGTTTTTAGATTGGGTTGGAAGGCAAGGGGCTTGAGCCAACCGTTGAAGCCCTGTTTGGTGCCAATGGGTTCTTCCCTGATACAGTGATGAAGACCATGTACTATGCTGCTGACAGGATGCCAGAGGAGGTCAGGAAAGTGCTGAGGAACATGCTTCCCTCCCTGAGAAACGACAGGAAGAAGAGAGAGGTATGCAAACACTAGGCATGTGCTATTGTAATACTCACACAGAGTTGAGGAGTTTCCATTAGGTTCATCATTACATTGCTATTGTGGCAGGCTTCTCAGAGCATCATTAAAGAGCTTGGCCGCAATGTCAACAAACTGCTCAGAGACCTAAAGGCTCAGAATGCCCCTGAGGCCATGGTCTACCTGAGACTGCTGGGAATGGAACTTGGCTACCTAAATACCAAAGATATGGAGGAAATGGCCTACTCTGCTGTCATGATGGTTGACAACCTCCTGAAAATGTTCCCTACTGATGTAAGTCTAGTGCAAAACACACATCCTATCCCCACATACTGTATATCATCAACAATCAATAATTAATCTTAGGTTGCTCATTTATATTCATACTATATTATATATATATTATACTCATCTATATTGATGCATCACAGTTCATCAAGGGACTGCTGACCAGTGCTGACAATGAGCTGTTTGCCCACTACATCTTCATGGACAATGAGTTCTACCTGCCAACTGGCCCTGGTGTCCCTCTGAGGGTTGCCCTGTCTGGTACCTTCACCCCTGGAGTCAAGGGAGGAGTGCATCTTGCTGCTGACATGGTATAAGAATTAACTCCATACTATGGTATAATTCAACACAAATCTTATTCCACAGGAGACTTACAATTCCCCATTTATTTTCCTTCCATCCACAGAGTGAGGTGGCTTTCATGCCGTCTGTTGGTATTGAGTTTGTGACTGAGGTTGGAGCCCACTTCCCTGACTTTGTTCAGTCTGGTCTGGAGATGCACACCAACATCTACCACGAGAGTGGCCTGAAGGCCAAGGTGTCTGTATCCCACAACAACATCAAGCTGACCATACCTGCCCCTCAGAGCCCTACCAAACTCATCAGCCTCAGGTAAGTTTGTATCTTTACTTTATCAATTGGAAAAGTTGCATATAAGAAGTTGAATTGAATATAATCACAATAATAGTTGAATAAACGTCAAGACAGAAAAATATACACACTGCTGAGAATGGAAATCAAGTAATTCTGAAACTTCCCACTCTCTACAATAGCAACTCCCTGGTGTCTGTAAATGGTGCCGAGACAAAGGCCATCCCTGCCATAGGAAACACGATCGATGTTACAGAGTGCACTCCTGTCTTTGCTGGCATGAAGTACTGCACAGCTCTTCAGTACTCTGATGCTCTGTTTGTAGAGGAATCTCCCTATTTTCCCTTCACTGGAGACAGCAAGTAAGCAAGTCAAGGATAAACTACAATTTAGAAAAATATACAATTTAAAATAGCTAAAAGTCATTTTAGTAGTCCATTACTTGAAATGCTAAAGGTATTTGCCTGTTCCCTCAGACTTGCCATCGAGCTTCATCCTACTGGCGAAGTCTCAGAATACATTGCCAACCTTGAACATTCCTATGAGGACCACACTGACACGGTGACTTTGGCTGTCAAGGCTGAAGGTAGATATAGTTCCCCCTTACTGAATAATACACTTTGACACATCTGTGTTGTGAAGAAATGTGTTAAATTAATCTAGCACAGTGTTTGGTAATGTACATACGGCTTGTCTTACTGTCATAGGGACTGCAGCTTCTGAGGCAACCGCGACTGTGAAGTTTAACAGGCAGAAATACACTGCTGAGGCTGACCTTCAGATCCCTGACTATGACCTGGAGGTTGGGCTGAGGCTCGGCTATGTTGACCCTAACACCAAGGGCAAAGCCACACACTCTGTGCAGATCGACTTTATCCACAATCACATTCCGGTGGCCTCCGTTATTGCTTTGGGAAAGTAAGCTAGATATTTGTCATGTTAATAATGAGGTTTTAACAATCTTCAGGCATAAATATGGTTGGAATGTTTTAAAAAATGACTTATTTTCTTCTCTTAGAATCAAGGCGATGAAGGATGCAAACCTGGAACTTGAGTTTGTTTTGCCAGTAGCTAACTTCAAGACTGCTGCTCACCTTCACCGTGAGGAAGACCTGATTCTTGAACTAAAGACTGAATTAGAACTGCCTAATGCTAAGTCTGAGCAAGAAATTATTCTTAAATATGGTGAGAGTAGTTACCTTCCTTTCTTGTTGTTGTGAAAAAGACATCTTTCTCAAGGCACTATGTGAGTTTTGTGACTTATATGATTTTTTTTATAACTTCAGGTAATGAAAAGCTGGAGGCTGAAGTTAAATCTGACATGAGTGCTGAAATCAGGAGAATGCTTTTCTTGCTTGATGTTGATAATGTACTCAATCAGGATATTGGCCAAAGTGGGATGACAGTTGGTACTTTCCTAAGCAAGTCTGTTGAGGTACGATAAAGATGGTGATTTCTATAAGTAAAATTTGTAATACTTTCAGCATTAACAAAATTCACATTTACTTTCACACGTCTTTGCTTGACATGACTGACATGACA
The DNA here is from genome assembly GCA_027475355.1 of Coilia nasus. Classification (NCBI taxonomy): domain Eukaryota; kingdom Metazoa; phylum Chordata; class Actinopteri; order Clupeiformes; family Engraulidae; genus Coilia; species Coilia nasus. Next base: position 9,229,545 of record CM050219.1, on the reverse strand, counting down.
TCTGAATTGCCCCCACTATCTGAATACAGGAAGTGAATACCTTAATTGAGAAGTATTTTGGAGACATTCCACTGGTGCAGGACATTAGATTGCCTGCATTCCCTGAGCTGTCTGTTCCTGAAACACTCTATTTGAAAACGTAAGTGCAATTAACACTCGATGGCATAACGGGTATTCATTTTATAGAAATATGTTCTATTCTTTGTATCCGATATAATTTGGTTGTGGTAGGAGATAAATGTGTAGGCAGTAATACAAGATTTTATAATTAGACTCTCTAAATCTAAGTACCATAATGCTAAATGTCATTGCTCTGGTTTTAATTTACACTATTCTGTTTTAACTGACAGTGAGGCTGATGCCAAATATCACTTTGGCCAGCACTACTACACCTTTGCCATTCCTCTCCCTCTTGGTGGAAAATCCTCTGGAGACTTGAACTTCCCTGCTGCCCTTACCACACCTCACTTGGCTGTTCCCCAGCTAGGCCTGGAGGTAGCCTCCATTGACATCCCTGTCCCTGAGGTGTTTGTTCCAGAGCAGGTGTCTGTGTCTGTGCCTGTCCTCGGAAAGGCTGAAGTGTCTGCCAAAGTGGAGAGTAACTTCTACAACCTGCAGGCTGATATTTCTGCTGGTAGAGATCCGGTAGACCACCCCAGCTACTCGGCTAAAGTAGAAGTAACCGGAACTTGTCCTGCTGAAATTCTCTCCCTGAAGGTTGATGGTATGTGTATTTTTTGTGTAGCTTTAATTTCATCTATACAGAAATGCAGAAAACACACATTAACTGTAAACAACAGAGTGGTGGTTATGTAATGTAATCTGATGATATTTTGATATGCAATCAGTGGTGTTGCACGAAATGTTTATCTTGTTCTGTGTTAAAGAGGCATATCCTCTTTTCAGACAATGACAAACTGGAATCTAAAATGTCAATTGATTAGAGTCCTGAAATCAAGAGCTTTTTATTAAATTCTAGAGATGTGTTTTGTGTTTTACTGAATAAAAATAATGTCATGTCAATTTCATATTTTAAACAGGATCTGCACTTCTTGCGGGTACTCCCGGTGACTCCCTTAAGGCTGAACTGAAGACACATGTGAACCACAAGTTCATTGATGTTAGCATCACTGTTGAGGAGGTAGTAACCATTGATGACAAGTTCAACCTGAAGTCCAACAGCAAGATTGAGGCAACCAGTCCTCTTGGTGTACAGGTGTCTCTGGAGTATAATGGTGATGGTGGTCTCAACACAGAGGGAATTGCTGGAAATGGAAATCTGGAGGCATCCTTCAAGGCTGGCCCTGTCTATGGTGCTGCTACCATCTCCCAGACAGTTGAGGTTTTCCCATTCAAGCCAGAGGCCAAGATTGACTCTTCTCTTAAATTAGATTCCAACCTTGTCAAAGCCCAGAACACCTTTGCTGTTGCCTTTGCTAATGGTGAATTGACAGCCACGTCGAACACTGCAGCACTTGGTAATACCTTGGTGCATCTTGCTGAAGTCACCTTCAAAGATTCCAAGCTGAATATGAAGTCCGATGCCAAGGCAGAAACCAGCAACCTAAAGATTCAGAATGTGGCTGAAGCCTCTGCTGGTGCAGGAGCAGTTGTCATCAAGATGGAGACCAATGCTGATCATGCAGAAGACCGCATCCATTCTCTTGTGTCTGCCACCCTGGATGTCAATGGACTGGCTGTGAACAGCGATGCTGATGTCAAGCTTGGTGAGAACACTGCAACACACAAAGCTTCCCTGACATTGAACAAGGACGGTCTGGCCACCAATGGAGCCACATCTCTACAGAGCCCTCTGAATCTGGAAAACACCTTTACCGCTTCCCTAGATACATCTAAGGCCGCTGTCAACGTTGACATCAAGGGAGAAATTGCTGACATGAAGACAGCTCATTCCCTGTCTGTGAGTGGAACACCTTCTTCTATTGCTGCCAACATCAATGGTGAATTGTTTATCATCGAGGGAACTGCCTACACTCATTCTGTTGTCCTGGATGTGCATGACTACACTGCATCTTTGAACATCAACAATGACTTGAAGGTTTTGCATGCCAACTTGGTGAATCATGCCGAGCTCAAGGTGGTGCCATACCACGGTGATCTAACTGGAAGCCTGAAGGTGGCCTATGGAGAAGAGGAGCTCAAACACACTTATGAAGTCAAGTATGCTGACTTTGTTGCCAATGTCAAGGGCAGCACAACTGGTAAGCTTCTAGGCTCTCACCTCAGCCAGAACACTGAAGTTGAGGTTGCTGGACTTACTATGAGAGCAAACAATGATGCCCGCTTCAACTCTCAGCCTTTCCGCTTTGACACCACCACCCGTGCCACGGCTGTTCCTTTCAGGTTCAACATTGACTCCATTGCCAATGCAGATGGTGACCTGACCCTTTACGGAAAGCACAGTGCTCAGGTCTACAGCAAGTTCCTGATGAAGGCAGAGCCACTGGCATTTGCAAACTCTCATGAGTGCAGGCTCTCAACCTCCCAAGCCCTTGACAATGGCCTGTCCATTGAAACTGGTCTTGACACCAAGATCGATACTCTCCTGACTCCCTCTGAGCAGAAGGCCAGTTTGATAGTGAAATCCAAGGTGAATGATCATGCTATCAATGAGGATCTCAGCATCTACAACACAGCCGAGAGGCTTGGACTGGAAATGTCAGGAAACATCATGACAAATCTTCTCAACTCAGTTGACAGTGAAATCCAAGAGTTTGCAGTATCTGGCTTTGTGAAATATGACAAAAACAATGACATTCACATCATTTATCTGCCTTTAGCTGAGAGCATAGTTACTATTGCTGATGAACTGAGACTCATTGTGGTCAGAGTACTTGAGTCCCTGCAGGATTATATTAGACAAGGAGATCTTGTCAACAAGTTGGAAAGCCTTCCTCAGCATTTCAGTGACTTTGTAAAGGAGCTCTACATTGAAGAAACAGTATCTGAGGTTAGGCAGCAATTACTTTCTCTCATGCTGACCTCTGAAGACCTAGATGGCTATCTCACAGGGTTGAGGTTTACACTGGAGACGCTTCTACATAATGTGTCTGTTCGTGTCAGTGAAACTGTCCAACTGGTCAGAGAGCTGATTGCCAGTGGAACTCTGTCTGAGACCATTGTGAACAGGTTCAATGCTCTAGATGCAGAATATGACATCACTTCTATGCTTAAGGCGATTATTGTTGCTGTTGAAGATCTGATCAAACAGATTGATCTCATGAAACTGAAGGATAGCAGCTTGGATCTCTTGTATGACCTGGATGCTCAGTATGCCATCAAAGCTAAACTTGAGGAGAAGGTGGGTGAACTGAAACAAATGATTTCACAACTGAGTTTTGCTCAGTTTGTTGAGGACCTCAAGAACCTTATTTCCTCCTTTGACATTGAGCAACTGACTGATGCGCTAGCAGCACTCATTCCATCAGAGCAAATTGACAAGATTATAAACACAATTCAATCTCTGGTCACAGAACTGGACATTGTTGGCAAGATCAATGCAGTGTATGCTAATGTGAAGGCTGTAGTTGTTCAATATGAACTTGACAAGAGAATAGAAGCCATTCTGGAGAAGGTTGTTGAGCTCATCCAGAAATTCAAAATTGATGAGACTATGCAGGTTGTTGCTGACACTCTGAAGACAATCCACATCCCTGTCACAGAGACGCTTGAAGAGATTGTCAACTACCTGAAGGCAACAGAGATCAAGCAGGCTATTGAACATTTGAATGAATATATTGATGCATTTGTGCAAAGTCTGAAGGCATTTGATTACAATGCCTTTGTAGAGCAAGCCAATGAGAAGATTGCTGCTTACACTAGTGAGCTGAATACACTCATTGCTTCTCTTGAGATTTCACAGAAGGTTGAAGCAGCCAGAGAATTTGTCAACTATGCCCTGTCCACACTAAATGGCCTCTTGGAAGAACTCAGGAGCATAAAAGCAGCTGAGGTAGTCAAAAGTCTTAAGGACATCATTGATACAGTGGCCCTGAATGACATCAGGGCACTGCTGGCCAAACTCCCAGAAGTTGACCTCAGAGGGGAAATTCAGCATTACCTAGAAATAGTCAGTAACCTGTACAGCAAGATCATGGACAGCATAATCGAAACCTTTGGTGGAGTGTTTAATGCAGTCCAGAAGTTTATTGATGATCAAGCAATTGTTGGAGAACTTAAGCAGATCATTGATGGAGTAGCAACTGGACTGAAGACAGCTGAGCTCGAGTTCCCATCAATCATTGTCCCATTCACTGACCTGACTCTGCCCTCCTTTAAGGTCAGCCTGGCCAACCTTCAGGACAGCCTCCCAACCCAGATTGACCTACCTGAGTTCACCATTCTGGGCTTCCATACTGTTCCTGCCATGACCATTACTTATGATGAACTCAAGCAGAAGGTTTTGCAGCTCATTGACATGATTGTCAACTTTGAAATCACCTCTCTGAATGTGGATGCCTTCTTTGGAGAGCTCACTATGAATTACCTTCCTGACCTGTCTGCTGTTTCACTGCCAGAGATCACACTTCCAGAGATCTCTGTACCTGCCATCCCCAAGTTTAGTGCAGAACACATTATTGACATGCCTCTTGAGCTGCCCGAGTTCAAACTGCCACATATTCATCCCTATTTGATCTTGCCATCCTTCGGAAAGCTTTATGGTGAAGTCAAAGTCAACATTCCCATCTACAACATGAGGACCACGGCTGAATTCCAGAACTCCACCGATAGTGAGACCACCCCCCAGTTTACTGCCTTCCTGAATTCCAAGGGATCATCTGCTGCCATTGCTGGTCTGGATTACAACCTCGACTGCACTGCACGTGTGGCACTCCCCAAAAGAAGCCGCATTATTATTGCAGAAACCCTGAAGTTCACACAACATAGCCAGTTGTCTGTGGAACACCAAGCATCAATGACCCTTTATGGCCTTTCCGCACAGGCTTCAGCCAAGACAGTTATGAAGGCTGACTCACATCCATACACTGCCAACCTTGTCAACAATGCTTTCTTTGCCATGGAGGGTGGCATGACCACTTCTGTTGAGACCACATACAACCACAAATTTAACTTGCCCACAACCACTTTCACCAATGATGTGTCATTCACACAGAAGACTGTTGCCCGCCAAGATGGCGCCTCCATCACTCTCTCGCTTAAAAACGAAGGAGGAGCCAAGTTTGCCATTCCAGACATTTCGGAAGAAGTAATCCATAAAAGTGACATTGATTACACAATGAACCTTCGCACCATGAGACTGACAGTCACTTCTGATACAGACAGTTCTTACTTGAAAGTAAAAGAAAGCCTGAATGCTGATGTTGCTGTTTTCAGTCACCTGAACTTCGATTACCGTGGGGAGGTGGAGTCTCCATTTATTAAGAACAGCTTGGTCACTGTCTCTGGAAAGGCTCACTTAGGAGACTTGAAAGTTGAAATCAAGGCCAACCATGACACGGAGCTTGCTGGTGTTCTCAGTGGAACCCTGTCCAACTCCCTCCATGCTATGATCAAACCTATTGAGGTTGTGCTGGACTTCCAGAACAAGGGCAATGCCAAGGTCAGCCTGGAGGATGCAATTGCTGCAAAACTTCACCTCCAGAATGACTACTCTGTCACTTTGAATTCTAATGTGCAGCACGTCAACACCATGGCTCTTGTCAAGCTGAATCAGTACAGGCTTGGCTATAATTTCACTGTTGACAACAACCAAGAGGAAACTGGCATTTATGCTTCTGTAGATGGTGAAATCAACCTCGACTTCCTGACTGTGCCCATAAGCATTCCTGAGATTGAGGTGCCAATCATTGATTTCAAGACCCCTGCTATCAGTGACATCAATCTGTATGAGCACACTGGCCTGAAGCACCTGTTGACCTCGACTGACCAGACAGTAGATGTGGATGCCAAGCTTGTGTACAAGAAGAGCATGTTTGCTCCCCTTCTGGATCTGGGCCTGATTTACATTCCTGCCATTGGCAGTCTGGTCTCTGAAGCCTCTTTCAAGTCCTCCATCATCAACCTGAATGTCAACGCTGAAGTCTCTGCTGAGGATGACGTGGTACTTCGCATTGGTGCCATCTCTGCATCCGTGTTTGAGAGTCTGAAGGCCAAGCTGGAAGGCACAAGCAGTCTTACCACCAAGAGAGGTGTGAAAGTGGCCACATCTCTTTCTCTGGAGAATGCTCATGTCGAGGGCACCCATGATAGCACTTTCAACTTGAACGATGAGGAAGCCACTCTTTCCTCTGCAACAGTTGCAAAGGTGAACCTGCCTATCTTCACTGCTGAGGCCAACCATCAAGTAAAGGTAGAGCCACTGGCTTACACATTTGTAGACAATGGCTTCAAAATGATGTACACCTTGAATCTCCCAGTGATCAATGTTGCTGGTTCTGGAGATGTTGAGATTATTACAGTGTTCACATATAAAAACGGTGTCTCTATAGAGTCATTAATTAAGGAACAGTTCGATGGCACCATCCTCGGCACTGGCATTCTAAAGACATCCTTGAATGATGTAGCCAACCTCCATGTTGGATTGCTTGATTCCCTTCGCACAACTGAAAAGACCATCGGCAGCGCACACGTTAGCTATGGAGATCTCAAGTTTGAAATTGAGTGTGATATTAATGGTGACCTAAACATTCAACCATTCGAAAATGTGCATGCCAGTATGAACATTGGTGTCAACAATGAAATAAATGTGGCCACTCTGAATACCAAGGGAAAACACATTGCTAAGGGCCTTTGTGATGTTACACCGAAATCTCTGAATGCAGAGGTGGAAGTTGACCTTGCACAACCAAGTGTTCTGGGTGATCTCAGCTACTTCGAAAAGTTCAGTGTTGATATGAATGGTGAGAAACAGAAGGGAGCCTACAGTCTCAAGATTGTCACTCCTGTGTACACCACCACAGCTGCCACAGAAATGGAGGTTTCTTTCCCCACATGCAAGGGAATTTTGAAAGCCTCTGCTACATCTCCAGCTGTCTTCCTGGAGTACGATCTGGACGGTGAGCATCTTCTTGGTTGCATCAATAAGCTTTTGTTTCTTTTATGCATTATAACAATTGGCTCATACTATTCATTGTCTTGTTTTCTCTCCTAGGCTCCTTTTCACTGTCTACTGAAAATGAAGTTATCAGTCACACTGTCAAGGCTGTCCTGACCCACACTGATTTGACCATGGATGTTCAACATGCTGTTGAACTCCAGAATGAAGGGTAAATATCCCAGATATACTACTCAGTAATCAAAACATATACAGATGTAACAACAAATGTAATACCAACACTTACCACGAAATTATTTAAGAGAATGTGTCTCAATGGCAATACTTTTTTCTGTTTATGAAGTCCTTCCCATACCCTGAGTGTGGACATCACAAGCCCCACCTTCACTGACGTGAACATCCGTTATGCTGGCCATCTGGACAGTGCCACCACATCCATTTCCAGCCCATCTAGTGGCTTTCTTGGATTTCAGCTCGAGGGCAAGGACTCAAAGTTGAATGCAAGGCTGTACTGCCGCTATGCTGTGAGTATATTACCGCATCTTGTAAATCAGTTACCTAGCAATGTCTGTTTTTAAGCGTCGTCCTCAAGTGTTATTTGTTTGGTGTTCTTAACTCCTGTGTTTTCTCTCTTTAAACAGTCAGAGCCTGAAAATGACGTGGACCTCCTGGTCTTCGAGGCAGCGCTGACAGACAATGAGATGTTGCACTTTCATGCTTCTGCCAATGTGGAGGCACCTGCTGTAATCTTGTCTGGGTTGGAGGAAAGAGTCCCTGCCATTACGTCCTCACTGCACAGCTTTGCAGACAAGTACGAAATCACCAGCACTCTTGAGAGCTTGAAGAACACCCTCGTGAACACAGTCACTGAGACTTACAACACTGCCATGAGCCATGCCCCTGACCTGAGCCAGCTTTCCATCCTCTTCAGGAATGTTGTTGTTCAGTACCAGAAGATTGTCCAGGCTGTCCTCGATGCAGCTATCAAGTTCCTGAGGGAAACACAGATTGAGCTTCCAGGAGCAGAGAAGGCTACTCTGCCTGAAATTGTGCACAAGATCACGACCAATGTCGGCACAGTCCTTGAGCAGCTTCTGCAGGGTATCACTGATAACCTCTCTGCCTACCTCACACCAGTTTTTGACACTGTAAGCTCCATCCAGGTGATCATGCCCTCTGGTGAGGTCCTGACAGGAAGCCAGATTCTCGACCAGGTGAAGGCTGTCCTGAACAGTGTGGTGGACATGGTGAAGAATATGGAGAGCTTTGACGTCATTTTGCAGAAACTTGGGGAAACACTGCATGAGGCAGTCATCAACGCCCAAGGATTCACTGACAACCTGAGTTCTGACTTTCTGGATGGTATCTTAGTGTTCGTTAATGGTCTCTATTCTAACCTTGTTACATTGGTCAGGGAAGTGACATCTCAAATTGACAATGTGCTGAATGCACAGGACATTGACAGCTCAATTAAGTTTGCTTTGGAGTCTGTGAAATATTATGTGACTGAAATGATCAATTATGTTGCTCAACTTCTGCCAGAGACTGGACTCATAAAATTAAGTAATGGAAGACTGGAAATGGAGCTAGACATTCCCACCCACCAGTAATATATGTACACGTTGTGCATGTTTCCTGTTAAACACTACCTTATGTTTAGAGCAACACTTTGGGAAAACAATGGATGTTTAAGTCCTTTGGCATTTATTTAAAATAGTCCAAACACATATGTAAAAAATGCATTGTTTTATGTAAAAGACAACTCATATACCAACTCAGCTATTAAGCTTTAAAATGTATTGTTGAATTTGTCTGCCTTAATACTTCACATGTATTCAGTGCATTGAGTGAGAGTATAAATAAAGATCATTTGTACTGCAATAACTGTGCAATGCGTGTTGGATTTATTTCCTTAGCATAATTGCCGTCACAAACACTGAAATAACAAAAGTCATATTATTGAATAAATCTCATATCTATCAATTGTTGCTTTAAAACATGCCAGTATTGGGATAAGCCATTGATCATTGCCTCTTACATAGGGGGATAAAACAATCTTTGGGGGGTTCCCCATTGACAAAAGTCCTAACTATACTAGCCTGGGTGATATGTTATTGTAGAGTTGAACCAACAGCCTTGAGAACATAAAAGTTCTGCCATGTATTCTTTGTGCTTATGCTCTTATAACAGGTGATTCCACTAATTAGCTCATCTACCTGGCCAAGGAGTTTAGCTAATTTGGATTAGCTAGTTCCATGAACTTGCTGTAACAAACACGGTATGTACGTAGCATCGCAAGACTTATATATTCTGAATGCAGGATGTCAACCCCTGCTGTCATGTATCAGCTCTCACACTGTATCAGCTCTCCAACATCTTGTTACGTTCAAACATTACATTTTGTTCTCTTATTGTGATATTCTTTCTTTATGAAATGTTTGCATAGCAAAGAAAAATATGTTCTGTATTTTACAGTCTTTTACAATTGTCACAGATCTCACCAAGAACTGTCAAAGTGTGTTAGCCTACAAACCATAGTCTATAGGCTAGGAAGTGTCCATATGCACTCCCCCAATTACTGGACTTATTTGGTATTTGCTTGTAGCCCTGGTCCCAGTGTTTAAGAAAAAATATGGTAACAGGAAATAAACTCGTCCCCACTATCCATTAAACATTAACTCATAATGCCTTCGTAATGGCAGATCTAAAGGTCAGAGGCATACGGTGCACTGTGATCATTGGGCAACGCCAGTATGGCTGTGTTTATGTTATAGTTATTGGTTATGTTTTGCTTGTTCTCACTTCCTTTTTCCGGTCTCTGTATCGTGTGGTGTGCGCGCGTTGCCATGGGTTCCATTAAATGAACCAATAGTTTCTTCACCTGTCGTGTTTGTGATTCATTGACATTCACTTAAACTGGCGCAAGGTAGGATCCACATGCATTCTCTCTGTACTGAACAAATTTGGTATTTTGTTGTAGCCCTGATCCCAAGGTTTAAGAAAAAACATATTAATAAGAAATAAAGTCATTCCCACTATGCAGGGCACAGCACTTTTTAACCCTACTGAGGGGTGCAAAAATACCTATTTTAAGGCCTAAGGGAAATTAGCCATTAGTTAGCCATTGCTTCTGCATACAGTGTTCAAAATGAACTACTTACATACCATTTTAGAACGTAAATGTTACATTTGTATTAACTAAGTATTAACCTGTAGAATGCCTTTGTAATGGCTGCTCTGACAGACATAGGCATGATAGGCATATGTTCAAGGTGTAACTGGTATAATACCCTTGTGGTAGCCATTTATGATAACAGGCTAACAGGCAGGTTAAACAGGTGGCTGTTTAACATCATACATAATTTGAATCAGGAAAAAATACCTTCATTATTAATATTATTTGATGCTGAGAAGGCGTTTGATCGCCTAGAATGGGATTTTCTTTTTTTAGCACTTCAAAAATTCATAGTAGGTTACAATTTCATTGAATGGATCAAAGCAATTTATGAAACCCCAAATGCAACTGTGTGCACTAACAATGTTGAAACTGCCCCAGTGCAATTAGGAAGAGGTACCAGGTAAGGCTGCCCTCTCTCCCCATTATTATTTGTTGGCACTAGAACCATTTGCTGAGATGATCAGAACTAACCCTTCAATCAAGGGAGTGACTGCAGACACCCAACACCATACAATCTCACCCTGTGCTGATGATATTTTATTATTTGTTACTGAACCCACCTCAACGTTGCCACCTGTTTTGATATTCAAGGTTTTCTAAAACTTCAGGGTATAAAGTGAACTTACAAAAATCAATTGCTTACACTCCTAATATTACAAACTAAAGAAATAATGCCCTTAAAAAATGCCCTTTCTCTTGGTCAATACATGGATTTAAATATCTTGGAGTACAAGTGACGCCTGCTCTGGACCAACTGTTTAAGGAAAACTATAATCCTCTGCGGGACGAATGCCAAAAGAAGCTTCATAGTTGGTCTGCTCTCCCACTGTCTCTCATTGGGAAAAGTAATGCCATTAAAATGAGTATACTGCTATAGTAAGTTTATTTATGCTTTTAATATGTTGCCATGTTATATTCCCCTATCTTTTTAAGGTAATAAATAGAGGTCTAATGAAATTTATATGGAATAATAAGACACCAAGGATTAAGTTGGCCACTCTATCAAAGTCATGTGTAAAAGGGGGGTTAGGACTTCCAACTTTTCTATGGTATTACTGGGCCTGCCAAGTTAGAAATATCATAAGCTGGAAGCTAGAAACTAGTTCTCTTTGGGTAACATTGGAATCACTAACATGCTTTCTATTACAGATCACAACCACACTACGTTAATAAACCACAGCCCCTGACGAATGTGGAGGGGTTGTCCCCACTACAAGCCACACTGACAGCTTGGCAAGACTGCAATACGTATCTAGGCACAGAAGGTCATATAAACAAAAACTCCCCGATTGCATTTAACTCTGGCTTTCCAGCTTTCTTGCAAACAGACTTTCAAAATTGGTCATTTCATGGTCTGAAAACTTTTTCTGACATGTTTGATGGAGATTCTGAATCTGTTAAATCCTTTACTACTATTTGCACACAATTTTACCATTTTACCATTCCAAATTCCTAGAACAGATTTTTTTTTTTTTTAATATTTGGAGGTCCATCACATCATTGTGTCTTTGCTTGAAAAGGGACAATTTAGACTCTATTCCACTGAGTTGGAACAGTTTATAATTTCAGCTTCTTTTGTGAAAGGGAAGATATCTCGTTTATATAGGATTCTGCCTGAAAGCTCACAGAACTCGTTTTCTTTTTTGAGAACAGTTTGTGAACTACAACTTCAGCAAAAAAGAATGGTTAACTCTGTGTTCTGAATTTACCTCACCTTTGACTACAAACATTAAAGTAAAAGAAAAGTAAAATTTCTGTATAAATACATAATATATAACCCCTGTAAAAATATATAACCCCAATGAAGCTTAATAATTTTGATGAAACAATCTCTCCAGTGTGCAGAAAATGTGGAACTGAATTGGGGACATTTATGCATTTATTTTGGTACTGTGAAGTCGTTTACCCTTTTTGGGAGAAGACCCATAAAGCAATTCGGGATATGTGTAATTACACTATCGAGATATGTCCTATGCTACCTCTGTTGAATTATGATGTGGAAAATAAGTTTACCTACACAAAGAAAGGTGTGTTTACAATGTTGTCTTATTTTGCTAAAAAATGTATACTTACTGCATGGATATCCCAGTCAGGACCCACTATGGTACAGTGGCTGGACCAGATCATAGATTTTCTACCCACTGAAGAAAGTATCAGTAAACAGCATTCAAGACTACAGTACTTCATCTCCACGTAGCACTAAATTATATAGAGATTATAAAAATTACAAAGTAAAATTGAACAATGGATAGCCCACAGACTGTGCAATGTAACAATTATTCTTTATTTATTTGTTCCGTGTCTCCTTACTCTTTTTTTGTTTATTTTGTCCTGTGGACAGTGATGTTTTATGGCTGTGTTTGGAACTATGACTGCGATATGTGCTAAACAGTGAATAAAGAAAGAGATTTCATTGTTAAGGGCAAAAAAATAAATAAATAACATGTCACAATAAATAGCAAAGTAACCATAAGTAGGCCAACCCTCCCTGCCAAACCAGCTAAGATATCAATTTGATTTTACCTAAAACCAGCACAAACTTAAATTTGTTAAGACAAACTTAATGAGAGCTGTCTCAGTGCTGTGATGAGACTGGAAACCTGACCGAAATCAGTGTTGACAACAATTTTAAGATAAAAATATATATAGTTAATAGATCAAAAACTAAAAAGTTACACTACTGAAAAGTAAGGTTCATATATGTATATGTAACAGACTTAATCTGTATTGTGTGGACGATGATGAGGTGAGAATTCCCAGTTGAGGGTTTCAATAATGGCAATATGACAGTAAAACAGAATATTCACTCCACTGTCCTGGGTTCACAATAGCAATGAAACAAAACTAAAATACAAAAATACTTTTATTAGTGATCATTTACTTCACATACACGTTGAGTAGTTTAGCTTTTAACAAAGTCTATATGCCACTAATTACAGGACAGATATAGTGAATATGTAAGTGTCAATCAGTGTGTTAAGGTACATATACATTGAAAATAGAAAATTACATTGAAACAACATACATTGAAAACTAGTAAATAATGCAACCAAAAATTTGAAATAATGTACAGTGTGATAAATCATGACCTAGCACTTGTGCCCGCAAGACAACTAGGCAGGGAATGATCCTATATCATTCCTGACATGAGAGTTTATAAGCATCTTATCTTAAAGGGACAGTACACAATTTCCCTACACACCTATAGCAAGTGGAACCATTCGTAACTCTGTTACACATATAGTTATTAAGAATGTCATCACACAGATTTTTCCACTGACAAATGGCTTCACCACCGCCACACATTTGGAACTTATTGTCACACAATAAGTTTAGGGTGTTTGTAATATCAATTGTTTGCTAATGATGTCATTGAAGAACAGAAAAACTGAATGTAACTGCTGAAGAGTGTAAGAGGATCTTTTTACATTCACGAAGGAGCCACAAAGCAAAGAGTAGGTAGTCAGATTTCGGCTTTGGGGATTAACAGAGATGGCAGTAACTGAAATAAACATCCCAGACACTAAAACAATACATTCCTTTTTTTTCTCCATAAAATGGGTCGTTTCAGGGGTGGCAGTAGTGCAGGGTGCTTAGGAGAAATATCTGGCCTTCTGGCTGTTAGAAGAACTACTGTAATAGTTAACTAGTGGGTTCATTCACTTACTAACAAACTGGTTGGCTCTTCGGTGCAGGAATTTATTTTAATTATTTCCCACTGCCAAAATTAACTACTGGACTGCTCACCACTATCGTTCTGAATTCCCTCTCCATCTTTTAAGCAACACGACACAACTACCCGTTGCCCCTCAACAGAAAAAGCATTTCCTCCATTCAAAACTATATTTCCTCCTTTCAACATAAACGTTTCGTAGATGTGTAGATGTTGTGCTACACTACCAACAAGGCCTTGCACCCGTCTTTCACAAAATGTGTACCAACACAGGATTTTACAAGGCAGGGTTATACATGAAAAACATTTTTAGGTCTAATACATCATGGCAATGTTTAAATAATGCAAGTGTATAACAATGTGCCGATTGTTAGACAAACACAAGCCTAATGGTTAATTGTTTTGTCATGTCTATGAGGCTAAGGGTCTAATCTTAGGACCGAAAAACACTGACAAAACCAGGGCTGTCATTATAGTCCAATTATTCTTTTGCTTAAAACACTTTAAAATCACTAATAAAATCATTCTAAGCCTTGGCATGAACCACCAGTCTGGATGACAGTACAAACAGAAACAAAGTTCAGTTGGCCATCGCATTTCTGGTAAGTGGTCAGTGGTAAGAGGCCAGTAACAAAGCAAACACATATCATTTCTGGAAAGAGGCCAGTAACAAGGCAAACAAGCAACATGCAAGATGAAAGCACCAAAACCAGGACAAGGACATGCTTCACAAAAATAAAAGCAAAGGACAATATATAAAGGCATAAAAGATAAAGATAAAGTAAGGGTAAAAGCATAAAAGATATAAAAGCATAAAAAACACACAAAATAAAAATAAATTTAGTGAGTTCAAATAAACTTGAAACTGCCAACAGTAGGAGCATTTTTAATGTCTTCTGGAAGTCGGTTCCAGAGCTTTACAGCATAGCAGCTGAAAGCTGCATCACCACATTTTGTTCTTACAGCAGGTTCTACCAACAAATTTTTATGAAGTGATCTCAGAGACCTAGTTGGTGCGTATAACTGAAAAATATCCAATAGGTAATTGGGTCCCATCCCATTTAATGATTTAAACACAAGAAGCAATGCCTTAAAGTCAATTCTATAACTTACTGGGAGCCAGTGCAGGGACCTTAAAACTGGAGTAATGTGGTCAGATCTTTTTGTTCTTGTAAGAACCCTTGCTGCTGCATTTTGGATCAGTTGAAGCTGTTTGATGGTCTTTTTAGGAAGGCCTGTGAAAAGGCCATTACAGTAATCAACCCTACTGGAAATAAAGGCATGTACAAGTTTTTCTAGATCTTGTTTTGACATAAGACCTCTGAGTTTAGCAATGTTTTTTAGGTGATAGAATGCAGATTTAGTGATTGCTTTCATGTGACTGTTGAATGTTAGTTCACTGTCAATAAAGACACCACGATTTTTAACAGTATCTTTTGCTTTAAGCCCCTTAGTCTCAAGAGCAGTGGTGATCCTACGTCTGTCTTCCTTTTTCCCAAATACAATTACTTCAGTTTTATCTGCGTTCAGCTGAAGAAAATTGTGTGACATCCAGTTGTTGATTTGATCGATACACCCACAGAGAGACTCAAGGGGGGTATAGTCATTGGGTGACAGAGCTAAGTAAACTTGGGTGTCGTCAGCATAACTGTGGTAATTGACTGAGTTGTTTTTGATGATTTGCCCAAGCGGAAGCATATAGAGGTTGAATAGTAATGGTCCAAGGATTGACCCCTGTGGGACACCGCAAGTCAAGGACATAGATGCTGAGGTACAGTTTCCAATAGCAACAAAAAAGCTCCTTTGTTGTAAGTATGATTTTAACTAATTGATAACTGTACCAGTGAATCCAACCCAATGTTCCAGTCGATGTAGTAATATGCAGTGATCAACAGTGTCAAAAGGCTGCACTAAGGTCCAGTAACACCAAGACTGATGTTTTGCCAACATCAGAATTAAGATGTATATCATTTATGACCTTAATAAGAGCTGTTTCAGTGCTATGATTGGCACGGAAACCTGACTGAAACTTATCAAAACAGCTATTTGATGTAAAAAAGGCAGTTAATTGATTAAAAACATTT
Source organism: Coilia nasus (assembly GCA_027475355.1). NCBI lineage: Eukaryota > Metazoa > Chordata > Actinopteri > Clupeiformes > Engraulidae > Coilia > Coilia nasus. The sequence continues at coordinate 9,213,574 of CM050219.1, read as the reverse complement.
TTTTTCGATTATTTTTCCAATAAATGGTAAATTGGATATGGGCCTGTAGTTATTAAGCACTGAACTATCAAGGTTATTCTTTTTCAGTAAGGGTTTTACAACTGCATTTCTTAAAGAGGAAGGAAATATGCCAGTCTGTAGTGATGTATTTATAATCTGAAATCTGAAGAAACAGGTGTGCAGAACCATCTCCATTTCAACAGAAATCCATGAAGTGAACAAACAGGAGTGGTTAACCAAGGGGAACATAACTGACCTGCTTTGGACTTTTCCTAGTCTGGTAAACCCGCCCCTCGTACTTCATTTCATTTTGTACAGAGGGTCTGGACCGGAATCTCTTGAGGGTCATTTTAGTTGGCCCCAGCAAGACCGATCCAATCAGCGAACAGAGGGTGTGTTCGTTAGCCGTGATGTTGACCTTGTGTGCTACATTTGAATTGTAGTGAGTAGGTAGGCTAATTGCATACGTGACGACCAGGCGTTAGCGATTGGGTAAAGGCAGAGGCACTTTTTTTAAACTTTAAAGAGTCCACACCTCCAACGAATCGTTTCTGACGGTGTCTGTTCCAGACCCTCTGTACAAAATGAAATGAAGTACGAGGGGCTGGTTTAGACTTTTCCCTCATTCCAACCAGAATATTGTTCATTTTGTATGTTCACATTTAGAATGTTGGCATGCAGATGTCAAAATTAAACTCAAAATGACTGTCTTATTCCTCTAAAGAAGCAGACCCTACACATGTTTTGCACCTATATTCGATAGACCAATTGCTCTTTGGCAAGCAGTGTTGACTTTGGAGTTGAGCCAGCCTTTTAATGATCAGCTGCCCCCGTCCTGTCTAGCTAGTTGCCCCAGGAGGGGTGATAAAAAAGGACCAGTCGTGGTGGAGGCAATTTAGTCTCGGCTGAGTACTTGCACACCCACAGGAGAGAGTTTCATCGAACCCACCATGGGGGACACAAAGCTCTGCCTCATGCTGCTCCTCAGTGCTGCTGCACTGGCACGTAAGTACCTGTACCTCGTCTTAACACCGGTCGGCGCTACGCAACAACAACTATATGCTGTAAAGCTAAGCAGGATATTGAACTGTTACATTTTTGTGCTACTGCGGTAAATATCATTCCTAATCATTTGAATTAATTACAAGATACACTAAGCAGGGTCTCTAAGACATTACGGTAATTATAATACATGATACATATTATACAGTGTAAAACATTTCCTGCAAAAACAGTCATAGATTGTACAAAAACAGTCATAGATAGTACAAATAAATGTTACCTACCCCACAATAACACTGTATATAATTTTTGCATTACTTTTAGATGAGGGCAGCTTTGTGGCCAGCACAGGAACATTAGTGAAATACAGTGGGCCAATAAAAACCCTTTTCTTTTGCCTTGAAATATAGTAAGGAGATACAACTCCTTCCTGTTGTAGTAACAGTACATAGTGGGGTGCTATAACTCCTTTCTATTGTAGTGAAATATTCTGGGGTGCTATAAGGTCTTCGTATTGTAATTATTTGGGCTGCTATAACTCCTTCCTGTACCTACCTTCCTTCCTTCCAGTAAAATACATTTTGGGGTGCTACAACCTCTTCCTGTTTAACTGAAATATTTCGAGCTGCTATAACTTCTTCCTGTTGTAGTGAGACATAGTGGGGTGCTATAACTCCTTCCTAATTTAATGATATATTTTGGGGTGCTGTAACCTCTTCATTGTAGTACCATGTGCAATATTGTAGAATTATGGTGCAATAGGGCTGTGTGCAATATCATGTGTTGTCTTAGCTGCGCTGGGTGGGGGGTGGGGGGTTGTGTGTGGGGCGGGGGTTGAGTGGGTATGGCAGTTATGGAGTTGAATGTGTGTGTGTGTGTGTGTGTGCGTGTGTGTTTGTGTGTGTGTGTGTGTGTGTGTGTGTGTGTGTGTGTGTGTGTGTGTGTGTGTGTGTGTGTGTGTGTGCGCGCGCGTGCATGGGTGTATGTGTGGGTGGATGGGTGGATGTGCGTCAGTTTATATTTGTGTTTACATGTTTACATCATGTATTTTGTGTATATGTGTCAGCATATGTTCTGTGTAAATGAATAATTTTTTTTTATTTGTGTAATCACACTCTCATTGCCCAAGACAATAAAGGCTCATCTTATGTTATCTCTCTTCCTGTTAAAGTTAAATATTTTGAGTTGCTACAACATCTTCCTATTGTAGTAAAATATTTTGTGGTGCTACAACTCCTTCATATTGTAATTACATATTTTGGGGTGCTATAACTCCTTCCTGTTGTAATAAAATAAATTTTGGGGTGCTCTAATTCCTTTATTATCTCCTTCCTATTGTGGTAAAGTATATTTTGGGGTGCTCTTTATTGTAGTGAAATATTTTGGGCTGCTATATCTCCTTCCTAATATAATAATATATTTTTGGGGGCTATAACTCCTTCCTATTGTGGTAATGTATATTTTGGGGTGCTATACGTTGTTCATATTGTAGTGTAATGCAATAGGGTGATGTGTTATTAATGTGTCTGCCTCATTCTGACACCATTTAGATGCTGATAATGAAACACCATGCCTGAGTAAGTAATATTTACAGTACAAATGCCTTTTTAAAGTTTGTTTTTTGTCTTTTTGTGCAACAGGATAGTGAAGACCCCCCACAAATGCATTTATTTTTTAACGATTGTTTTATTTTATGATTGACTTTTATTTTATTACTTTATTGTGAGTGTACTGGTGCCCTTTTTCAAAGTGATTTAATTGAACTAAAATTGATTGAAATTAAATTGAATTGAATTGAATTGAGTAATTCTGATCAAACCTCTGTATCAACAGACCATGTTTATACCACACTTACTAACACTAGAAATTACAACTCCCTCCATGACTCCTACGCCATTCTGTATACATCTACAGTATATACATCTCAGGCAGTTGTCGCAGTGCCGCTTTCAGGACACTTTGCGGTCACTAGCCACCAGATTGGCAGTAGTTAATCAGCAGACTTGGCAGTTGACTTCCTGACAGTGACTAAGAGCAGACGTTTATGTAGCCCATTCTGTAGACCTGAGAAGTGCTGTCATAAGCCAATGTCATCATGAAAACATTGGACAGGTGGTGTTATAAAGTTGTGTAATGTATTGTTATGTCAGCCTTATGTTAATAAACGGTGTTTAAAATTTCCACACGTATTGAGTGAGTGGGGGGTGTGAAGGCCATCTGGGGGTGGCACTGGGGCTTAGTTCAGAGTAAACAGGTGATAACATACAGGAGGTCCTGGGTTTGAATCCCAGCAGTGCCTTATGTTGGACAACATTGACGAGGAGTGTAGCGAAGGGGAGGAGAAGTCACCCCACCTGGTTTCGAACCCAGGTCTCCGGGGTACCAAACGTGACCTGCGCTCTGACTGCAACGTCAAAGAGCCAGGCTCGTTGGCATGGCAGTCAGAGCACACCCACAACACTAGTGATGGGCACTCCCATCACACTGCCTTACCCTTCAGAAGGCGCACCCATGCGCTTCCTTACGCATCTCCCACCATACTTCTCCCATCCACAGTGCCCCACATACTGGTGGCTTCTCCCATCACTGGGGTCCCTCACACCAGGGTCAACCCTAACCCTTGGGTCCTTCATATGGCTCACACAATGGATGGGCCTCCAATGGCCTCACGGCAAGCCATCCCACTTCTGACACCATTTGTAGCGAAGGGGAGGGGAAGTCACCCCACCCAGCTTCAAACCTAGGTCTCCAGGGTACCAAACGTGGGCTCTGACCACAACGCCAAAGAGCCAGGCTCGTTGGGATGGCAGTCAGAGCACACCCACAACAACACCCACAAAAAAAAACACAAAATAGGCATATATCCTATTATATAGGATATATCCCATATAAGTGCAAGAAAGCTGCAATTCTTTTTCAATTTTACTGGAGTGGTACATTAAACAATACCCTCTTTATAAGTATATCTTCAAAACACGTCATACCGGTTCTGTTGAGTGGTGGCTATAAAAATGTCCTGGAGGTGGTGCTGTTGCTTAGTTGGTTGAAGCGCCTGTCTAATAAACAGGAGATGGGTGTGCCTTATGTAGAACAGCATTCTTGAAGAGACAAAAAGTAATAAGGTACAGGCAACAGTATTGCATTGCATGCATGCATATAAAAGTGAACAAGAGGTGGGGCTGTGGCATAGAAGGGGTGACGCGCCTGTCTAGTAAACAGGGTTTGAATCCCAGCAGTGCAAAGTGAGACATTGTGGAATCTTTGGCTTTGCAGGCTTGTGATTGGTTAAAAGAGACATACTACATTGTGAAAGGCTATGACTGAGTGAAAACACAAATATGTCCAAGACAACACGTGTCCAACATGTCTGAAAACCTTAAAAGCAGTGTTAACTGAGCATGGTCCTTGCCAGTATTGGTCAAATTTATGGGAACAAATGGCACATCATGTGTTGCCTCAACTCATTAAATGAGTCCTAACATTTGGACTTTCCTCTGGCTAAAAAAATGTGGCTTACCACAACTGAGGTTTCCAGACATATGTAGACAACACATCCTCACATAAAACTCAGGCATATGAATTTAGAGGACTGCCACGCAGCCCTCTGACTGCTCTCTTCTCCCCCTAGTGGCTAAGAGGTACAAGCCCTTCCACAAGTATGAATACCTGTATGAAGCCGAGTCCCTCAAATTCCTCAATGGAGCCGTCAACGGCCCCAAGGGCAGCTGCAAGGTATGCCACTTTAATGGAACATTTGGTTTTGTGTTTAAAGAATAAAAGTAATATATTTTATACAGTTTTTTAAATAAGGGTTTTTCTACATCAATAAACCTAATAAAATTAGCATTCCATCTCTGTCATTAGTTAATTTGGAAACATGTATAATACAAAGATATTGTTTTTTTTATGCTGACAGCTGGATTAGTGTTTGTTGAAATCCTTTCAAATAATTATTTGTATTATGTATGACTAAGTGATTTTCTTCAGCTTTAACAGCCATCAAATGAGGCTAATGAGGCTAATAGTTGATCTATTCTTTTGTAATGCTAGAAGTATACAAGTAAACATTTGTTCTGAGAGTAAAGTCAACAGTTGAGCCTGATGAATTGCATTGCCATACAGGTCGAGATTGAGGTTCCTGGCCCCTGCCACTACATCGTCCGCACCACTGAGTGCACGCTTAGCGAGGTCACAGACTTCGATGCAGAAGGCCACCCTGTCTTTGCCCCAGCAGCCACGTCTGATGCCTTCAAGGCTGCCATGGAGAAGTAGGCATTTTTTCTTGAAAACAATCTTTTTCTTTCCCTTTAGGTAAATCAGGTCATTATGCATTGACTTCGCTAAAAGTATATCGCCAGTGTACATTTTCTGGTGTATTTTTGAAATGCAAGGTCATGTGTAATTGGATAGGTGTTGGAACACCCACTGCAATGTACCAATGTTCTCCACACAGAAACACCCTTAAGGTAATCATTAAAGGTGACAACGACATCAAGCTGTTCCCTGAAGATGGTGAGCTCATCAACATCCTGAACATCAAGAGGGGAATCATCTCAGCATTCGCTGTGCCTGTTTTGAAGGAGGAGGGCAACAAGAGAATGGTACATAAATCACAGGTGTCATATTTGATTAGCAGACATTTCAGTTCAATTGGAGTTGAGATTAGTTTTATTAGCATATGTTCTTTTTGTAGTAATATAACCGTTGCCCAAGTTCTGTTCAAACCACAAATGCATCCAAGATTAAACCTAAAACAAAGGTAAGGGAGGGCAAGAAAAGTTAAGCTGTATTTTATACATAAAGGGCATTCAAGGTGCTTCACGTAAATGAGATAAAACAATGTACTGAAAATGGCTAAAGTGTAAAACTTAAAAGTAATAATAACAATAATAATAATGACTAAAAGTATATATTTAAACTAGAGTGATTAATTTAAAAATAACTAATCAGGCCATGTCAACATATCTAATATCTTCTGTCCAGCCCACCATCTTTGGATTGTGCAAGACCGACTACACTGTGAATGCCAGAGAGGACATTGCCACAGACGTCACCCTCACACGCGACCTGTCCAGGTGCGACCACTTCAGGCCAGTCAGCGACTACACCAGCCCCCTGGCCCTCATCACTGGCATGGTGAGTCTCTACGACAACTATTTAAACAAACAAACAAACAAAAGAAACTGCTATGGGAAACAGCAGACAGCTGGACTGTTTCACACCTGCTAATACATATCTCATGGTACTGAGTACACAGTAAAGGGATGATTGTAGAGAGAAACTTTGCAAAAATGTCAGATAATTTATTTTTAATTTAATTTAATAACATAATTTTCTGAAATGTGGATTAAGCATCAAATCATTTCATTTTATTTTTCTTCTCCATGCAGCACTATTCTCTTTCCAAGATGATCAGGAGCACCCAGACCTGCAACTACCAGTTTGACAATGCACAGCACCACCCAACTGGAGGGGAATGTATTGAGAACCACATCTTGGTGCCTTTTTCCCACAAGTAAGTCAGCGAGTCAGCTATGGCCAGATGTGTCAATCATTCAAGAGAGTGCTTCTGGTTCGGACGGTGACCTAATTGTTATTCTTTCCACAGGGGGAAGTTTGGAGTCACCAACGTTAGCAAGCAGAAGGCCACCCTTTTGGCAGTGACTGAGCACAATGACAGAGTCTTTAACCCTAGTAAGATATCTACTTTCATGTGGCAGTCATGGATGAGAAATAATGTTAAAAGTCTCAAAAAGTTTGTCTAGGAGCACTTCCTAGACTCAAAAATTATTTGTTTGGGGTGCTCTTTGGATGGGAAAAACGTAGATGAAAGCAAAAAAGGTAATCCTAGGGACTCTCATTTGGCAAAATTTAAAAAGCCTTTATTGTAGTGGTTAGGTCACATTAACCCTTTTGAAAAAAAAAACTCAGACACATTTCGGCATTCAAGCCTTCCTCAGGGGGTCAAAATGAATGTTAAAAGTCGGTTCATAAGTGTTTGGTGTCACAAACTCATTTCCTTCAGAAGACAAAATCTGCACTCCTGCTGGAATGTTTCTGACAATACACAATATATGCTAAGGTGTATTTAACCCTTTAATGTGTGTATGTCAGATTGCATTTATTCAGAAAAAAAATTTGAAAACAAAAATGTCTGAGTGAGCTTAACCTTTTAATGGCAGTGCATGTACACACCTTTTTCTGAAAAATATGTAGACCTGAAGAACGAGCAGACACTTGTTTGAGGTGCTCTTTGGATGGGAAAAACCTAGATGAAAGCAAAAGAGGAACTCGCAGGCACTCTCATTTGGCAAAATTTAAAAAGTCTTTATTGTAGTAGTTAGGTCACATTAACCCTTTAAAAAAAAACTCAGACACATTTCAGCATTCAAGCCTTCTTCAGGGAGTCAGAACAAATGTTAAAAGTTGGTTCATAAGTGAGCTTAACCTTTTAATGGCAATGCATGTACACACCTTTTTCTGAAAAATATGTAGACCTGAAGAACGAGCAGACCCTGCACCCACATGCCAGTGTGGACAAGAGCCCCATTCAGGACAAAGATGCTGCTCTCGCTCTTCTGAGGGAACTGGCTGGCCTGTCCAAGACCGACGACGGACACAAGAGAGCACACCTGGCCCACAAGATCGTCAGCATGATCCGCAAGATGTCTGCAGAGACCCTGCACGCTGTTGTGCCTGAAGCTCTGGAAATCTCCCCCTCTCTGACCTACCAGGCCCTGTTCCAGTGCGGCACCCCTGAGTGCAACAATGCCATCACACGGATCCTCAAAACCTTCGACAGCTCTTCTATGGAGATCGATGCCATCATCTATGCCATGGGTCTGCTGCCCAAACCCTCGCGCCAGCTCGTCAGTGACATGCTAGAGATGGCCAAGTTCAAGCAGAGCAAGCCCATCTTCTATGGTGCCAGCAATGCTGTCAAGAGGTAGGGCAGTTACAACTGACTGCCTTAAAATATTAAAATATTAATTATTATTTCAATTTCATTGAAAGGTGATAAATATACTCTGCATCCATGCACAGATTGTACCAGGCTGAGGGCAAAGTCACTCCTGAGATTGAAGCTGTTGCCAACTTTGCCCTGGAGCAGATTGGAGATTGCACTGGTAACCAGGAGCACATTTTCATGTCCCTGAAGGTGTGTTGCAGTGATATGGAATCATATGGAACCAGCCATGATAAATAACTGTAAATGCTGTTAGTATTTTTGGATAGTGTTGTGACTGTAGCTAACTGTGCCTCTCAGGTGATTGGCAACATGGCTGCTGCTATGGGGGCTGCCAGCCCTGCCCTGAAATCTGCTGTGATCCAGTGTGTGAACCAGCCTGCCGCTAGTCCAAAGGTTCAGCTGGCTGCCATCCAGGCCTACAGACAGACCACTCTGCCTGAGGAGGTAAGCAAGCGTCCTTCTGTAGTAAACATCAGATTGGACCATTTGCTAACTGAGACGCATTTGCATTGTTCATTACAGGGTAGACAGGTACTTATGCAGGTCCTTCTGGACGGTGCTGCCCCACTGCAGAAGAGAGTTGCTGCCTACCTGGTGCTCATGAAGGACCCCCAGCCTGCTGAACTTTCTCAGCTGGTTGCTGCACTAAAAGTTGAAGACAGCCAGCAGGCCAAGAACTTTATTATCTCCCATATCACCAACATCCTGAGCTCCACTACACCAGAGACCAGGGGGTAAGTTAAGTACATCCACTTTTAATTTTCTTAAAATAAATAGCTGTATGATGACAAAACATTTTTTACATTTTACTTTGCTGATGGCACCGTGTTGACGGCAGCCTGTATTGTGTCTTTGTCTGTATATGTGTATGTGCGCTTGATGTATGTTTTTAAGGCTGTTAAAACAATGTAATTACCCATTTGGGATTATTAAAGTATATATAATCTAATCTAATTTTCTCTGATTGAAGAAACATGTTTTATTTTCTGCACAGGCTGAGACAGAAGATCCTTGATGCCCTGCAGGGCAATGAGGTTGGAACAGTCAACTCATTTGACGCTCCCAAGTTCTCCCGCAACTACAAGGTCGGATCCCTGGAAGGAAACATGATCTTTGAGGGAAACAGCTACCTGCCCAAGGAGGTTGTGCTGGATATGTCCCTGAATGCTTTTGGCTTTGATGTGGACATGTTTGAGGTATTTTAATTTCAATTTCACTCTGTAAGTGTGCAATTCCAATTTTCAAATCTGACTTTTAAAAAAGTATTTAATATTTAATTATATTGTTATATATATAATATATTGTATATTATATATTATAATTATATATATTATATGTATATAACAGGTCCTACATGAGATCTAGTCAAACAAATTCTACTGATATTTAAGACATCCAAATGTTTTAAGCATTTTTTAAAAAATTTTAGTTTCAAGCTACTTAAGTTAGAAAAATTGTTTTAAACCTGAGAGATTATCAAACACAGTGAAAATCAATGACAGAAAATGCAATCTGCTGATCAAGGTTGTGCTCATCAGTGGCATTCACAGCAACATCTGGCTAAATCACGAAGCTAAATGTTTATTGCCAACCTCACACTCACTTGTCATATCGCTTCATCATTCATCACCTACTAACTTTTGGACTTTAAGGTTGGTATCGAGACCAATGGCATTGAACAAACTTCTGACGCACTGTTTGGTACTGATGGGTTCTTCAATGACATTGCAACGAAGAGCATTGATCATGCAAATGAGATGCTGCCTGGGGGGGTCATGTATGGAATGGTGAACATGATTCCTCCCCAGTTTTATACAAGGAAGAAGAGAAAGGTAACTAAATATTAATCAGGCTTTTGTAATTCTGAGAGAATAAGAGCTTGCCAGCTGTCATTAGACTCATCATCGCATTGTCATCTTGCTAGGCTTCCCAGAGCCTCATTAAAGACCTTAGAGAAAGCTTCCACCAACTGCTCAGAAACCTGAAGGCTCAAGGTGCCCCTGAGGCCATGGTCTACCTGAGAATGCTGGGAATGGAACTCGGCTACCTCAAGACCGAAGACCTAGAAAGGATGGTCTTGCCCTGTCTGCATACTGTTGCACTGATGATAGATAACCTCCAAAGGTCTCCAACTGATGTGAGTCTAAAACAACTTTTTCACATCCCGTAGCCATTATTATGGCACATTGTTGATTCTAGCAACAATCAAACAGAATTTGTTTGCACACTTACACACAATATATATATACATATTATATATCTGCATCACAGTTCATCCAGGAACTGCTGCCCAGTGCTGACAATGAGCTGTTTGCCCACTACATCTTCATGGACAATGAGTTCTACCTGCCAACTGGCCCTGGTGTCCCTCTGAGGGTTGCCCTGTCTGGTACCTTCACCCCCGGAGTCAAGGGAGGAGTGCATCTTGCTGCTGACATGGTAAGAGAATTAACTTCATGCTATGGTATAATTCAACACAGATCTTATTCCACAGGAGACTTACAATTCCCCATTTATTTTCCTTCCATCCACAGAGTGAGGTGTCTTTCATGCCGTCTGTTGGCATTGAGTTTGTGACTGAGGTTGGATCCCACTTCCCTGACTTTGTTCAGTCTGGTCTGGAGATGCGCACCAACATCTACCACGAGAGTGGCCTGAAGGCCAAGGTGTCTGTATCCCACAACAACATCAAGCTGACCATCCCTGCCCCTCAGAGCCCTACCAAACTCATCACCCTCACGTACATTTGGACATTTGCTTCATTGAGAACTTAAAAAATAAATGCTGTGATACATGTATACAAAATGCAGGAGAATAGAAACCAGATATATTTCAAACTTTTCCACTCTCTACAATAGCAACTCCCTGGTGTCTGTGCATGGCACTAAGACAAAGGCCATCCCACCCACAGGCGACAAGGTAGACGTGACTGAGTGCACTCCTTTCTTTGCTGGCGTGAAGTACTGCACAGCTCTCCAGTACTCTGACGCTCTGCACACTGACGATTCCCCCTATTTCCCCTTCACTGGAGACAGCAAGTAAGAAAGTCAACGATAAATTGCAGTTTGAAGAACACTGCAATTGAAAAATATAATTCAAAATATATTCATGCCAATTGTTATTTCCAAAATGTCATGGAAATACTAAAAGAGCTATTTTTTCGACTCCTTCAGGCTCACCATCCAGCTGCATCCTACTGGTGAAGTCTCAGAATACATTGCCAACTTTGACCATTCCTATGAGGACAAGACTGACATGGTGACTTTGACTCTTAAGGCTGAAGGTATATATGGTGTTCTTTAATGAGACCAGCTCTAAAATGTGTATTACGACACTGATGAAGACATGTGAAATAACAACTCTTGACTATCATTTCTCAACTGTCACAGGATTAGCAGCCTCAGAGTCCACTGTAACTGTGAAGTTTAACAGGCGGACAGGCAGCGCTGGCATTGATCTCCAGGTCCCCGATTACGACCTGGAGGTTGGGCTGAGGCTGGGCTCCGTCAACCCCAACACCAAGGGCAAAGCTACACACTCTGTCCAGCTTGACCTGGTCAACAAGAACATTCCTCAGATGTCCATTATCGTGCTGGCAAAGTAAAGGCTTTTTCAATGACATTTAGCAGTCACCTCCTATAGAATTTTACATTTAGGCCTTTAAACAGGCTGGGCCATAAATACTGCACACATTTCAAATGCTAGTATCTTGGATTATAAAAATGACATATAGTTCCAAATGTATCCATTACAGAACTGATATGATCATCAGGAGTTTTATTTAGGATTTTGCTGTTTCTTACAGATAGCTGGTGTTGGTGACTTTAAAAAGGAGTTGCATGTTTTGCAGAAAATACAAAACTCGTGGGTTTTTTTGTGTTTAAAACCATGCAAATTAAAAGCTCATTCAGTTCTCATTACAGCGATGTCATGGTTTATGACCATGCATGCAAGGGCATTGTTTTCAGTAATGGTAGCTTCAATGATTTAGGAGGTATAATCATATATAGGTCCATCTCCCAGCTCCCTGTAAGAAATACCAAAATTTTCGATAAAATGTTAAAATCCTGAATATCAGTTCTGTAAGAAATACATTTGGTACTATATGTCATTTTTATAATCCAAGATACTGGCATTTAAAATGTGTAGAGTATTTATCGCTTACAATCCACTACCCTAAAAGGGATGCTCTTCTAATCCTGAACTTGGAAGCTGAACTTTAATTTTCCTTTGTTGGATAGCTTAGACACTAACCTGAGTTATAACATTAAATTTGTAATAAACAGTGTGTCAGGTGTAACATCTCACGTCTCCTACAACTTGGTGTGCCTAATTCGGTAAGAGCTGGTAAAGTTTGGTTTTGTTAGATAACGTAGCTTCAGTCAGTTTAGTGAGAATAATGTAGCCACTGAAAAATAAAATATCCCAAAATGACAGAAAATGGTGGATTAAGACCCAATTCTCTGAGAAGCCCTGAATATGTGTGGATGCAACATCACTGCATTCAAAACATGTTATAATCAAAACACTTACAACACATAAAAAGTAAAATAAATTGTGATTGCCTGCTTGACACTCCTAACACCCAAAATACATGCAAGCAGAATCTACTGCTTTCTGCTCCACTTTGAGTGGATGTGTACCAAACGTTAGTTGGAGAAACATGAAATTTAAAAGGCTTAAGAATCCTAAATGGTAATGGTTATTTTGTTTTGGCATGTTAATATAATGTTAATCAATGGCACTGTTTAGAATGTTTAGGCACTGAAAAGAATGGAACGTCATTTAAAACGATGTCATTGGTTACCGCTTGGCCAACACCACTCCTCATTTGCATAAAGTTCAGCAGAGCTCAACCACCTGCCGCCTTCCAACTGAAAAAATGGAACATTCCGCTTCACCTACTTGCATGTATTTTGGGGCGTAATGTACACAAAATACTCACATAGGCTCAGAGTAAATTAGAGACAAACATGCTCAGAGCACACCATAACTATGTGTTACCTTACCATCAACAAAACTAGCAAAATGCCTTGAGGAAACCTAGCACAAGACTGATAGTGTGTGTGTGTGTGTGAGAGAGAGACAGAGAGAGAGAGAGAGACCTGTCACAATTAATGTGATAATTACGTTGTTAAAAACCACTGCATATGCATGATGTAATTACATTTTGTTTACTTCACACAGACTTAAAGAAAAGAAGGATTTCAGTGTGGAAGTTCAGTGTCTTGTCCCACCAGTTGCTGACTTCAAGGTTGCTACTCACTTTCATTATGAGAAAGACCTTGGCCTTGAGATGAAGACTGACTTGAAAATGCTAGCAATTAATTATGTGCAAAATATCGCACTTAAATATGGTAAGTGTGGTAACATTTACTGTCTTTGTTACTGCTGTGCTTCCAAGAGGAGTGGTTTAAAGCCCTATGTGAAAAATACTTTTGTTCTTTTACTTTAGATGAAGGGGAATTGGCAGCTGAAATTAAAGCGGAACTGAGCTCTGAAATCAAGAACATGCTTTCAGATTTGAAGTATGTTGAAACCCTTCTAAATCAGAATATTGGCCAGACTAGGATGAGAGCTGGCACCTTCTTCAGAGAGTCTGTTGAGGTAGGATGGCGATGTAGATTTGTAAAGTGACATTACATTACACTTAGCTGACGCTCTTATCCAGAGCGATTTACAGATACAGTCCCTGGAGCAGTATGGGGGTAAGATGCCTTGCTCAAGGGCATCTCAACCATGGGTAGGGTGGGATTTGAACCAGCAACCTTCCGATTGCAAGACCAACTCCCTAACCGCTAGACCACAGCTACCCATTGTCTGTGTGCTTTCAGTACTTAAAAACACTGTTTTACTGTTGTATATGTTTCACACCATTTTATATTTCATGACTGTGTTCACAACATGTAAGTAGTCTATGTCCGCATTATCCCTACCCAGAAAGCCCATGAAGTCATCAAGAAGTATGGTGGTGAGGTCGTGAGATTAGCGGCATTCTCTGAGCTGTCTTTTCCTGAGAAACTGTACTGGAAAGTGTAAGTACAAGTAAAACTCAGAGTCAGTGCCATACTTAATTGTTATGACAAAAATCCTGATGTTTATTTAAACAAACGTGGCATGCTGACTGTTCCTTATACAGCGATACGGTGTATTTGCCAACTGCATTTTATCAATAAATTTTTAATTTTAGACTATCATGTGTTCATTTACAGTGAGGCTGATGCCAAGTACAGCTTTGGTGAATGCTACACCATTTCCATTCCTCTTTTTGAAAAAACCTCTAGAAGGCACTTAATTCTCCCAGAAGAGTTTTTCCCAGAGCAGGTGTCTGTGTCTGTGCCTGTCCTTGGAAAGGCTGAAGTGTCTGGCAAAGTGGACAGTAACTTCTACAAGCTGGAGGCTGATTTTTCCGCTGGTAGAGATCCATTAGACCACCCCAGCTATAATGCCAAATGGGAAGTAACTTGGACTTGCCCTTCTGAAATTCTTTCCCTGAAAACAGATGGTATGTGTTTACATTTGTTTAATGTCTTCCTTGTAGAAATTGAAAAAAAACATTCCTTCATATCTCATTTAAATGCTAATGAGTAATATGTATTCCTAATTTTGTGTTCTGACAATGAAATCGGTTGTTAATGTCATATTTTGAACAGGATCTGCATTGCTTGTGGCTACAACCAGCGACTCTCTGAAGGCTGAACTAAAGACACATGTGAACCACAGGTTTATTGATGCCACCATCACTGTTGAAGAGGTGGCAACCATTGCTGACGAGTTCAGCTTGATGTCAAGCTGTACATTTGAAGCAACAAATCCTTTAGGTGTACAGGTGTCTCTGGACCATACTGGAGATGCTAGTTTTAACGGAGAGGTCATTTCTGGAAATGGAAACTTACAGGCATCTTTAAAAGCTGGCCCTGTTTACAGTGCTTCCACTATCTCCCAGACAGTCAACATATTCCCATACAAGCCAAAGGCCAAGAGTGACTCTTCACTTAAGATTGACTCCACTTTCATTGCTTCCTTCAAAAATGAATTGTTGAAAAGTGATCTTGATTACATGATCCTTCGCACATCCAAGCCTACCTACACTTCTGATTTCAAATTAAGGGAAAACTTGAATGCTGACTTGCTAGTTGCTAGTCACCTAGACTTTAAAGGCAGTATAGAGACAGAGTCTCCAATCATGGAGATCATTCTGCTGACAGGCTCTGAGGAGACTCCCCTCAGTGATATAAAACTTGACATCAAGGCCAACCACAACATAGATCTTCCTAATGCTCTCATTGGAACCCTATACAACTCTATCGATGCCATGGTTAAACCCACTGAAGTACTGCTTGACTCTCAAAACAGAGCCATGATCAATCTGGCTGGCTTTCAGAACGAAGGCAATGCCCAGGACAGCCTAAAGGATGTAACTGCAGGAAAACTTCATCTCCAGAATGACTACTCAGTCACTTTTAATTCTAATGTGCAGCACGTCATCAACATAGGTCTTGTTAGGCTGAACCAGGACAGGCTTGGCTATAATTTCACTGTTGACAACAACCAGGCGGAGATTGGCATCTATGCTGCTGTAGATGGTAAAATCAACCTCGACTTCCTGACTGTGCCCATAAGCATACCTGAGCTTAAAGTGCCAATCATTGATTTTAGGACCCCTGCTATCAATGGCATTAATCTGTATGAACACACAGGCCTGAAGGACCTGTTGACCTCCACTGACCAAACAGTAGATGCAAATGCCAAGATTATATTTACAAAGAGTAAGAACAGCCATCTGCGCATATTTTTGTATTTCCTTCCTAACCTTGACCATTTGGACTCTGAAGTGTCTTTCAAGTCCTCCATCATGAACCTGAATGTCAGTAGTGAGGTGACTGATCGCAATGTTCACATTGTTGCCATCTCTACATCTATGTTTGAGAGTCTAGAGGCCAAGCTAGAATACACCACAATTTTTGACGGTTGGAATGCGGCCACATCACTTTCTTTGGACAATCCTCATGTTAAGGTTACCCAAAACAGCACTCAAGCCTTTCTCAAATATTTCTCTGCAATGGCTGCAAAGGTGAACCTGCCCATCTTCACTGCTGAGGTGAATGAACAATCGATATTTAATCATAAGGATAATACTTTTTATAACTACACCTATGAAATGGTGTACACCGTGAATGTTCCAGTGATTAATGCTGTTGGTTCTGGAAATGTGGAGAGTAGCACACGGTATGAATTAACCCGTGACTATTTCTCTAGGGAGTCATCAACTAAAGAATATTTTGATGGCACCATCCTTGGCACTGGTGTTGCCAAAAGATCTTTGCATAAGGCAGCACACCTGAAACTAGATAAGTCTGGCTTACTCTCAACGTGGAATATCACAGATTTTGCACATATCAGCTATGGAGATTTTAAAATTGAGCTTGATGTTAATAGTGAACTGCCCCTTGAAATTATGCCAGGGCAAGATAACACTAGTGTACATGCTATTTGGAACATCAACTTAAATAACGATATCAACATGGATAATCTGAATACAAAAGGAAAACATTCTTTCAAGGCCATTTTTGATTCACACAACTCTTATATTTGGGACCTTCTAGAATCTTTTACTGTCAATACAGAGGTTAGTCTTGCACAACTAGGCTTTCTGGGGGATCTCACTTACCTTCAAAGGTTCATGGCCACCAAGAGAGATGGTGAGGAGAGAGCGACCTACATGTCTAAGACTGTCACTCCTGTGTACAAGACTGTTAATGTCATAGAAATGGAGGGCCTGTACCCTACGTACAATGGAACATTCCGCGCCAATGCTCAATCTCCAGCTTGGTTTCTGGATTATGATCTGGATGGTAAGCTTCTTCTTGGTTGCATCCGCTTGGCTGTGTGTCCATGCAGTAAGAAATTTCTGTCATGCCCCTAATTGCCTTGTTGTTATACTTACTAGGCTCGTTCACGCTCTCCATTGGAGATGAGGCTGTGAACCACACTGTAAAATCTGTCCTGGTACTTGCTGATACTGACCTGATAGTAGATGTTCAACATGCCGTTCAACATTTGGATGAAGGGTAAATGTAACTAATATACAAGTTAGCCATCAATGCCAACACACAAGACCAACACACAATAACAACACACCAACATCACACCAACATGATTTTAAGGAATCTGACTCCTCCATGTTTAAGTCCTTCTTATACAGTGAATGTGGACATCACGAGCCCCTTCTTCACTGATGTGAACGTCCGTTACGCTGCCTATCAGGATGGTGCTAACATTTCCATCTCCACCCCATCTACTGGCTCGCTTGGATTTCAGCATCAAGACAAAAGCCCACAAATGAGACTGTACTGCCGCTATGCTGTGAGTATATTACCCCACCTTGCAAATCAGTTGTCTAGCAATGTCAGCCTTTAAGTGTCATCCTCATGTGGTATTTATTTGGTGTTCTTAACTCCTGTTTTTCCTCTGTTTAAACAGTCAGAGCCTGACAATGACATGGCCCTCCTGGACTTCGAAGCAGCGCTGACAGACAATGAGATGTTGCATTTGCATGCTTCTGCCAATGTGGATGCACCTGCTGTAATCTTGTCTGGGCTTTATGACAGAGTCCCTGCCATTACTTCCTCGGTGCGCAGCTTTGCAGAGAAGTACAAAATCAGCAGTACTCTTGAGAGCTTGAAGGATATGGTTTTGAGTGTAGCTGATGAAGTCTCCAACAGTGCTGGTAACTATGTCCCAGAGTTGAGCCAGCTGTCTGTCCTCTTCAGAAACGTTGTTGGTCAGTGCCTGAAGGCTGCTCAGGCTTTACTTGATGCAGCCATCAAGTTCCTGAGGGAAACTCAGAATATGGAGAGCATTGACGTCATCTTGCAAAAACTTGGGGTGACTCTGCGTGAGGCAGTCGACACAGCCCAAGAATTTGTTGACAGTGTGAAGTCTGACATCCTGGACAGTATCTCTGGGTACATCAATGGTTTCTATTCTAACCTTGTCATACTTGCTAAGTGGGTGACAGAGAAAATTAATAATCTACTGAATGCACAGGACTTAGACAATTCAATTAAGTTTGCTTTGGAGTCTGTCAAATATTATGTGACTGAAACGATCAATTTTGTTGCTCACCTTCTACCAGAAAATGGACTCATAACCTTTAATGATGGAAGACTGGATGTGGAAATAGACATTCCGACCCAGCAGTAGGCTATTTCCAAACTGCATCTTTTGCCTGTTAAGCACTGTGTTGAGAGCAACGCAGTGGGAAATTGATCCTCATCTCTCTTTGGCAATTATTAAAACTGGATGTGGAACTGATATGGAAAATTCAGTTTTTAATGAAAATGATAGCTAGTATCATTCCTGACATAAGCATCTTATCTTAAAGGGACAGTACACAATTTCCCTACACACCTATAGCAAGTGGAACCATTTGTAACTCTGTTACACATATATCATCTGTCATTATAGTCTAATTACTCTTTTGCTTAAAACACTTTAAAATCACTAAAAAAATCATTCTAAGCCCTGGCATGAACCACCAGTCTGGATGACAGTACAAACAGAAACAGAGTTCAATTGGCCATCGCATTTCTGGTAAGTGGTCAGTGGCCAGTAACAAAGCAAACACGTTGCATTTCTGGAAAGAGGCCAGTAACAAGGCAAACAAGCAACATGCAAGAAACTTGATGATGAAAGCACCAAAACCAGGACAAGGACATGCTTTGTTTGACTTAACTGGACCTACCTGTACAAATAATGCACTTACATCACACAGCTACAGTTTCTAAAGGAAAGTTTCAGAATGTACCAAGGCTCGTTAGAAAAGGGGGAAACAGGTGTGCAGAAGCATCTTCATTTCAACAGAAATCCACGAAGTCAACAAACAGGAGTGGTTAACCAAGGGGAACATAACTGACCTGCTTTGGACTTTTCTTAACCTGGTAAACCCGCCCCTGGTACTTCATTTCATTTTGTACAGAGGGTCTGGACCGGAATCTCTTGAGGGTCATTTTAGTCGCCCCCAGCAAGACCGATCCAATCAGCGAACAGAGGGTGTGTTCGTTAGCCGTGATGTTGACTTTGTGTGCTACGTTTGAATTGTAGTGAGTAGGTAGGCTAATTGCATACGTGACGACCAGGCGTTAGCGATTGGGTAAAGGCAGAGGCACTTTTTTAAAACTTTAAAGAGTCCACACCTCCAACGAATCGTTTCTGACGGTGTCTGTGTTCCAGACCCTCTGTACAAAATGAAATGAAGTACGAGAGGCTGGTTTAGACTTTTCCCTCATTCCAACCAAAATCTTGCTCATTTTGTATGTTGTATGCACATTTAGACTGTTGGCATGCAGATGTCAAAATTAAACTCAAAATCAGCGTCTTATTCCTCTAAAGAAGCAGACCCTACATATCTTTTGCACCTATATTCGATAGACCAATTGCTCTTTGGCAAGCAGTGTTGACTTTGGAGTTGAGCCAGCCTTTTAATGATCAGCTGCCCCCGTCCTGTCTAGCTAGTTGCCCCAGGAGGGGTGATAAAAAAGGACCAGTCGTGGTGGAGGCAATTTAGTCTCGGCTGAGTACTTGCACACCCACAGGAGAGAGCTTCATCGAACCCACCATGGGGGACACAAAGCTCTGCCTCATGCTGCTCCTCAGTGCTGCTGCACTGGCACGTAAGTACCTGTACCTCGTCTTAACACCGGTCGGCGCTACGCAACAACAACTATATGCTGTAAAGCTAAGCAGGATATTGAACTGTTACATTTTTGTGCTACTGCGGTAAATATCATTCCTAATCATTTGAATTAATTACAAGATACACTAAGCAGGGTCTCTAAGACATTACGGTAATTATAATACATGATACATATTATACAGTATAAAACATTTCCTGCAAAAACAGTCATAGATTGTACAAAAACAGTCATAGATAGTACAAATAAATGTTACCTACCCCACAATAACACTGTATATAATTTTTGCATTACTTTTAGATAAGGGCTTTGTGGCTAGCACAGGAACATTAGTGAAATACAGTGGGCCAATAAAACCCTTTTCTTTTGCCTTGAAATATAGTAAGGAGATACAACTCCTTCCTGTTGTAGTAACAGTACATAGTGGGGTGCTATAACTCCTTTCTATTGTAGTGAAATATTCTGGGGTGCTATAAGGTCTTCCTATTGTAATTATTTGGGCTGCTATAACTCCTTCCTGTACCTACCTTCCTACCTTCCAGTAAAATACATTTTGGGGTGCTACAACCTCTTCCTGTTTAACTGAAATATTTCGAGCTGCTATAACTTCTTCCTGTTGTAGTGAGACATAGTGGGGTGCTATAACTCCTTCCTAATTTAATGATATATTTTGGGGTGCTGTAACCTCTTCATTGTAGTACCATGTGCAATATTGTAGAATTATGGTGCAATAGGGCTGTGTGCAATATCATGTGTTGTCTTAGCTGCGCTGGGTGGGGGGTGGGGGGTTGTGTGTGTGTGTGTGTGGGTGCATGTGGGTTTGTGTGTGGGGCGGGGGTTGAGTGGGTATGGCAGTTATGGAGTTGAATGTGTGTGTGTGTGTGTGTGTGTGTGTGTGTGTGTGTGTGTGTGTGTGTGTGCGCGCGCGTGCATGGGTGTATGTGTGGGTGGATGGGTGGATGTGCGTCAGTTTATATTTGTGTTTACATGTTTACATCGTGTATTTTGTGTATATGTGTCAGCATATATTCTGTGTAAATGAATAATTTTTTTTTTATTTGTGTAATCACACTCTCATTGCCCAAGACAATAAAGGCTCATCTTATGTTATCTCTCTTCCTGTTAAAGTGAAATATTTTGAGTTGCTACAACATCTTCCTATTGTAGTAAAATATTTTGGGGTGCTACAACTCCTTCATATTGTAATTACATATTTTGGGGTGCTATAACTCCTTCCTGTTGTAATAAAATACATTTTGGGGTGCTCTAATTCCTTTATTATCTCCTTCCTATTGTGGTAAAGTATATTTTGGGGTGCTCTTTATTGTAGTGAAATATTTTGGGCTGCTATATCTCCTTCCTAATATAATAATATATTTTTGGGGGCTATAACTCCTTCCTATTGTGGTAATGTATATTTTGGGGTGCTATACGTTGTTCATATTGTAGTGTAATGCAATAGGGTGATGTGTTATTAATGTGTCTGCCTCATTCTGACACCATTTAGATGCTGATAATGAAACACCATGCCTGAGTAAGTAATATTTACAGTACAAATGCCTTTTTAAAGTTTGTTTTTTGTCTTTTTGTGCAACAGGATAGTGAAGACGGTGACAGGAAGTGAGTAGGAGAGAGGGATGGGGTAGGGTTGGGAAATGACCCAGGCAAGACTCAAACCTGGGTCCCAATAAGCGCTTGCCCATTTATGGTACAGGTGCACTACACACTGCGCCACAGCACCCCCCACAAATGCATTTTTTTTAAGGATTGTTTTATTTTATGATTGACTTTTATTTTATTACTTTATTGTGAGTGTACTGGTGCCCTTTTTCAAAGTGATTTAATTGAACTAAAATTGATTGAAATTAAATTGAATTGAATTGAATTGAATTGAGTAATTCTGATCAAACCTCTGTATCAACAGACCATGTTTATACCACACTTACTAGCACTAGATGTTACAACTCCCTTCATGACTCCTACACCATTCTGTATACATCTACAGTATATACATCTCAGGCAGTTGTCGCAGTGCCGCATTCAGGACACTTTACGGTCACTAGCCACCAGATTGGCAGTAGTTAATCAGCAGACTTAGCAGTTGACTTCCTGACAGTGACTAAGAGCAGAAGTTTATGTAGCCCATTCTGTAGACCTGAGAAGTGCTGTCATAAGCCAATGCCATCATGAAAACATTGGACAGGTGGTGTTATAAAGTTGTGTAATGTATTGTTATGTCAGTCTTATGTTAATAAATGGTGTTTAAGATTTCCACACGTATATTGAGTGAGTGGGGGGTGTGAAGGCCATCTGGGGGTGGCACTGGGGCTTAGTTCAGAGTAAACAGGTGATAACATACAGGAGGTCCTGGGTTTGAATCCCAGCAGTGCCTTATGTTGGACAACATTGATGAGGAGTGTAGCGAAGGGGAGGAGAAGTCACCCCACCTGGTTTCGAACCCAGGTCTCCGGGGTACCAAACGTGACCTGCGCTCTGACTGCAACGTCAAAGAGCCAGGCTCGTTGGCATGGCAGTCAGAGCACACCCACAACACTAGTGATGGGCACTCCCATCACACTGCCTTACCCTTCAGAAGGCGCACCCAGGCGCTTCCTTACGCATCTCCCACCATACTTCTCCCATCCACAGTGCCCCACATACTGATGCTTCTCCCATCACTGGGGTCCCTCACACCAGGGTCAACCCTAACCTGGGGGTCCTTCATATGGCTCACACAATGGGTGGGCCTCCAATGGCCTCACACAAGCCATCCCACTTCTGACACCATTTGTAGCGAAGGGGAGGGGAAGTCACCCCACCCAGCTTCGAACCTAGGTCTCCAGGGTACCAAACGTGGGCTCTGACCACAACGCCAAAGAGCCAGGCTCGTTGGGATGGCAGTCAGAGCACACCCACAAAAAAAACAAAATAGGCATATATCCTATTATATAGGATATATCCCATATAAATGCAAGAAAGCTGCAATTCTTTTTCAATTTTACTGGGGTGGTACATTAAACAATACCCTCTTTATAAGTATATCTTCAAAACACGTCATACCGGTTCTGTTGAGTGGTGGCTATAAAAATGTCCTGGAGGTGGTGTTGTTGCTTAGTTGGTTGAAGCGCCTGTCTAATAAACAGGAGATGGGTGTGCCTTATGTAGAACAGCATTCTTGAAGAGATAAAAAGTAATAAGGTACAGGCAACAGTATTGCATTGCATGCATGCATATAAAAGTGACCAAGAGGTGGAGCTGTGGCATAGTAGGGTGACGCGCCTGTCTAGTAAACAGGGTTTGAATCCCAGCAGTACAAAGTGAGACATTGTGGAATCTTTGGCTTTGCAGGCTTGTGATTGGTTAAAAGAGACATACTACATTGTGAAAGGCTATGACTGAGTGAAAACACAAATATGTCCAAGACAACACGTGTCCAACATGTCTGAAAACCTTAAAAGCAGTGTTAACTGAGCATGGTCCTTGCCAGTATTGGTCAAATTTATGGGAACAAATGGCACATCATGTGTTGCCTCAACTCATTAAATGAGTCCTAACATTTGGACTTTACTCTGGCTAAAAAAATGTGGCTTACCACAACTGAGGTTTCCAGACATATGTAGACAACACATCCTGACATCAAACTCAGGCATGACTTGCATATGAACTTAGAGGACTGCCACACAGCACTCTGACTGCTCTCTTCTCCCCCTAGTGGCCAAGAGGTACAAGCCCTTCCACAAGTATGAATACCTGTATGAAGCCGAGTCCCTTAACTTCCTCAATGGAGCCGTCAACGGCCCCAAGGGGAGCTGCAAGGTATGGCACTTTAATGGAACATTTGGTTTTGTGTTTAAAGAATAAAAGTAATATATTTTATACAGTTTTTTAAATAAGGGGTTTTCTACATAAATAAACCTAATACAATTAGCATTCCACCTCTGTCATTAGTTAATTTGGAAACACCGTGTATAATACAAAGATATTGTTTTTTTATGCTGACAGCTGGACTAGTGTTTGTTGAAATTCTTCTTTCAAATAATTATTTGTATTATGTATGACTAAGTGATTTTCTTCAGCTTTAACAGCCATCAAATGAGGCTAATGAAGCTAATAGTTGATCTATTCTTTTGTAATGCTAGAAGTATACAAGTAAACATTTGTTCTGAGAGTAAAGTCAACAGTTGATCCTGATGGACTGCATTGCCATACAGGTCGAGATTGAGGTTCCTGGCCCCTGCCACTACATCGTCCGCACCACTGAGTGCACGCTTAGCGAGGTCACAGACTTCAATGCAGAAGGCCACCCTGTCTTTGCCCCAGCAGCCACGTCTGATGCCTTCAAGGCTGCCATGGAGAAGTAGGCATTTTTTCTTGAAAACAATCTTTTTCTTTCCCTTTAGGTAAATCAGGTCATTATGCATTGACTTCGCTAAAAGTATATCGCCAGTGTACATTTTCTGGTGTATTTTTGAAATGCAAGGTCATGTGTAATTGGATAGGTGTTGGAACACCCACTGCAATGTACCAATGTTCTCCACACAGAAACACCCTTAAGGTAATCATTAAAGGTGACAACGACATCAAGCTGTTCCCTGAAGATGGTGAGCTCATCAACATCCTGAACATCAAGAGGGGAATCATCTCAGCATTCGCTGTGCCTGTTTTGAAGGAGGAGGGCAACAAGAGAATGGTACATAAATCACAGGTGTCATATTTGATTAGCAGACATTTCAGTTGAATTGGAGTTGAGATTAGTTTTATTAGCATATGTTCTTTTTGTAGTAATATAACCGTTGCCCAAGTTCTGTTCAAACCACAAATGCATCCAAGATTAAACCTAAAACAAAGGTAAGGGAGGGCAAGAAAAGTTAAGCTGTATTTTATACATAAAGGGCATTCAAGGTGCTTCACGTAAATGAGATAAAACAATGTACTGAAAATGGCTAAAGTGTAAAACTTAAAAGTAATAATAACAATAATAATAATGACTAAAAGTATATATGTAAACTAGAGTGATCAATTTAAAAATAACTAATCAGGCCATGTCAACATATCTAATATCTTCTGTCCAGCCCACCATCTTTGGATTGTGCAAGACCGACTACACTGTGAATGCCAGAGAGGACATTGCCACAGACGTCACCCTCACACGCGACCTGTCCAGGTGCGACCACTTCAGGCCAGTCAGCGACTACACCAGCCCCCTGGCCCTCATCACTGGCATGGTGAGTCTCTATGACAACTATTTAGACAAACAAACAAACAAAAGAAACTGCCATGGGAAACAGCGGGCAGCTGGACTGTTTCACACCTGCTAATACATATCTCATGGTACTGAGTACACGGTAAAGGGATGATTGTAGAGGGAAACTTTGCAAAAATGTCAGATAATTTATTTTTAATTTAATTTAATAACATAATTTTCTGAAATGTGGATTAAACATCAAATCATTTCATTTTATTTCTCTTCTCCATGCAGCACTATTCTCTTTCCAAGATGATCAGGAGCACCCAGACCTGCAACTACCAGTTTGACAATGCACAGCACCACCCAACTGGAGGGGAATGTATTGAGAACCACATCCTGGTGCCTTTCTCCCACAAGTAAATCAGAGAGTCAGCTATAGCCAGATGTGTCAATCATTCAAGATAGTGGTTCTGGTTCGGACAGTGACCTAATTGTTATCCTTTCCACAGGGGGAAGTTTGGAGTCACCAACATTAGCAAGCAGAAGGCCACCCTTCTGGCAGTGACTGAGTACAATGACAGAGTCTTTAACCCTAGTAAGATATCTACTTTCATGCGGCAGTCATGGATGAGAAATAATGTTAAAGGAGAAATTCGGTGTAAAATGAACATTTGCATGTTAAAACATCATACCGAGTTGGTATGTTTGCTGAGGAGCGAAATTGAGTTAGCCTGTTGCATTCAGAACTTAACTATTTTTTGCCGTTTGTCCTGGACTCAAAAGTCATTTGTTTGAGGTGCTCTTTGGATGGGAAAAACCTAGATGAAAGCAAAAGAGGAACTCGCAGGCACTCTCATTTGGCAAAATTTAAAAAGTCTTTATTGTAGTAGTTAGGTCACATTAACCCTTTAAAAAAAACTCAGACACATTTCAGCATTCAAGCCTTCTTCAGGGAGTCAGAACAAATGTTAAAAGTTGGTTCATAAGTGAGCTTAACCTTTTAATGGCAATGCATGTACACACCTTTTCTGAAAAATATGTAGATCTGAAGAACGAGCAGACCCTGCACCCACATGCCAGTGTGGACAAGAGCCCCATTCAGGACAAAGATGCTGCTCTCGCTCTTCTGAGGGAACTGGCTGGCCTGTCCAAGACCGACGACGGACACAAGAGAGCACACCTGGCCCACAAGATCATCAGCATGATCCGCAAGATGTCTGCAGAGACCCTGCACGCTGTTGTGCCCGAAGCTCTGGAAATCTCCCCCTCTCTGACCTACCAGGCCCTGTTCCAGTGCGGCACCCCTGAGTGCAACAATGCCATCACACGGATTCTCAAAACCTTCGACAGCTCTTCTATGGAGATCGATGCCATCATCTATGCCATGGGTCTGCTGCCCAAACCCTCGCGCCAGCTCGTCAGTGACATGCTAGAGATGGCCAAGTTCAAGCAGAGCAAGCCCATCTTCTATGGTGCCAGCAATGCTGTCAAGAGGTAGGGCAGTTACAACTGACTGCCTTAAAATATTAAAATATTAATTATTATTTCAATTTCATTGAAAGGTGATAAATATACTCTGCATCCATGCACAGATTGTACCAGGCTGAGGGCAAAGTCACTCCTGAGATTGAAGCTGTTGCCAACTTTGCCCTGGAGCAGATTGGAGATTGCACTGGTAACCAGGAGCACATTTTCATGTCCCTGAAGGTGTGTTGCAGTGATATGGAATCATATGGAACCAGCCATGATAAATAACTGTAAATGCTGTTAGTATTTTTGGATAGTGTTGTGACTGTAGCTAACTGTGCCTCTCAGGTGATTGGCAACATGGCTGCTGCTATGGGGGCTGCCAGCCCTGCCCTGAAATCTGCTGTGATCCAGTGTGTGAACCAGCCTGCCGCTAGTCCAAAGGTTCAGCTGGCTGCCATCCAGGCCTACAGACAGACCACTCTGCCTGAGGAGGTAAGCAAGCGTCCTTCTCTAGTAAACATCAGATTGGACCATTTGCTAACTGAGACGCATTTGCATCGTTCAATACAGGGTAGACAGGTACTTATGCAGGTCCTTCTGGACGGTGCTGCCCCACTGCAGAAGAGAGTTGCTGCCTACCTGGTGCTCATGAAGGACCCCCAGCCTGCTGAACTTTCTCAGCTGGTTGCTGCACTAAAAGTTGAAGACAGCCAGCAGGCCAAGAACTTTATTATCTCCCATATCACCAACATCCTGAGCTCCACTACACCAGAGACCAGGGGGTAAGTTAAGTACATCCACTTTTAATTTTCTTAAAATAAATAGCTGTATGATGACAAAACATTTTTTACATTTTACTTTGCTGATGGCACCGTGCTGACGGCAGCCTGTTGGAGCAGCTGTATTGTGTCTTTGTCTGTATATGTGTATGTGCGCTTGATGTATGTTTTTAAGGCTGTTAAAACAATGTAATTACCCATTTGGGATTATTAAAGTATATATAATCTAATCTAATTTTCTCTGATTGAAGAAACATGTTTTATTTTCTGCACAGGCTGAGACAGAAGATCCTTGATGCCCTGCAGGGCAATGAGGTTGGAACAGTCAACTCATTTGACGCTCCCAAGTTCTCCCGCAACTACAAGGTCGGATCCCTGGAAGGAAACATGATCTTTGAGGGAAACAGCTACCTGCCCAAGGAGGTTGTGCTGGATATGTCCCTGAATGCTTTTGGCTTTGATGTGGACATGTTTGAGGTATTTTAATTTCAATTTCACTCTGTAAGTGTGCAATTCCAATTTTCAAATCTGACTTTTAAAAAAGTATTTAATATTTAATTATATTGTTATATATATAATATATTGTATATTATATATTATAATTATATATATTATATGTATATAACAGGTCCTACATGAGATCTAGTCAAACAAATTCTACTGATATTTAAGACATCCAAATGTTTTAAGCATTTTTTAACATTTTTTAGTTTCAAGCTACTTAAGTTAGAAAAATTGTTTTAAACCTGAGAGATTATCAAACACAGTGAAAATCAATGACAGAAAATGCAATCTGCTGATCAAGGTTGTGCTCATCAGTGGCATTCACAGCAACATCTGGCTAAATCACGAAGCTAAATGTTTATTGCCAACCTCACACTCACTTGTCATATCGCTTCATCATTCATCACCTACTAACTTTTGGACTTTAAGGTTGGTATCGAGACCAATGGCATTGAACAAACTTCTGACGCACTGTTTGGTACTGATGGGTTCTTCAATGACATTGCAACGAAGAGCATTGATCATGCAAATGAGATGCTGCCTGGGGGGGTCATGTATGGAATGGTGAACATGATTCCTCCCCAGTTTTATACAAGGAAGAAGAGAAAGGTAACTAAATATTAATCAGGCTTTTGTAATTCTGAGAGAATAAGAGCTTGCCAGCTGTCATTAGACTCATCATCGCATTGTCATCTTGCTAGGCTTCCCAGAGCCTCATTAAAGACCTTAGAGAAAGCTTCCACCAACTGCTCAGAAACCTGAAGGCTCAAGGTGCCCCTGAGGCCATGGTCTACCTGAGAATGCTGGGAATGGAACTCGGCTACCTCAAGACCGAAGACCTAGAAAGGATGGTCTTGCCCTGTCTGCATACTGTTGCACTGATGATAGATAACCTCCAAAGGTCTCCAACTGATGTGAGTCTAAAACAACTTTTTCACATCCCGTAGCCATTATTATGGCACATTGTTGATTCTAGCAACAATCAAACAGAATTTGTTTGCACACTTACACACAATATATATATATATACATATTATATATCTGCATCACAGTTCATCCAGGAACTGCTGCCCAATGGTGACAATGAGCTGTTTGCCCACTACATCTTCATGGACAATGAGTTCTACCTGCCAACTGGCCCTGGTGTCCCTCTGAGGGTTGCCCTGTCTGGTACCTTCACCCCCGGAGTCAAGGGAGGAGTGCATCTTGCTGCTGACATGGTAAGAGAATTAACTTCATGCTATGGTATAATTCAACACAGATCTTATTCCACAGGAGACTTACAATTCCCCATTTATTTTCCTTCCATCCACAGAGTGAGGTGTCTTTCATGCCGTCTGTTGGCATTGAGTTTGTGACTGAGGTTGGATCCCACTTCCCTGACTTTGTTCAGTCTGGTCTGGAGATGCGCACCAACATCTACCACGAGAGTGGCCTGAAGGCCAAGGTGTCTGTATCCCACAACAACATCAAGCTGACCATCCCTGCCCCTCAGAGCCCTACCAAACTCATCAGCCTCACGTACATTTGGACATTTGCTTCATTGAGAACTTAAAAAATAAATGCTGTGATACATGTATACAAAATGCAGCAGAATAGAAACCAGATATATTTCAAACTTTTCCACTCTCTACAATAGCAACTCCCTGGTGTCTGTGCATGGCACTAAGACAAAGGCCATCCCACCCACAGGCGACAAGGTAGACGTGACTGAGTGCACTCCTTTCTTTGCTGGCGTGAAGTACTGCACAGCTCTCCAGTACTCTGACGCTCTGCACACTGACGATTCCCCCTATTTCCCCTTCACTGGAGACAGCAAGTAAGAAAGTCAACGATAAATTGCAGTTTGAAGAACACTGCAATTGAAAAATATAATTCAAAATATATTCATGCCAATTGTTATTTCCAAAATGTCATGGAAATACTAAAAGAGCTATTTTTTCGACTCCTTCAGGCTCACCATTCAGCTGCATCCTACTGGTGAAGTCTCAGAATACATTGCCAACTTTGACCATTCCTATGAGGACAAGACTGACACGGTGACTTTGACTCTTAAGGCTGAAGGTATATATGGTGTTCTTTAATGAGACCAGCTCTAAAATGTGTATTACGACACTGATGAAGACATGTGAAATAACAACTCTTGACTATCATTTCTCAACTGTCACAGGATTAGCAGCCTCAGAGTCCACTGTAACTGTGAAGTTTAACAGGCGGACAGGCAGCGCTGGCATTGATCTCCAGGTCCCCGATTACGACCTGGAGGTTGGGCTGAGGCTGGGCTCCGTCAACCCCAACACCAAGGGCAAAGCTACACACTCTGTCCAGCTTGACCTGGTCAACAAGAACATTCCTCAGATGTCCATTATCGTGCTGGCAAAGTAAAGGCTTTTTCAATGACATTTAGCAGTCACCTCCTATAGAATTTTACATTTAGGCCTACTTACCTTTAAACAGGCTGGGCCATAAATACTGCACACATTTCAAATGCTAGTATCTTGGATTATAAAAATGACATATAGTTCCAAATGTATCCATTACAGAACTGATATGATCATCAGGAGTTTTATTTAGGATTTTGCTGTTTCTTACAGATAGCTGGTGTTGGTGACTTTAAAAAGGAGTTGCATGTTTTGCAGAAAATACAAAACTCGTGTTTTTTTGTGTGTTTAAAACCATGCAAATTAAAAGCTCATTCAGTTCTCATTACAGCGATGTCATGGTTTATGACCATGCATGCAAGGGCATTGTTTTCAGTAATGGTAGCTTCAATGATTAAGGAGGTATAATCATATATAGGTCCATCTCCCAGCTCCCTGTAAGAAATACCAAAATTTTCGATAAAATGTTAAAATCCTGAATATCAGTTCTGTAAGAAATACATTTGGTACTATATGTCATTTTTATAATTCAAGATACTGGCATTTAAAATGTGTAGAGTATTTATCGCTTACAATCCACTACCCTAAAAGGGATGCTCTTCCAATCCTGAACTTGGAAGCTGAACTTTAATTTTCCTTTGTTGGATAGCTTAGACACTAACCTGAGTTATAACATTAAATTTGTAATAAACAGTGTGTCAGGTGTAACATCTCACGTCTCCTACAACTTGGTGTGCCTAATTCGGTAAGAGCTGGTAAAGTTTGGTTTTGTTAAATAACGTAGCTTCAGTCAGTTTAGTGAGAATAATGTAGCCACTGAAAAATAAAATATCCCAAAATGACAGAAAATGGTGGATTAAGACCCAATTCTCTGAGAAGCCCTGAATATGTGTGGATGCAACATCACTGCATTCAAAACATGTTATAATCAAAACACTTACAGCACATAAAAAGTAAAATAAATTGCCTGCTTGACACTCCTAACACCCAAAATACATGCAAGCAGAATGTACTGCTTTCTGCTCCACTTTGAGTGGATGTGTACCAAACGTTAGTTGGAGAAACATGAAATTTAAAAGGCTTAAGAATCCTGAATGGTAATGGTTATGTAAGGGGTAACATCCGACGAGGCGTGCATTATACAGTTTTAAGTCAACGAGGTGGAGCCTAAGAACTTCCCGACGCGAAGCGGAGGGAAGTTTGCTCCTCCAAGTTGACTTAAAACTGTATAGTGCACGCCTCGGAGGATGTTACCCCGCTTATGACCCGGTTAATGCCACTCAATTATGTAGAATGTTTTTAAAATAATTCTCAATTAACTTAGAGGGTTAACTTAGACTCAGTTTCGCTACAATGTGGCCTACAATGTAGCCTAATATTTGTAACGTTAAGTAGAGCGCTACGCAGCCTTCAGTCACTAGCCAAATTGGTTGTCAAGGTTACCTTTCATTTGGTAAGGTGATTGCTACTGCTCATCAGGAGTTAGCTAGCTTGGATTGAGCAACGCGACACATGCAATACTTATTCCAAAACGTTGATTTATTTGTTATTTTCGGTTTACTAAGTTCATGGAAATTGTACTCCACATTGCCAAAATTGTGAAGTTTGATAGAGACGGTTACAGTAGGTACGTACATTCTATTGGGTATTGATATGGAACGGTGCTGAAGTTTTAAACTTTTTTGCCAGAACTACTTTCAAGGTGTGCATGATATACGATTTTACTGCATGCCTAGCAACCAATCAGAAAGCAGCACCACGTTCCAGAGGGTCATAACATTATATTAACATGCCAAAACAAATTATGACCCTCTGGAACGTGGTGCTGCTTTCTGATTGGTTGCTAGGCATGCAGTAAAATCGTATATCATGCACACCTTGAAAGTAGTTCTGGCAAAAAAGTTTAAAACTTCAGCACCGTTCCATATCAATACCCAATAGAATGTACGTACCTACTGTAACCGTCTCTATCAAACTTCACAATTTTGGCAATGTGGAGTACAATTTCCATGAACTTAGTAAACCGAAAATAACAAATAAATCAACGTTTTGGAATAAGTATTGCATGTGTCGCGTTGCTCAATCCAAGCTAGCTAACTCCTGATGAGCAGTAGCAATCACCTTACCAAATGAAAGGTAACCTTGACAACCAATTTGGCTAGTGACTGAAGGCTGCGTAGCGCTCTACTTAACGTTACAAATATTAGGCTACATTGTAGGCCACATTGTAGCGAAACTGAGTCTAAGTTAACCCTCTAAGTTAATTGAGAATTATTTTAAAAACATTCTACATAATTGAGTGGCATTAACCGGGTCATAAGCGGGGTAACATCCTCCGAGGCGTGCACTATACAGTTTTAAGTCAACTTGGCGGAGCAAACTTCCCTCCGCTTCGCGTCGGGAAGTTCTTAGGCTCCACCTCGTTGACTTAAAACTGTATAATGCACGCCTCGTCGGATGTTACCCCTTACTTATGACCCTCTGGAACGTGGTGCTGCTTTCTGATTGGTTGCTAGGCATGCAGTAAAATCGTATATCATGCACGCCTTGAAAGTAGTTCTGGCAAAAAAGTTTAAAACTTCAGCACCGTTCCATATCAATACCCAATAGAATGTACTTACTGTAACCGTCTCTATCAAACTTCACAATTAATGGCAATGTCGAGTTCAATTTCCATGAACTTAAAAAAAATAGTAAACCGAAAATAACAACTAAATCAACGTTTTGGAATAAGTATTGCATGTGTCGCGTTGCTTAATCCAAGCTAGCTAACACCTGATAAGCAGTAGCTATCACCTTACCAAATGAAAGGTAACCTTGACAACCAATTTGGCTAGTGACTGAGGGCTGCGTAGCGCTCTACTTAACGTTACAAATATTAGGCTACATTGTAGGCCACATTGTAGCGAAACTGAGTCTAAGTTAACCCTCTAAGTTAATTGAGAATTATTTTAAATACATTCTACATAATTGAGTGGCATTAACCGGGTCATAAGCGGGGTAACATCCTCCGAGGCGTGCATTATACAGTTTTAAGTCAACTTGGCGGAGCAAACTTCCCTCCGCTTCGCGTCGGAAAGTTCTTAGGCTCCACCTCGTTGACTTAAAACTGTATAATGCACGCCTCGTCGGATGTTACCCCTTACTTATGACCCTCTGGAACGTGGTGCTGCTTTCTGATTGGTTGCTAGGCATGCAGTAAAATCGTATATCATGCACACCTTGAAAGTAGTTCTGGCAAAAAAGTTTAAAACTTCAGCACCGTTCCATATCAATACCCAATAGAATGTACGTACCTACTGTAACCGTCTCTATCAAACTTCACAATTTTGGCAATGTGGAGTACAATTTCCATGAACTTAGTAAACCGAAAATAACAAATAAATCAACGTTTTGGAATAAGTATTGCATGTGTCGCGTTGCTCAATCCAAGCTAGCTAACTCCTTATGAGCAGTAGCAATCACCTTACCAAATGAAAGGTAACCTTGACAACCAATTTGGCTAGTGACTGAAGGCTGCGTAGCGCTCTACTTAACGTTACAAATATTAGGCTACATTGTAGGCCACATTGTAGCGAAACTGAGTCTAAGTTAACCCTCTAAGTTAATTGAGAATTATTTTAAAAACATTCTACATAATTGAGTGGCATTAACCGGGTCATAAGCGGGGTAACATCCTCCGAGGCGTGCACTATACAGTTTTAAGTCAACTTGGCGGAGCAAACTTCCCTCCGCTTCGCGTCGGGAAGTTCTTAGGCTCCACCTCGTTGACTTAAAACTGTATAATGCACGCCTCGTCGGATGTTACCCCTTACTTATGACCCTCTGGAACGTGGTGCTGCTTTCTGATTGGTTGCTAGGCATGCAGTAAAATCGTATATCATGCACACCTTGAAAGTAGTTCTGGCAAAAAAGTTTAAAACTTCAGCACCGTTCCATATCAATACCCAATAGAATGTACGTACCTACTGTAACCGTCTCTATCAAACT
The DNA here is from genome assembly GCA_027475355.1 of Coilia nasus. Taxonomy (NCBI): domain Eukaryota; kingdom Metazoa; phylum Chordata; class Actinopteri; order Clupeiformes; family Engraulidae; genus Coilia; species Coilia nasus. The sequence continues at coordinate 9,179,594 of CM050219.1, read as the reverse complement.
TCACAATTTTGGCAATGTGGAGTACAATTTCCATGAACTTAGTAAACCGAAAATAACAAATAAATCAACGTTTTGGAATAAGTATTGCATGTGTCGCGTTGCTCAATCCAAGCTAGCTAACTCCTTATGAGCAGTAGCAATCACCTTACCAAATGAAAGGTAACCTTGACAACCAATTTGGCTAGTGACTGAAGGCTGCGTAGCGCTCTACTTAACGTTACAAATATTAGGCTACATTGTAGGCCACATTGTAGCGAAACTGAGTCTAAGTTAACCCTCTAAGTTAATTGAGAATTATTTTAAAAACATTCTACATAATTGAGTGGCATTAACCGGGTCATAAGCGGGGTAACATCCTCCGAGGCGTGCACTATACAGTTTTAAGTCAACTTGGCGGAGCAAACTTCCCTCCGCTTCGCGTCGGGAAGTTCTTAGGCTCCACCTCGTTGACTTAAAACTGTATAATGCACGCCTCGTCGGATGTTACCCCTTACTTAATCAATGGCACTGTTTAGAATGTTTAGGCACTGAAAAGAATGGAACGTCATTTAAAACGATGTCATTGGTTACCGCTTGGCCAACACCACTCCTCATTTGCATAAAGTTCAGCAGAGCTCAACCACCTGCCGCCTTCCAACTGAAAAAATGGAACATTCCGCTTCACCTACTTGCATGTATTTTGGGGCGTAATGTACACAAAATACTCACATAGGCTCAGAGTAAATTAGAGACAAACATGCTCAGAGCACACCATAACTATGTGTTACCTTACCATCAACAAAACTAGCAAAATGCCTTGAGGAAACCTAGCACAAGACTGATAGTGTGTGTGTGTGTGTGAGAGAGAGACAGAGAGAGAGAGAGAGACCTGTCACAATTAATGTGATAATTACGTTGTTAAAAACCACTGCATATGCATGATGTAATTACATTTTGTTTACTTCACACAGACTTAAAGAAAAGAAGGATTTCAGTGTGGAAGTTCAGTGTCTTGTCCCACCAGTTGCTGACTTCAAGGTTGCTACTCACTTTCATTATGAGAAAGACCTTGGCCTTGAGATGAAGACTGACTTGAAAATGCTAGCAATTAATTATGTGCAAAATATCGCACTTAAATATGGTAAGTGTGGTAACATTTACTGTCTTTGTTACTGCTGTGCTTCCAAGAGGAGTGGTTTAAAGCCCTATGTGAAAAATACTTTTGTTCTTTTACTTTAGATGAAGGGGAATTGGCAGCTGAAATTAAAGCGGAACTGAGCTCTGAAATCAAGAACATGCTTTCAGATTTGAAGTATGTTGAAACCCTTCTAAATCAGAATATTGGCCAGACTAGGATGAGAGCTGGCACCTTCTTCAGAGAGTCTGTTGAGGTAGGATGGCGATGTAGATTTGTAAAGTGACATTACATTACACTTAGCTGACGCTCTTATCCAGAGCGATTTACAGATACAGTCCCTGGAGCAGTATGGGGGTAAGATGCCTTGCTCAAGGGCATCTCAACCATGGGTAGGGTGGGATTTGAACCAGCAACCTTCCGATTGCAAGACCAACTCCCTAACCGCTAGACCACAGCTACCCATTGTCTGTGTGCTTTCAGTACTTAAAAACACTGTTTTACTGTTGTGTATGTTTCACACCATTTTATATTTCATGACTGTGTTCACAACATGTAAGTAGTCTATGTCCGCATTATCCCTACCCAGAAAGCCCATGAAGTCATCAAGAAGTATGGTGGTGAGGTCGTGAGATTAGCGGCATTCTCTGAGCTGTCTTTTCCTGAGAAACTGTACTGGAAAGTGTAAGTACAAGTAAAACTCAGAGTCAGTGCCATACTTAATTGTTATGACAAAAATCCTGATGTTTATTTAAACAAACGTGGCATGCTGACTGTTCCTTATACAGCGATACGGTGTATTTGCCAACTGCATTTTATCAATACATTTTTAATTTTAGACTATCATGTGTTCATTTACAGTGAGGCTGATGCCAAGTACAGCTTTGGTGAATGCTACACCATTTCCATTCCTCTTTTTGAAAAAACCTCTAGAAGGCACTTAATTCTCCCAGAAGAGTTTTTCCCAGAGCAGGTGTCTGTGTCTGTGCCTGTCCTTGGAAAGGCTGAAGTGTCTGGCAAAGTGGACAGTAACTTCTACAAGCTGGAGGCTGATTTTTCCGCTGGTAGAGATCCATTAGACCACCCCAGCTATAATGCCAAATGGGAAGTGACTTGGACTTCCCCTTCTGAAATTCTTTCCCTGAAAACAGATGGTATGTGTTTACATTTGTTTAAAGTCTTCCTTGTAGAAATTGAAAAAAAAAACATTCCTTCATATCTCATTTAAATGCTAATGAGTAATATGTAATCCTAATTTTGTGTTCTGACAATGAAATTGGTTGTTAATGTCATATTTTGAACAGGATCTGCATTGCTTGTGGCTACAACCAGCGACTCTCTGAAGGCTGAACTGAAGACACATGTGAACCACAAGTTTATTGATGCCACCATCACTGTTGAAGAGGTGGCAACCATTGCTGACGAGTTCAGCTTGATGTCAAGCTGTACATTTGAAGCAACAAATCCTTTAGGTGTACAGGTGTCTCTGGAGCATACTGGAGATGCTAGTTTTAACGGAGAGGTCATTTCTGGAAATGGAAACTTACAGGCATCTTTAAAAGCTGGCCCTGTTTACAGTGCTTCCACTATCTCCCAGACAGTCAACATATTCCCATACAAGCCAAAGGCCAAGAGTGACTCTTCACTTAAGATTGACTCCACTTTCATTGCTTCCTTCAAAAATGAATTGTTGAAAAGTGATCTTGATTACATGATCCTTCGCACATCCAAGCTTTCTGATTTCAAATTAAGGGAAAACTTGAATGCTGACTTGCTAGTTGCTAGTCACCTAGACTTTAAAGGCAGTATAGAGACAGAGTCTCCAATCATGGAGATCATTCTGCTGACAGGCTCTGAGGAGACTCCCCTCAGTGATATAAAACTTGACATCAAGGCCAACCACAACATAGATCTTCCTAATGCTCTCATTGGAACCCTATACAACTCTATCCATGCCATGGTTAAACCCACTGAAGTAGTGCTTGACTCTCAAAACAGAGCCATGATCAATCTGGCCAGCTTCCAGAACGAAGGCAATGCCCAGGCCAGCCTAAAGGATGTAACTGCAGGAAAACTTCATCTCCAGAATGACTACTCAGTCACTTTTAATTCTAATGTGCAGCACGCCAGCAACATAGGTCTTGTTAGGCTGAACCAGGACAGGCTTGGCTATAATTTCACTGTTGACAACAACCAGGCGGAGATTGGCATCTATGCTGCTGTAGATGGTAAAATCAACCTCGACTTCCTGACTGTGCCCATAAGCATACCCGAGCTTAATGTGCCAATCATTGATTTTAGGACCCCTGCTATCAATGGCATTAATCTGTATGAACACACAGGCCTGAAGCACCTGTTGACCTCCACTGACCAAACAGTAGATGCAAATGCCAAAATTATATTTACAAAGAGTAAGAACAGCCATCTGTGCATATTTTTGTGTTTCCTTCCTAACCTTGACCGTTTGGACTCTGAAGTGTCTTTCAAGTCCTCCATCATGAACCTGAATGTCAGTAGTGAGGTGACTGATCGCAATGTTCACATTGTTGCCATCTCTACATCTATGTTTGAGAGTCTAGAGGCCAAACTAGAATACACCATCACTTTTGGCGGTTGGAATGTGGCCACATCACTTTCTTTGGACAATCCTCATGTTAAGGTTACCCAAAACAGCACTCAAGCCTTTCGCAAATATTTCTCTGCAATGGCTGCAAAGGTGAACCTGCCCATCTTCACTGCTGAGGTGAATGAACAATCGATATTTAATTTGAAGGATAATACTTTTTATAACTACACCTATGAAATGGTGTACACTGTGAATGTTCCAGTGATTAATGCTGTTGGTTCTGGAAATGTGGAGAGTAGCACACGGTATGAATTAACCCGTTACTATTTTTCTAGGGAGTCATCAACTAAAGAATATTTTGATGGCACCATCCTTGGCACTGGTGTTGCCAAAAGATCTTTGCATAAGGCAGCACACCTGAAACTAGATGAGTCTGGATTACTCTCAACGTGGAATATCACAGATTTTGCACATATCAGCTATGGAGATTTTAAAATTGAGCTTGATGTTAATAGTGAACTGCCCCTTGAAATTATGTCAGGGCAAGATAACAATAGTGCACATGCTATTTGGAACATCAACTTAAATAACGATATCAACATGGATAATCTGAATACAAAAGGAAAACATTCTTTCAAGGCCATTTTTGATGCACACAGCTCTTGGGACCTCTCTCTTTGGGACCTTGTAGAATCTTTTACTGTCAATACAGAGGTTAGTCTTGCACAACTAGGCTTTCTGGGGGATCTCACTTACTTTCAAAGGTTCATGGCCACCAAGAGAGATGGTGAGGAGAGAGCGACCTACATGTCTAAGTCTGTCACTCCTGTGTACAAGACTGTTAATGTCATAGAAATGGAGGGCCTGTACCCTACGTACAATGGAACATTCCACGCCAATGCTCAATCTCCAGCTTGGTTTCTGGATTATGATCTGGATGGTAAGCTTCTTCTTGGTTGCATCCGCTTGGCTGTGTGTCCATGCAGTAAGAAATTTCTGTCATGCCCCTAATTGCCTTGTTATACTTACTAGGCTCGTTCACGCTCTCCATTGGAGATGAGGCTGTGAACCACACTGTAAAATCTGTCCTGGTACTTGCTGATACTGACCTGATAGTAGATGTTCAACATGTCGTTCAACATTTGGATGAAGGGTAAATGTAACTAATATACAAGTTAGCCATCAATGCCAACACACAAGACCAACACACAATAACAACACACCAACATGATTTTAAGGAATCTGACTCAAAAATCTATGTTTTCCTCCATGTTTAAGTCCTTCTTATACAGTGAATGTGGACATCACGAGCCCCTTCTTCACTGATGTGAACGTCCGTTACGCTGCCTATCAGGATGGTGCTAACACTTCCATCTCCACCCCATCTACTGGCTCGCTTGGATTTCAGCATCAAGACAAAAGCCCACAAATGAGACTGTACTGCCGCTATGCTGTGAGTATATTACCCCACCTTGCAAATCAGTTGTCTAGCAATGTCAGCCTTTAAGTGTCATCCTCATGTGGTATTTATTTGGTGTTCTTAACTCCTGTGTTTCCTCTGTTTAAACAGTCAGAGCCTGACAATGACGTGGACCTCCTGGTCTTCCAAGCAGCGCTGACAGACAATGAGATGTTGCATTTGCATGCTTCTGCCAATGTGGAGGCACCTGCTGTAATCTTGTCTGGGCTTTATGACAGAGTCCCTGCCATTACTTCCTCGGTGCGCAGCTTTGCAGAGAAGTACAAAATCAGCAGTACTCTTGAGAGCTTGAAGGATATGGTTTTGAGTGTAGCTGATGAAGTCTCCAACAGTGCTGGTAGCTATGTCCCAGAGTTGAGCCAGCTGTCCGTCCTCTTCAGAAACGTTGTTGGTCAGTGCCTGAAGGCTGCTCAGGCTTTACTTGATGCAGCCATCAAGTTCCTGAGGGAAACACAGATTGAGCTTCCAGGAGCAGAGAAGGCTACTCTGCCTGAAATTGTGCACAAGATCACGACCAATGTCGGCACAGTCCTTGAGCAGCTTCTGCAGGGTATCACTGATAACCTCTCTACCTACCTCACACCAGTTTTTGACACTGTAAGCTCCATCCAGGTGATCATGCCCTCTGGTAAGGTTCTGACAGGAAGCCAGATTCTGGACCAGGTGAAGGTAGTTCTGAACAGTGTGGTGGACATGGCGAAGAATATGGAGAGCATTGACATCATCTTGCAAAAACTTGGGGTGGCTCTGCATGAGGCAGTCGACACAGCCCAAGAATTTGTTGACAGTGTGAACTCTGACATCCTGGACAGTATCTCTGGGTACATCAATGGTTTCTATTCTAACCTTGTCATACTTGCTAAGTGGGTGACAGAGAAAATTAATAATCTACTGAATGCACAGGACTTTGACAATTCAATTAAGTTTGCTTTGGAGTCTGTCAAATATTATGTGACTGAAACAATCAATTTTGTTGCTCAACTTCTACCAGAAAATGGACTCATAACCTTTAATGATGGAAGACTGGATGTGGAACTAGACATTCCCACCCAGCAGTAGGCTATTTCCAAACTGTGCATGTTTTGCCTGGTAAGCACTGTGTTGAGAGCAACGCAGTGGGAAATCGATCCTCATCTCCTTTTGGCAATTATTAAAAGTGAACTGGATGTGGAACTGATGTGGAAAATGCAGTTTTTAATGAAAATTATAGCTAGTAAGCTATACCAGCTATCATTATTTGAGAGGAACATTCTGGATGGATCCATCTACCCTAACACACTAGTGTATTCAATGCAATTTCACTGCATGTCCTACTCTACCCAGTATGTCTGTGTATGTTACAACAAAATATCCTTGTGTCCTTGTATGCATGTTGGGTGTGCTTCTTTAGGATATTTGGGTATGTTAACTCAGGGCAAGAGGGAAATCCAGCAATAGACAAGCCTTGTAGCTTTGTTTTGATAGAATGGTGAACCTCTAAGACTTTTCTATTAGGAGGTTTACAACTTACTGTGATTTAACTTAGCTGGGTTAGCCACTGCACTGCCTTTTTGGAACACCCCACCACCACCAATATAATAGAAATATGGCAAGACAGCACAAATACAGCAAGACACGCATCAAAACATCTGGCACTGACTTCAACAGATAAATACAATCTTTTGATAGATATTTCTTTCTTAAACCTTTGATGTGTGTTGCTCTGGCATCTTGGCTGAGAGTGTAGTGTCAAACAGGTAAATATAATCTTAAAAAAACAATAAGCCTAAATAAATACTAATATTCACTATTGTGTATATTCCTCGACCTTGTCTTAAGAACCCAATTGACAACCATGCCCAGGACACACCTGAATTACGAGTTAGCAAATCGAACCTCACACTCTTTGTTGTTGTAATCGCTGTTACCATTGATATTGCTGTAGCTATTATTGTGGTCACTATTTACTAACATTTTACTTATCCTGCAGCCATGGCACAAAAGTGGCACAATTGTGATTTTAATTCAGTTCTATCTGTAATTCAGGTTATCCTTTGCCACAAAAAAACTGGAGTAAAAAAGTACTATGACATCATATTCCCTTTTTTGAAAATAAATAAATTAATAAATAAATGTACAAACTTTAAGTGAAAGTAAAAGAAAAACACATATAATTTAAAGTAATTTTATCAAGGCTATGGATTTGTGAAGAATGCATCTACAGAACACCCCACAGTCAGTTAAAGTTGCTCTGTGGGAAAAGCCAAATGAATCAGCTGTGGCTGGTAGAGGTTTTTTAGCACTGCTCTATCATTTTTAGCCACATGGGGGCGCATGCCTTCACCAACTGAATGAACAACTGAACAACCTGAAGTCTTGATCTTTCTGAGATTGTGCAATACCTTTTTTCTCTCTTTTTTTGAATGGCTCTTTTGGTGGATAATTCTATACTCTGTCATCTGTAATCTGTCATCTGTCAATACAGCGCCTTATGACACAAGATGGGGGTGCCTTATTACATTACATTACACCTAGCTGTCGCTCTTATCCAGAGCAACTTACAGTTATTTTACTGTAAAATACAGATTTCATTCACTAATAAATATCACAATTTCCTGCATTCATGCACTGCATCATCATGCCTCTACTGATGCCGGCTGTAGAAAATGCTGGAGTTTATTCACATAACGGTTATGTTGTCATCTAGAGTTTAGGCAAACCCACAGCACACCCACAACTCTAGTGACGGTCACTCCATCACAATGCCTTCCTCTTCGGGAGGCTATAGCCAATTTAAATTTAATAACAATTTCTATTAAATGAATCAAGCCCAAGGGGCGTGGCCAAAGTAACAGTCAGCGCCTGAGTGTCTTCGGAATAGTCTGTCTCTTCCGGCCCCACAGGAGCCACAGAGGATGCAAGTACATGCTGATTGATCCAGGGGGTCAGGACTTGGCTAGTTAGCTTCAGCCGATTAGCAAGGCGCTTTCTCGGCGCCATTTTCTGAAAATCGCATCATATCCGCCCCTGTTTCGGGCAGCTGTGGCCTAGTGGTTAGGGAGTTGGTCTTTCAATCGGAAGGTTGCCGGTTTGAATCCTGCCCTACTCATGGTTGAGATGCCCTTGAACAAGGCATCTAACCCCGCACTGCTCCTGTAACTGAAACCCTGTAAATATTTGTAAGTTGCTCTGGTTAAGAGTGTCAGCTAAGTGTAATGTAGTATTTCCCCCATGCTGATTGGTGGGTGCTCCACTCTCAGCTCATGCACCAGGGTGTCCCCAAACTACGTCACCGTCCATTTTTGAACATCCAATGCCCTTCCTTGATATAGCTTTCTGCTCTACCTCACGTCAATCAATCAATCAGTAACGTGGCACTCAATTCGCTAAGTACAATGGTGGCGAGAATAAGACCCATGAGGCCATTGGTGGAGTGCTCTGGAAGTTGATCGAAAGTGTCAGGAGAAAATTAAAATGAACTTTATGGTAATGAGCTATGACATGTTTTGGTGGCATCCAATCAGAATATCCTGAGCGGGGCAACAACAGTGGTTTCAAGCCTGTGATTGCATGATGGAACCTTTGAATAATTTATGTGATCATTCAATAAACTACTTTACTGCTTTTACTGTTGTCAGTCTCAATGTTCAGTAGTGCTATTTGAGCATCTTGAGCTATTGTAATGCTCTTGTCAGTTGTGGTGTGTGCGAACAGTAAGAGGAATGAAGTGGAGCAGTTAGGATCACTCCATTATTTTTAAACCAGCCCAAACAGTAGGACAGACATCAGCGCCTCTCCACATAAACAAGAGGTGCTTCTTTGTCTGTGTGTGTGTGTCTGTGTGTGTGTGTCTGTGTGTGTGTGTGTGTGTGTGTTATGTCCCAGTCAGTCTACAAAAACAAGAGATTCAAGAGAAAAACAGCAGATGGCAAAAATAATGCAACAGACTACGGCAACAAAATAATTTATTTATAAGAAAAAAACACAAAAAAGTCAAAAAGTAGAAAATGTCCAAAAGTAGAAAAAAAAGAAAGTCTGACCTCTACGGAGCCTCGAATCCTCCTAACATCACTCTCTGCTTGCCACCCTGAGAGAAGCATGTGTGTGTGTGTGTGTGTTTGTGTGTGTGTGTTTGACATCCCTTCAATCTGCCACCCTGAGGTGTGTGTGTGTGTGTGTGTGTGTGTGTGTGTGTGTGTTTGACATCCCTTCAATCTGCCACCCTGAGGTGTGTGTGTGTGTGTGTGTGTGTGTGTGTGTGTGTGTGTGTGTGTGTGTGTGTGTGTTTCACATCCCTCTCAGGCTGCCACTTGAGAGAAGCAGGAATGGAAGGCGAGAACGCCGGGCCTTGGGCTAGGGTGGCGTGTAGCCACTTGGAAAAACCAAACAAAAAGCCCTCCGAATGTGGTCTGATCTCCCACAGGTGACGTCAAAAACCTCCTTTTTAAAGGGCCAGGCTCCAGTCCTGACTAATTGAGCTTGAGCACACAGGAGCAATCAGGTATGGCAATTTGAGCAATTAAGCCACCCACAGGATCTGCAAATGACAGACGTGGAAACACAATACAAAAGACAAGGCAAATAACAAAGAAGCCAGACCAACAGCGCAGGAAATAGTGACACAACTGCGTGTGTGTGTGTGTGTGTGTGTGTGCGCGTGCGTGCGTGCGTGCGTGCGTGCGTGCGTGCCTGCGTGCCTGCGTGCCTGCGTGCGTGCCTGCGTGTGCGTGCGTGCGCGTGTGCGAGTGCGTGTGTGTGTGTGTGTGTGTGTGTATGTGTGTGTGCCACTTTTGGTAGTAGTGAGTATGTGTGTGCCTGAATGAACCTAGTGACACGGGGACAGACTAGGGTCTCCTAGCGTCTGCACCATGACTGACAGGGCAGCGCTGCACAGAGCAAACAAGATGAAGATGATGAAATTATGGTTTAAAAGGTTGCATGCTTCCCAGAAGCCCTGAAAAATGCACATTATACAGTATGCATACTACACAGCATGTGTGCAATGCAGCATGCATACCATAAAGCATGTCTTCCACACAGCATGTGTACAGCATCCATACCATACTACATGTGCACTATACAGCATGCATACCATACAGTATCTGCACTATACAGCATGCATACCATACAGTATCTGCACTATACAGCATGCATACCATACAGTATCTGCACTATACAGCATCCATACCATACAGAATCTGCACTATACAGCATCCATACCATACAGAATCTGCACTATACAGCATGCATACCATAAATAAGCATGTCTCCCACACAGCATGTGTACAGCATCCATACCCATCCATACTACATCCATACTACATGTGCACTATACAGCATGCATATCATAACGTATCTGCACTATACAGCATGCATACCATACAGCATGTGTGCAATACAGTATGCATACTCCCATAGAGCATGTGTACTATACAGAATGCATACTATACTACATGTGCACTATGAAACATGCAAACCATACAGTACATGCACTATACAGCATGCATATCATTAAGCACTACATAGTATGCGTACAGTGACGCTTGTGTCCCACACAGCAGGCATACTACGCTGCATGCACTGAATACAGCACAGAGTACCACAGTATGTAGCATCCCTACTGGCTACATAACCGAGGGTTTCTCCACAAATACATGGAAAGGACTTTTATACTGCCCTACAAAGGCAAAATGCAGTAACTACATGAACATAGAAACTGAGAACGTTTTACATTTTCATTTTTAAATTTGCCACACTGCCCAGTCAAACATGTTGTCGGTGTAATTATGGTGAGGCTTGTATGTACTTTTTAATAGGAAGAAGCAAGAGATTTAGTCACAAGTCAATTTAAAATAATAGTTTTTTTGGGGGGGAGAGGGGGCCCCAATAACTGGATCTTTTTTAGGTGCCCAGCCATCTCTCTGGGCAGGCCTGTGCAGAGGTGTATTTGGGAGCTCTAACAACAAGCCCAAAACCATACACTGGCCGTCTTGTGCTCGTGTAGCTTACTGTAGCTCTATGTGGCTCAGGCTGAAGTGGATTTAATCCTGTGATGGTAAATGCCATTACAGTATATTATTATTTTTCTTCAACAGAACGTAACCATTGCAATCATATTTTACAGACAACCAGAACAAACATTGGCTCTATCAAAAAAAAAAAAAAAGAACTTGGTCTGGCCCCTTTTTTTCTGTAATTTCCTAAAACGGCTGCATGTTTCCCGGTGCACCAGGAGCAGACAGACAGTGTGCGTGGCATGCGCGCGCGCACCTATCTAGAGGCCATAGGTTAGGGCGGACTCTCTGCCCCGTCTCGGCTGTGCCTGACACATCAGCAGCGCGGACCTCTCACCCAACACGCGTCTGACACAGCATGTCACCCAGCAGGCAAATATCTCGCCTGCAGACAGGACAAACACAGGGCCCTGTGTTTGAGTTGGGCTTGCACAACCACACATTTACATCACGACGACTGCAGCAACCTATGGCACCACAGGCATGAAAACCTGATGACATGCAACTAACATTTGGAAAGACACTGAAAAACAGTACACCAGGAAAATGAGAACCTCTTCTTCCTCTTCTTTGGTTGTGAATGTCTTGGTCACCTTCTAGACCTTAGATGAAAGAGACCCGCACATTATTATTGTTTCCCACAATCCTTTCATGTGCCTAATCAGTAGAAGATGTAGACATGGACATCCTGCCATCTAATGCATAAAACAACCAGGACTTCAGTGATTGCATTAAAAGCCCCTACGGAAACTAACTGCACTTAAGTTTATGTCTCAACACAGGTATATTTCGCCCTTTAAAGATGCACTTCAGACTTGTTACCTAATCTTTAAAGACGAATTATGTCATTTTGAAAGCTTGCTCAATTCACAGCATGGTATGTAAATGGTTTTCGCTCAGCCTGCCATGTCTACTAAATCGGGTTTAATAAAATAAAGGCAACAATTAAATAAATATCTTGCACCGAATCAGTTATTTTATACGAGTCTTTTCTATTTCATGCAATGACTTCAGTTTCTGGAATTCTTCAACACAAGAACAGGCCAACACACACAACCCCCTCACTTAACCCCAGGACAGAGTAGACACTCCAGGAGGGAAGTAGACACACCAGCTGCCATTACTGTATCATGATACAGCTGTACGGCAACATCAGGTATAATTTAGAGCAGGGGTCTCCAACACGGTGCCCGTGGGCACTAGGTAGCACATCGTGAGCTTATGAGGTGCACACAGTGGATAATCTTTAAATGTATTTTAATTTGAATTGAACTGAATCTCTTGAAGCAAGTCTGTGACCTGATATTGGAAGCTATTTTGGTTGTAAATGCTGAAAGTTTCTTGCTCAAAGTTGATCCAACTGATGTGATTTTGCTTACAAAACAAAGTTTAAACTTCCTATCGTCCATAAACAGTCCCAGAGTAGCCTCCTAGTTCATTCTAATCTAAACTCCAAGGAAAGGATGGCAAACCAAACGTAAGGTGTTGTTTACTGTGCTTGGAGGTCAGTTCAGACGCAACTTTATTTGCCTCTAACAAGCCATGTGGTGCAGGCAGTACGCGCCACACACAGAGACACCCACGCAGAGACACACACACACACACACACACACACACACACACACACACACACAGACACACACACACACACACACACACATGCAGAGACACACACACACAGGCACACACACATACACACACACATACAGAGACACGCACACATACAAACACACACAGAGACAAACACAGAGACACACACACACACAGACACACACACACAGACACACACACACAGACACACACACACACAGACACACACTCATACAGAAAGCAGACAGGGGCCCCCGAGGCACACATGATCAAACAGACACGAGGAAAAGGACACACATCACCCCCCCCCAACACAAACATACACACACATGCACCACAAGTACGTGCTGAAATCAGATCAGATGAGTGTGCGCAAGCGCCTCTCTCCCCCTTGAGTGTGGGGCCTGCTGCCGATCTTAGGTTTTGTTTCCTAAGCAACCTACCTACATACCGCACGTGTACAGATAACATACTGTACTGTGCCTGAACATGATGTTACTTTGGACCAAAGCCAACGCTAGCGCCATCGCAATTTCTTACCACACATCAGTTTTGTTTGATTATGCCACTAAATGCAAAGCTGAAATGCAGCTAAAACACCACATCATTTTATAGGCAGGTAAGGCAAGGCAGGTTTATTTGTATAGCGCAAAACATTTCCTACAAAAGGCAGTTCAATGTGCTTAACAAAAATAAAACCAAAGAACAATATGTAAAAGCACAAAAGATAACACAGGTGTAAAACAAGGATAAGGTAAATAAAAGACATTTAATAAAAGCAAAGAACAATATTTAAAAGCATAAAATATAAAATAAGTGTAAATGCTTAAAAGGATAAAAGTAAAATAAGTATTTATATAATCAGAAAGCATCTGAGAACAGTTTGGTCTTAAGTCTAGATTTGAACTACAAGCAGTAGGAGCATTTTTGATATCTTCTGCAAGTTTGTTCAAATGCTGAAAGCTGCTTTGCCACATTTTGTTCTGGCAGCAGGTTTTACCAACAGATTTCTTTGCTCTGATCTTAAATACTGGCCCATATAGCTCAAACATATTCAATACGTAATTGGGTCCCATCCCATTTAATGTTTTAAACACAAGAAATAATGTCTTAAAGTCAATTCTATAACTTACTAAGAGCCAGGACCTTAACATTTTTGAAACTTTGAAGGTTTAGAACACCTGCTGACTCCTTTCCGTCTGAGTCCTAATAAAGTCAAAAGTTGCAAACACATCCATACTGTAAATTGGTTATCATGTTCAGGATCAGGTATACATTGCAGACAGAGACAGAACGTATTTGCACACTGATTATGCTTACACTGACCCCTGACAAAGACCAAGCCGGTGGAAACATTGTGTACAATGAGCCGTCCAGCAGCATGATGAGTGTGTGTGTACTTTCTTGGTAACAATTTATTTTACAATTCCTTTTTTTACTGTATCTACAGCAACAAGTGATATTACTGCACATACCTAACAATAACCCTAACCCTGATGTACAGTGTAAGTACACAGTGTTACGTAGTGCTACACACTTTGTTGTACAGTACCTAATTAATGTAACAGGGACAGTAAATAACCACTTGCTTTCTCTGTCTGATTCCCATCACTAAGACCTCCCATCACTTGGGAGTAAATGAGATTGCTGTTCATTCACTCAGCTTTTGCTAAGTTGGCTCAGAAGTAGACGATGCTAAAGACATTACGTACCTAAGGTCATATATATAACTGACAATAAGAGTGGGCTGCATCAGCCAGTCTTTCATGAGCATACTGTAAAATAAAAATAATTAGAAGATTTCACTAAAAAAAGCAAGGGAACGATTGCCTTCTGGGGAAAAAAATGACTAAAGTGAACTTGGAATTAAAAAGTAGAGCTTACTTAGTGCGATGTTTGAAAGCTAAACTTTCAGTTCCAGTTCCACTTCATAGTCTGTTTTTCAAGGGAATCGGCATCCTTGCTTTTTTAAGATTACAATTTACAGTGTACTCGAAAAAACGAAATACTTCTACTCTCTAACCTGAGAAGAGAAAAAGTTTATCCTTGGATATGATTCAGAGATATGGGCCATATAGTATTATACACTTTATAATAATAAAACAAGATAACAAAGAATGATTCATAATTAATGTAATATACCCTTATATGGATCAGAGATATGGACCATGGGCCCAGGCCTGCAGAACTTGCCTCCGCTCGGAACTCGGGTTCTTATAAGCATTTGGAACATCAACATGGTAACAGTAACAAAATCTCTATGGAGACATTTTTTTATCGACCTTTATTTATCTAGGAAGGTCCTGTTGAGATATAATATCTCGTCTTCCAGGGAGTCCTGGCCAAGATAGCATAGATTACATAGACTGTCAAGCAAAGCAGAAAACAACAAGAAAATCACAAACAAGAATACAAAAAGACAAGTACAACAAAGGTACAAAAGGTGACAATGTGCATGAGACCCTGAGCCTTATCCGTCGAGAGAAAGACAAAAAGGACTACGCTGCCTACATCAGGAGGAAGAGGAAGATGAAGATGAAGACGGATACACTGCCTGTATCAAGAGGAAGAGGAAGAGGGGTACACTGCCTGCTTAAAGAGGAAGAACTGCATGCATAAAGAGGAAGTGAGGTACACTGCTTAAGTAAAGAGAAAGAGGACTATACTGACTGTATGAAGAAGAGGAGGAAGAGGGGTACACTGACTGCATAAAGAGGAAGTGGGGTACACTGCCTAAGTAAACAGGAAAAGGACTAAGCTGACTAAGTAAAGAGGAAGAGGAAGAGGGGTACACTGCCTGCATAAAGAGGACGGTGACTGTATGAAAAGTAAGATGGCTACACTGCCTGCATTAAGAAGGAGTACACTGCCTGCACAAAGAGGAAGGTGACTGTATGAAGATTTAAGAGGGCTATGCTGCCTGTATCAAGAGGAAGAGGAAGAGGAAGACAACCACACTGCCTGCTTGCAAGGCATGTCCAGCATGACAAAGCAGCCTTTAATGCCCTGGTGATGGAGTTCTGTGAGCTGGATCTCAGATATAGCCCCCCAAGGTCTAATCTCTGTGAGCGGATTGGTTCACCTAACCATCTTTGTTCTGTTGCAAGCTTAGAGTTCATTGATAATGTCTTCCCCTTACCTAATCCCTTACTTTTAAACTACATGTGAACTGCACGTGGCTTTCCAGTCAGAACGCAGAAAGCACCTCTAAATGCACTAATTAATTAAAAAAAAACAAAGCTGAAAGACTAATTGATTGATTGGCTGATTGATTGCTTTATAATTGCAAACCTTCTTGGGAACACATGAGTGTTCACTGTTACTGAATCCCGTTCCCCTTGGTGCACATGATGTGAGAGGTGTACAGTCCCTGGGGTACCTGGTGACACTGCCACAAGCACGGCGCTAAGACCATAACCATAACCATAATCATAACAATAACCATAAAAAGCGGCCATCGTAAATGAATGAAAATCGCAGCAAACTGCAGGGCTCCCGATAATAGAGATTTGTGACATGATGTTCAAATTAGTGGAGCCAGTTCTGGGTATCCGTGCAAAGTTCTGTGTGCAGTAATCAGCAGATTGTGCTGAGTCCCGCCTTCTCTATCTGTACATGGTGCACCAGGCCTAACCTTTCAGCTCTGACAGATTACCATATCTATGCAGGACTGAGGGGGTGGTGTGTATGTGTGTGTGTGTTGAGGGGGGGGGGGGGGTTGACACAAATGACAGGGACAGAAACAGACTGCAGTGTGAATGATTACAAGTGAGCACTATTAATAATACTGCGCTGCTCTAGGACCCTGATCTCCCCATTGGGTTGAATATGTGTATTTTACATTTAATTACAGATCAAATCAAATAGACTAAAAATAAACTCAGACATAAAATCATTGCCTATAGGTGGTGTCCTGCTTTGTTTCGTAATGATTTTATACTATTTTTGTATTGTCTATATATGTTGCATGTTGTTTTGGTTTATAATGCTTTCATACTGCTTTTATACTCCTATATCATGTTGTTAAATCTCACCTTTAATACCACCATATATATATATATATTCCTCCAAAAGTAATAAATGCATTATTATTATTATTATTATTATCATTATTATTATTATTATTATTATTATTATTATTATTATTATTACTTAAGACTTTAAGGTCTTCATGGACTTCAAAGAGGGCCAGTGGGTATCACAGGGTGGCAATGGGCTCTGGGGGGGGGGGGGGGGGGGGGGGGGGGGGTTTAAATACATTTGCACCAGCATAGACAGCTAAAGCAGTATGTATCATTCTAAAAAGCAGGCCCCAAATACTTAGAGCAAAAAGAGCAATGTAATGTAAGGTCATCTATGCAGGTGGATTTTTTAAAAGTTGTTCTATGCTTTACTTTTTACAGTGCAGACTATCCTAAAGCAGAGAAATACTGTGTGTGTGTGTGTGTGTGTGTGTGTGTGTGTGTGTGTGTGTGTGTGTGTGTGTGTGTGTGTGTGTGTGTGTAATTACCAAAAAGGAACCAAATCCAAAAGGCAGTCAGATAAACAATGTTCTTGTATTCTTTAAAAAACTCTAAAATGTGAGGCATAGAACAAACTTAACTTAAAACAAAGTTATATGAGCAATATAATATAAGGTGATGTATGCAGGTGAATTTTTAAAAATGTGTTCTATGCTCCACTTTTTACAGTGCAGACTGTCCCAAAGCAGAGAAATACTTTATATCAAGAATATATATATATATATATATATATATATATATATATATATATATATATATATATATATATATATATATATATATATATATATATATATATATATATATGCATACTCACCCCATTTTAGCTCTGTAGTTTGAGTGACAGTTTTAACACCAGGAAAACATGAAAACAGGACAAACGTTGTTCCTTTATTTAAGCTTCAAAAGGTCAGTCAGAAGGGCAGTCAGATAGACAATGTTCTTGCATTCTTTAAGAAACTGTAAATAAAATGAAAAAATGGGCCCTGTTGGCCTGATCACTTGTAGCTTTGAAAAGTAAGGCAAAGGCTAAGGATGAGATTGGAGTTTGTCTGTGTAAACTTCCAGAACGCTGAGAGTAAAAAAAAATCACTAAATACACCCTTAGTACAGTGTCTGCTATCTGGTTATCAGTGGGAGGGGAAACTCTGGACCCTTATGAAATTTACCAACTTGCCTTTGTCCTTCCACACGAGCAGGTCGTGTGGACTTTGGAGCAAAAGTAGGTAATTCTGCTGTCCCCCCCACCCCCCCTCGGCAGCCCCTGGGGAGTATAAAAGACCAGCCGTGGAGGAGGCAAATCAGTCTCGTTTGAGTACTCGCCCCGCCACAGGAGAGAGCTTCATCGAACCCACCATGGGGGACACAAAGCTCTGTCTCGTGCTGCTCCTCAGCGCCATTGCGTTGGCAAGTAAGTAGCTCGTCTCCTCACTCCGGCTCCGTGCTCAGGAGCCACAAACACCTACGCTAACGCCAGACTCACAAGTCAACGTCAAGTAATTTAGTGTTACGCTTAGAAGCGAGACTTACAAGTCAGTGTCTCAGCCAAAATGAAGCATTTTTTAGTGTAACTTAGAGGGAAGACTAATGGAATCTAAGGAAGTCTATTAGAATTTGCCTAAAAATAATTCTAAAATGTTTTCATCTTTTAGAAAGTATTTTACAATGTTATAATTGTGTTAGAAAGTATTTTCAACTATTATTTACCTTTCAACTATTTATTTACCTTTTAAAATATGTTCAAACGTTTTTTCTTTAAAACAAATTAGTCATATTTTTTTGTTTTGTTTTTTTGGTTCATTAAGTTATTTTATATTTGTATTTATTTATTTGTAACACAGAAATTTAGTTTTTAATTTTCAATTAAACTTTAAGGAAAGACATGTCACATAAATTTGTCACATAACTTCTGTTCCATTTTTTCCAGTTAATTTTTCATAAAATGCACTTTTTAAAAAATTATTTTTTTTTATTTCCACATTTTCACTTCATGATTGTCACTGAACAATGATTACAAAAGAGTAATTTTTTTTCTTTGATTTCTTAGGTGCTGACGATGATGCACCATGTCTGAGTAAGTATATAATGTGCAATTGCTTTTAAGGATTTATTGGGAAAAACTTAACATTTCTAGGGCAACCCGACCACTTAATGGTATGAGCTCATAGACCTGTCACACACAACCCTTTAAATGCTCTCTTCTCCCCCTAGTGGCCAAGAGGTACAAGCCCTTCCACAAGTATGAATACCTGTATGAAGCCGAGTCCCTTAACTTCCTCAATGGAGCCGTCAACGGCCCCAAGGGGAGCTGCAAGGTATGCCACCTCATATATATATATATATATATATATACAATGTCCTGTGCATGAACAGCATAACAGCATATCACAAAAACAAACTGCCCTTGTATTAATAAGACTTAAAGTACAGTATGCTGTGAGCTTTTGCAAAAGTTAAAGGAAACAAATAAGAAGACCTGTAATCTTTCACACATAGGTCGAGATTGAGGTTCCTGGCCCCTGCCACTACATCGTCCGTACCACTGAGTGCACGCTCAGCGAAGTTGCGGATTTTGATGCAGAAGGCCACCCTGTCTTTGCCCCAGCAGCCACTGCTGATGCCTTCAAGGCTGCCATGGAGAAGTAAGCCTTTCTCTAAAAAACTTAATCTATCCTATTTTCTGTTAACCATATTTTTTTACAATAATGTGAAAATGGAAATTCAGCCTTTAACTTAATGCAGACCTATCAACTTGAAACCATATGTGTATGCTGTACATTGAAAAAACATATAAGTAATGTGTCTACAAAAACTCCCTACCCAGGAATGCCCTGAAGGTCATTGTTGAAGGGGACAACATCATCAAGCTGTTCCCAGAAGACGATGAGCCCGTCAACATCCTGAACATCAAGAGGGGAATGATCTCTGGCTTCGCTGTACCTGTTCTGGAGGAGGAGAGGAACAAGAGAATGGTACGGTGACAAAGTAAACTCTCACATTCACAGTCACAGTCTTAAACTCGTAACTTCTACTGTTAGTTGGTCACTTTAACAACTGTAATACATTTACACCTCATTATGACCTCAGTGTCTAAAACTAAACAAATAAAATATATAATATTAAATGAAAGCAGTGCTCATAAGGAAACAATGAAGACTGTAAACTGTTTGTAGTACAATGGGAGCTAGCCTTGTAGTAAAATATGGTTTCTTATTGTCTACCCTCCAGCCCACTATCTATGGATTGTGCAAGACTGACTACACTGTGAATGCCAGAGAGGACATTGCCACAGACGTCACCCTTACACGTGACCTGACCAGGTGCGACCACTTCAGGCCAGTCAGCGACTACACCAGCCCCCTGGCCCTCATCACTGGCATGGTGAGTCAACAACTACTTAAATAAGCAAACAATAATGCATTTGTACTATAAAATATGCTGTCATTGCAAGATGTGTCAAAACAATGCTCAGATATAACTTTTGAGGGTTACTGAAGCTTTTAAGACATATCTAAACACAAATGTCCATGGGTGTGTTAAACTAAATAATAAAAACACATAGATAAAATAATGTCCTTAATATATATTGCTGTTAAAACATGACCCTTTTCTCTCCCTCATGCAGCACTACCCTCTTGCCCAGCTGATCAAGAGCACCCAGACCTGCAACTACCAGTTTGACAACGCACAGCACCACCCAACCGGAGGTGAATGTATTGAGAACCACATCCTGGTACCTTTCTCCCACAAGTAAGTCAGAGAGTCATGTGTAGCCAGATGTGTCAGTCATTTAAGAGAGTGCTTCTAGTTCAGACAGTGACCTAATTGTTATTCTTTCCACAGGGGGAAGTTTGGAGTCACCAACGTTAGCAAGCAGAAGGCCACCCTTCTGGCAGTGACTGAGTACAACGAGAGAGTCTTCGACCCAAGTAAGATTTCTTTCAGGCTGCTGTGAATTCAATAATGCACACATCCTTAAATCTGTAATTATTGTTTCTCCTACAAATATGATTTAATAAACCATTAGGCAGATGTTGTGACTATAATTGGTCTGTTTGATTTGTAGATCTTGAGAATGAGCAGACCCTGACCCCACATACCAGTGTGGACAAGAGCCCCATTCAGGACAAAGACGCTGCTCTTGCTCTTCTGAGGGAACTGGCTGGCCTGTCCAAGACTGACAATGGACACAAGAGAGCCCACCTGGCCCACAAGATTGTCAGCATGATCCGCAAGATGTCTGCAGAGACCCTGCACGCTGGCGTGCCCGAGGCTCTGGAAATCTCCCGCTCTCTGACCTACCAGGCCCTGTTCCAGTGCGGCACCCCTGAGTGCAACAGTGCCATCATGCAGATCCTCAGAACCTTCGACAGCTCTTCTATGGAGATTGATGCCACCATCTACGCCATGGGCCTGATGCCCCACCCCTCTCGCCAGCTCGTCAGTGACATGCTGGAGATGGCCAAGTTCAAGCAGAGCAAGCCCATCTTCTATGGTGCCAGCAATGCTGTCAAGAAGTAAGACAGTTACATGTTTGCCTTTAAACCATAATCATTACTTTAAGATTGAGAAATGATTGATATACATTCTATTTATCCACAGACTGTACCAGGCTGAGGGCAAGGTCACTCCTGAGATCGAAGCTGTTGCCAACTTTGCCTTGGAGCAGATTGGAGACTGTACTGGTGACCAGGAATACATTTACATGTCCCTGAAGGTGTGTTGGAGTTATATGTAGCCAATGCTAACACATTGTCAAGCACTATACTTTATATTCTGTACTTTTGGTTAGTGTTGTGACTGTAGATAACTGTGCCTCTCAGGTGATTGGCAACATGGCTGCGGCTATGGGAGCTGCCAGCCCTGCCCTGAAATCTGCTGTGATCCAGTGTGTGAACCAGCCTGCCGCTACTCCAGAGGTTCAGCTGGCTGCCATCCAGGCCTACAGACAGACCACTCTGCCTGAGGAGGTAAGGAAGCGTCCTTCTCTAGTAAACATCAGATCGGACCATTTGCAACATTGCTAACTGAGGCGCATTTGTCATGTTCATTACAGGGTAGACAGGTACTTATGCAGGTCCTTTTGGACGGTGCTGCCCCACTGCAGAAGAGAGTTGCTGCCTACCTGGTGCTCATGAAGGACCCCCAGCCCGCTGAACTCGCTCAGTTGGCTGCTGCTCTGCCAGTAGAAGAGAACCAGCAGGCCAAGAGCTTTGTCATCTCTCATGTTACCAACATCCTGAGCTCCACTGCACCTGAGACCCAGGAGTATGTTAAACCACAAAGTGTTTTATTCACACCAACAGTATTTGTGTTCAGACTGAAATCAGACCACTTTTACGAGAAGCTAACCATCTGTTGTATTTAAAAACAGGCTGAGGCAGAAGATCCTTGATGCCCTGCATGGTAATGAGGTTGGAACTGTCATGGACCCAACCAAGTTCTCCCGCAACTACAAGGTCGGATCCCTGGAAGGAAACATGATCTTTGATGGAGCTAGCTACCTGCCCAAGGAGGTTGTGCTGGATATGTCCCTGAATGCTTTTGGCTTTGATGTGGACATGATTGAGGTATTAATAAATTAACAAGTATATTTAGTGTCAAATGTGTGTAGTTTTTAATATGTTTAATTCATATTTGTTAAACCTAATCTTGTGCTGTACTTTTAGGTTGGTTTGGATGGCAAGGGCCTTGAACCAACTGTTGAAGCCCTGTTTGGACCCCATGGGTTCTTCCCTGACACTGTGATGAAGACCATCTACTACGCTGCTGACAGGATGCCAACCCAGTTCAGCCAGACTCTGAAGAACCTGCTTCCTTCCCTGAGGAATGACAGGAAGAAGAGACAGGTATACCCATAAATCTCTCTACAGGAAATCAGAGATTAACCGGGTTATGTTAAAGAAAATAAAACTGATTTTTGTTCTCTCTGTAGTCTTCCCAGAACCTGCTAAGAGAGCTTGGCCGCAGTGTCAACAAACTGTTCAAAGACCTGAAGGCTCAGGATGCCCCTGAGGCCATGGTCTACCTGAGACTGCTGGGAATGGAGCTTGGCTACCTGAAGACCAAGGATATGGAAAACATGGCCTACTCTGCTATTGTGATGGTTGACAACCTCCTGAAGATGTTCCCTACTGATGTGAGTTTAGTGCCAAAGCAACAGAACTTTTTAAATCCCTTAGCCTGGATGTCTCAAAGCAAATTGAGAACATCCGCAACAATCAAGAAAAACAAATTACTTGCTGATATATTTACATAAATGTTTTGCAGTTCATCAAGGGACTGTTGACCAGTGCTGACAATGAGCTGTTTGCCCACTACATCTTCATGGACAATGAGTTCTACCTGCCAACTGGCCCTGGTGTACCTCTGAGGGTTGCCCTGTCTGGTACCTTCACCCCCGGAGTCAAGGGAGGAGTGCATCTTTCTGCTGACATGGTAAGAGAATGAACTTCATGCTATGGTATAATTCAACACAGATCTTTCCCTACAAGACACTTACAACTCCCCATTTATTTCCCTTTTACCCACAGAGTGAGGTGGCTTTCATGCCATCTGCTGGCATTGAGTTTGTGACTGAGGTTGGAGCCCACTTCCCTGACTTTGTTCAGTCTGGTTTGGAGATGCACACCAACATCTACCACGAGAGTGGCCTGAAGGCCAAGGTGGCTGTATCCCACAACAACGTCAAGCTGACCATCCCTGCCCCTCATAGCCCAGCCAAGCTCATTAGCCTCACGTAAGTTTACATTTCTTTTTCATCCCTTTGATGAGTTGTGAAATAAATTCCAGGAAGTTAGATCTATACACCCAGCAGGGAATGGAAACCAAGTCATTTTAACCTTTCTTTATTTATAACAGCAATTCCCTGGTGTCTGTGCATGGTGCTGAGATCAAGACCATCCCAACCAGAGGGGAGAGAGTTGATGTGACTGAGTGCACTCCTGTCTTTGCTGGCATGAAGTACTGCACAGCTCTCCAGTACTCTGATGCCCTGCACACTGATGCGTCCCCCTATTTCCCCTTCACTGGAGACAGCAAGTAAGCAAGTCATGGATAAATTGCTATTTTAAAAATAGTTCAAAGTAGCTTAGTAGCTTTACAAATAGCTAAAGATGTTTTCACGCCAGTTACTCAGAATTCTCAGAAATATATGCTCTGAAACGCTTTGGAAATCCTAAAAAAAAATACATTTGCCTGTTCCTTCAGGCTTGCCATTGAGCTGCATCCAACTGGTGAAGTCTCAGAATACATTGCCAACCTTGACCATTCCTATGAGGACCACACTGACAAAGTGACTCTGACTCTGAAGGCTGAAGGTAGATATACCATTTATCACTGGTAAATGCACTCACTTGGCATGTACTGTATTCACTTAAAATACTTTAGCCATCATTAAATCACATTCTTCTTTTCTATCTTTTCCCAAATTTCTCCAGCCTCTGAGGCCACAGCAGTTGTGAAGTTTAACAGGCAGAAGTACACCGTTGACGCTGATCTCCATATCCCTGATTATGACTTGGAGGTTGGTCTGAGGCTTGGCTCCGTTGACCCCAACACCAAGGGCAAGGCCACACACTCTGTCCAGATTGACCTGGTCAACAAGAACATTCCTCAGGCATCTCTGGTGGCACTGGCCAAGTGAGAACAATATATTTGCATTTCCAAATGTGTGGAATTTGCAAACATTGCTTTCTATGATTGTGCTATGAGCAGTCATACTCACTCTGTCTGTTTTCTATAGACTGCAGGCAATGAAGGATGCCACTCTGGACCTTCAACTCCTTGTGCCTGCACTGCATGCTGATGCCAAGATTTCTGCACATCTTCACCGTGCCGAAGGCCTGACCCTGGAACTTGAGACTGATGTTAAGCTGCCAGAGACTTCCTCTGTCCAGAAGGTCACTCTGAAATATGGTGAGTGACCAGCTGCTTTTATAAACTTCCTCTTTTTCCTGATTACTATATATATATATAGTGCAGTGCTGTGTACCCTTACAGTTAAACATTGTGTATTTGTATTATGTGATGCTGCAGATGATGATAAACTGGAGGCTGAGATTAAGTCTGATGTGAGCTCTGAGATCCAGAACATCATTCCCAACATTGATGCCGTCAAGGCCTCTGTCAATGGTCTTCTTGACTCTCAAATTGGTCAGACTGGCATGAACTTCCGTGATGTCCTTGCTAAGACTGTTGAGGTATGCAAGGAATGATGGCTAAATCACTGTGACAGTATTCTCAAAATAAACTCAATACACAGACTTTAGAAACAGGTTTTGAGTTTGGAAGCAAAATCATAATATTTAGTACTAATAGTATTTTATGACCCAATTTGTTTGGTTAGACTGCCAATGCCTACTTGGAAAAGCTGGAGGCTGAGCTTCCCTATGTGCAGAATGTGAAGCTTCCTTCTCTTCCTGAGCTTTCTCTGCCTGAGAGACTGTACCTGAATGCGTAAGTAACCCCATATAATGCTACATCTAACTGCATACATATATTCTTAGGAGAAATACCTCAAAAGACTGTTGAGGGAATATAGGCTAGCTAACATTTTTGCATTAGCTCTGTAAGTGGTTTAAGTACTAAAAATATACAGATAGGATTAAAGACTGAGGGAGAGCCACTGTACTTACATTTGACTGTACAATTTCCCTTTACAGTGAGGCTGATGCCAAGTACCACTTTGGCAAACACTACTACACCTTGACCCTTCCTCTGCCTCTTGGTGGAAAATCCTCTGGAGACTTGCACTTCCCTGCTACCCTTACCACACCTCACCTGGCTGTTCCCCAGCTGGGCCTGGAGGTCGCCTCCATTGACATCCCTGTCCCTGAGGTGTTCATTCCAGAGCATGTGTCTGTGTCTGTGCCTGTCCTTGGAAAGGCTGAAGTGTCTGCCAAGGTTCACAGCAACTTCTACAACCTGGAGGCTGATGTTTCTGCTGGTAGAGATACAGTTGACCACCCCAGCTATTCTGCTAAAGTCGATCTTGCTGGTAGCTGCCCTGTGGATCTCCTCTGTTTCAAGGCTGAAGGTAGGTACAGATAGTAAATACTTGACTAACTTTAACTTTCAACTCTCACAATCAGCAGTCGTTTTACAAATGTAACATTATTATATCGGAAGTATGACAACCATCTATGACGTGCCATTCTAAAATGATATTGTAAATAATACATTCTTTTTCTGTTGTTGTGCAGTGATGCTTTATACATGTATTTGTTTACCTAGCATCTGCACAGCTTGCTGGTACTCCCGGGTCCTTGAAGGCTGAAGTGAAGACACATGTGAACCACAAACTCATTGATGCCAGCGCCACCATTGTGGAGGAAGCTACCATTGATGACAAGTTCCACTTGAAGTCCAACAGCAAGATTGAGGCAACCAGCCCCCTTGGGGTACAGGTGTCTCTGGAGTACAATAGTGATGCTGGTCTCAACACAGAGGGAATCGCTGGAAATGGAAATCTGCATGGGTCCCTTAAGGCTGGCCCTGTTTATTGTGATGCCACTGTCAACCAGGTGGTGGAGCTTTTCCCCTTCAAGCCAGAGGCCAAGATCGATTCTTCTCTCAAGATTGATTCCACCCTTATCAAGGCCCAGAACACATTTGTTGCTGCCTTTGCTAATGGTGAGCTGACTGCCACCTCCAACACTGCAGCTCTTGATGATACCCTGACAAATCATGCTGAAGTCACCCTGAAGGATTCCACACTGGCTGTGAAGTCCGACACCAAGGCTGATGCCCTTGGCCTGAAGATTCATAATGTGGCTGAAGCCTCTGCTGGTGCAGGAGCAGTTGTCATCAAGATGGAGACAAATGCTGATCATGCAGAAGACCGCATCCATTCTCTTGTGTCTGCCACCCTGGATGTCAATGGACTGGCTGTGAACAGCGATGCTGATGTCAAGCTTGGTGAGAACACTGCAACCCACAAAGCTTCTCTGACATTGAACAAGGATGGACTGGCCACCAATGGAGCCACATCTCTGCAGAGCCTTCTGAAGCTGGAAAACACCTTCAGCGCTTCCCTGGATGCATCTAAGGCTGCCGTAAACGTTGACATCAAGGGAGAAATTGCTGACATGAAGACAGCTCATTCCCTATCTGTGAGTGGAACACCCTCATCTATTGCTGCCAACATCAATGGTGAATTGTTTATCGTTGAGGGAACCGCCTACACTCATTCCGTTGTCCTGGATGTGCACGACTACACTGCATCTTTGAACATCAACAATGATCTGAAGGTTCTGCATGCCAATTTGGTGAATCATGCTGAGCTGAAGGTGGTGCCATACCATGCTGATCTGACTGGAAGCCTGAAGGCAGCCTATGGTGAAGAGGAGCTCAAACACACTTATGAAATCAAGTATGCTGACTTTGTTGCCAATGCCAAGTGCAGCACAACTGGTAAGCTCCTGGGATCTCACCTCAGCCAGAACACTGAAGTCGAGGTTGCTGGACTTACTGTGAGAGCAAACAATGATGCCCGCTTCAACTGCCAGCTTCTCCGCTTCGACACCACCACCCGTGCCACAGCTGTTCCTTTCAGGTTCAACATTGACTCCATTGCCAATGCAGATGCTGACCTGACCCTTCAAGGAAAGCACACTGCTCAAGTTTACAGCAAGTTCCTGATGAAGGCAGAGCCACTGGCATTTGCACACTCTCATGAGTGCAGAGTCTCAACCTCCCAAGCCCTCGACAATGGCCTGTCCGTTGAGACTGGTGTTGATGCCAAGATTGAATCTCTTCTGACTCCCTCTGACCAGAAGGCCCACGTGCTATTGAAGTCAAAGGTCAACAACCATGCTATCAATCAGGAGGTCAGTGTCTACAACACACCTGAGAGGCTTGGGTTGGAAGTTGCCGGAACCGTTCTGACCAGTCTGTTCGATCCAGAGAACCAAGAGTTTGCAGTTTCTGGTTTTCTGAAGTATGACAAGAGCACATCCAGCCATGTAATTCACCTGCCATTCATTGAGAGTGCACCCGTTCTTCTTGAAAATGTTAAGATTACCATTGTGAGTGTTGCAGAAGCCCTGCAGGCTTTCATCACTAGGGAAGACCTTGTTAACAAGTTGGAAAGCATTCCCCAGCACATCAGTGACTTTGTAAAGGAACTGAATTTGGAAGGAAGAGCAATCCAGCTCAAACAGGACCTGCTATCTCTTACCCGAGAATATGCCATCAGCCTTGAAGATCTAGAGGCCTCTCTGGTGAACCTGAGGGCTGCTCTTGAAAAGCTCCTTGCCAATCTGGCTGAGCGAGTGAATGAATCTGTCCAACTGGTCAGAGAGCTGATTGCCAGTGGAACTCTGTCTGAGACTGTTGTGAAGAGGCTTAGTGAGGAACTGCATGCTCTGAGTGAAGAATACGACATCAATGCCTTGCTTGTTGCAATCATTGAAGCTGTTGAAGATCTGATCAAACACCTTGATCTCGCCAAACTGAAGGACAGCAGCTTGGCTCTCCTGCATGAGCTGGATGCTCAGTATGGCATTAAAGCAATTATTGAGGAGAAAGTGGCTCACCTGAAAGAAATCATCGCACACTTCAGTTTGGCTCAGTTTGTTGAGGACCTGAAGAAGGTGCTTTCTTCCATTGATATTGAAGGACTCACCCGTCAACTGGTGGCCCAAATTCCCACAGAGCAGATTAACAACATTTTGGATGCAGTAAAATCTCTGGTCACTGAGCTGGACATTGTTGGCAAGATCAATGCAGTGTATGCCAATGTGAAGGCTGTACTTGTTAAATACGAACTTGACAAGAGAGTTGAAGCAATCCTGGAAAAGGTTGTTGAGCTCATCCAGAAATTTAAAATTGATGAGACTGTGCAGGTTGTTGCTAACACTCTGAAGACCATTCACATCCCTGTCACACAGACACTGGAAGATGCCATTAACTACCTGAAGGCCACCGACATTAAGCATGCTATCGAGCAGTTGAATGCATACATTGATGCCCTTGTGCACGCTGTTAAAACATTTGACTACAATGCCTTTGTAGACCACGCCAATGAGAAGATTGCTGCTTACACTGGTGAGCTGAATACACTCATTGCTTCTCTTGAGATTCCACAGAAGGTTGAGGCAGCCAGAGAATTTGTTAACTATGCTCTGTCCACTTTGAGTGGTCTCTTGGAAGAGCTCAGGAGCATCAAGGTAGCTGATGTACTGAAAAATCTGAAGGACATCATCGACACTGTGGCTCTGAATGACATCAGGGCACTGCTGGCCAAACTCCCAGAAGTTGACCTCAGAGGTGAAATCCAGCATTACCTGGAAGTACTTAGCAACCTGTACAACAAGGTCATGGACACCGTCCTCCACACCTTCGCTGGAGTTGTTGATGCAGTCCAGAAGTTTGTTGCTGATCAAGCAATTGTTGGCCAACTTAAGCAGATCATTGAAGGAGTTGCAACTGGACTGAAGGCAGCTGAGTTGGAATTCCCATCAATCACTGTCCCACTCACTGACCTGACCCTGCCTTCCTTCAAGATCAGCCTGGGCCACCTTCAGGACAGCCTCCCAACACAGATTGACCTGCCCGAGTTCACCATTGGTGGGGTCTATAAGGTCCCAGCCATGACCATTACTTATGATGACATCAAGCAGAAGGTTCTGCATCTCATTGACTTGATCATCAACTTTGAAATCACCTCTTTGAATGTGGATGCCTTCTTTGGAGAGCTCACCATGAACTACCTGCCTAACCTGTCTGCTGTGTCACTGCCTGAGATTACCCTTCCTGAGATCCATCTGCCTGCCATTCCTAAGGTCAATGCTGAGCATCTGATTGATATCCCTCTGGCAATCCCTGAGATCAAGCTCCCTCACCTTCCCACTGAGCTGATTGTGCCAGCTTTTGGAAAGCTCTATGGAGAAATCAAGTTCAATACTCCCATCTACACCTTCAGGTCTGCAGCTGAATTCCAAAGCGCTGCAGAGAGTGAGACTACTCCTCAGTACATAGCATCTCTGACTGCTCAGGGAGCGTCCACCGCCTTTGTGGGATTGGATTGCAACTTGGACTCCAGTGCTAGTGTGAAGTTCCCAGAGATGAGCCACGTTGTTGTTTCAGAAAACCTGAAGTTCACATCTTACATCTTGGCTCTGGACCACGAGGCAGCAGTGACACTCAATCCCCTGCCATCCCACGGCTCTGCTAAGACCACTGTGAAGGCAACCACATCAGCCCTGACAGCTGAGCTTGTCAACAGTGTGCTCATTGATGGTCTGTCTGTGTCTATCGATACCACCCTGAATCACCAAATGAACATCGCCCTGATCTCATTCACCAGCGGAGCATCTCTGACTCAGAGGGCAGCTGCTCGTCTGGAGGGTCATGCTCTCACTTTCACCCTTGGACATGACGGAACTGCAAAGTTTGCACTCCCAGACTACTCAGATGAGGGAACAATCAAGAGTGATCTTCATTATACCATGGACATCAACACTGCCAAACTGACATACACTGGTGACATCAACACTGCCACTCTTAAGATGAAGCAGGTGCTGAATGCTGATGCTGTTGTTCTCAGTTACCTCAGCTTTGATGCCCGCATTGAGGCAGAGTCTCCACTCATCAAGAACAGCCTGGTGACTGCATCTGGAAAGGCTCACTTGGGTGACTTGAAAGTTGAAATCAAGGCCAACCATGACACAGAGCTTGCTGGTGTTCTCAGTGGAACCCTGTCCAACTCCATCCATGCTATGGTTAAACCCATTGAGGTTGTGCTGGACTTCCACAACAAGGGCAATGCCAAGGTTGACCTAGCTGACACCCTTTCAGCAAAGCTTGATGTCCAGAATGACTACTCTGTCACTCTGAACCTTGAACATCAACACATCAACACCATGGCCCACGTTGAACTTAATCAGCAAAAGATTGGCTACAACTTCACTGTTGACAACAACCAGGCAGAAACTGGCATCTATGCTGCTGTTGATGGTGATGTCCATCTTGACTTCCTGACTGTGCCCCTTAGCATTCCTGAGCTTCATATGCCATTTACTGACCTCAGGACCCCAGGCCTCAGTAACATCATCCTCTTTGAGCACACTGGCCTGAATCACCTGCTGACCTCCACTCACCAGACACTTGATGTGGATGCCAAGCTTGTGTACAAGAAGAGCAGGTTTGCTCCCCTTCTGGATCTGGGTCTGATTCACATTCCTGCCATCGGCAGTCTGGTTTCTGAAGTCTCCTTCAAATCCTCCATCATCAACCTGAATGTCAACGCTGAAGTCTCTGCTGAGGATGATGTGGTGATTCACATTGGTGCCATCTCTGCATCTGTTTTTGAGAGTCTGAAGGCAAAGATTGAGGGTACCAGCAGGCTTACGGCTAAGAGAGGTCTGAAACTGGCCACATCCTTGTCAGTGGAGAATGCACATTTGGAGGCTACCCATGACAGCACTTTGAACACAGAAGAGGTCAACCCCATTTCTTCTTCAACTCATGCCAAAGTGAACCTGCCCATCCTCACTGCTGATGCTGACCACAAGTTTATTCTGAGCCTACAGGGACATCCCACAGCAAGCTCTAAACTCAATCTGAAGTACACTTTGAACATTCCACTCATCAAGGCTGTTGGCGCAGGAGATGCTGAGAACAACGTGAATCTTGAACTTGGTCTTTACTTCATTTCCCTGGAATCAGCAACAAAGGGACACATTGATGGAACCATCTTGGACACAGGCCTTGTAAAGGGAGCCCTGGATAACACTGCTAACATCTACCTGAATGAGAATGGCCTTCGCTCAACTCTGAAGAGTGTTGGCAATGCACATGTCAGCCATGGCGACCTAAAGGTGGAGCTTGATCTCGATGAAGACATTGCTCTTGAAGCAAGCCTGAGCCGTGTCTATGCCACCGCAATCATCGCCTCAAACAACGAAGTTAATGTGGCTGCTGTGAACACCAAGGGAAAGCATGCTGCCAAGGCCACCATTAACCTGACTCCTCTGAGCTCTCTGGCTGCTGATGTGGAAGTTGACCTTGCCCAACCAAGCACCCTGGGTGACCTCAGCATCTATGATAAGACTGTGATTGAGCTGACTCTCCAGAAACAGAAGGTTGCCTGCAATGCCAAGATTGTTACCCCTGTGTACACCACCACTGCTGCAGCTGAACTCGAGGGTCAAATCCTGAATCTCAAGGGAGCTTTCAAGATCTCTGCATCATCCCCTGTTGAGATCCTGGTTTATGATCTGGATAGTGAGTATTTAAATTCATTATTATTTGCCTGTGATATTCATAATATTAGACTGCAAATTATAGAGACCGTGTTTTAATGCATCTGTTTGTTTCTCAAATAAAGGCTCCATTGCATCTGCTGTGGAGAGCTCCGCTCTGAGCCTGACTGCCAAGGCTGTGCTTACCCATGCCGAGCTGACTGTGGATATCCAGAATGTTCTTACTGCAGCTATTTCTGACGATGGGTAAATATGAAAAAGCCAATCAAAAATAGTCTTCGTTTACTGCAATAAGCTTTCTATCAATGTCAGCATTGAACTTATTTGTACTGTATGCATCCCATTTTAGTGCCTTCCGCCACTCCCTGAATGTGGACATCAGCAGCCCTACCTTGACTGATGTGAACTTCCGTTATGCTGCCCGCAAGGATGGTGCCAGTGCCTCCATCTCCACTCCATCCACTGGGTTCCTCGGTCTCCAGCTCCAGGGCAGGGTTCCATCTCAGTTGTATGCCAGACTGTACAGTCGCTATGCTGTGAGTATCATGGTTAATAACATTTCCGCTCCACGTATTGGACACAACTGTTGTGCATTATTAACATATTTTCTGAAAAGAAAAAAAAATAAAATAAATAAAATTGGTATTTTATTTTTGCTCTCAGTCTGCCCCTGAGAACGACGTGGAGATTCTGACCCTCAGGGCTGCTCCTAAGGATGGCGGTAAGCTGCACCTGCAGGCTGCCTTTAACCTGGATGCCCCCAAGGACATCATTGATGGTCTGGTGGAGAGAGTTCCTGCCATCACCTCCACTCTTGTTAGCTTCCTGGACAAGTATGGCATTGTCAGCGCTCTTGAGAGTGTGAAGAACACGCTGGTCAACGCAATCAACGAGGCCTACAACACTGCCATGAGCCATGCCCCTGACATGGGACAGCTGTCCATCCTCTTCAGAGATGTTGTCGTTCAGTTCCAGAAGACCGTTCAGGTCGTGCTTGATGCAGCCATCAAGTTCCTGAGGGAAACCCAGATTGACCTTCCAGGACTGGGCAAGGTTACTCTGCCTGAAGTCGTGCACAAGATCACAACCAATGTTGGCACAGTGCTTGATCAGCTTCTGCAGGTTGTCAGTGATAACTTGTATGCCTACGTCACACCCATCATCGAGAACTTCAGCACCATCCAGGTGACCATGCCCCTTGGCGGTGCCTTGACAGGAGCCCAGATTGTGGACCAGGTGAAGGCTGCCCTGCACACCGTGGCTGAGCTGGTGAAGAATCTCGAGAGCCTTGACAAGATCCTGGAGAAGCTGGGTCAGACCCTCCATGACATTGTTGAGAAGTCCCAGGGCTTCGTCGACAACTTGCACTCTGACATCCTGGACACAGTCTCCCTGTACTTCAATGCATTCTACCACAACCTTCTCTCTGTGGTGAAGACTGTGACAGAGCATGTGGATTCCCTGCTGCATCTGCAGGAGCTTGACAACACCCTCAAGCAGGCTCTGGAGTTCGTCAAGGTTGTGCTGAACGAGGTGCTCACCCGCGTCGCTGCTGTCCTGCCCCACGGTGTGGATAATACCTACCTGAGAGTGAGCAATGGAAAGCTGGAGGTGGAACTTCCATTCTCCCTCCACCCATAAGATGCAGTGCAATTACACACCAAGCTTGCAATCATTCTCCGTAGGAGAAAAGTGTACCCTTTAACATTCTAAAGGGGTGATAACATCCCTGTATTTATGCCAGCTAAGCAACACCTTTTACATTGTTTAAAGTTATCACTATGTCCTCTTATGTACCTCATGTAATGTGATGAGTGCATATCAATAAAGATCATCATTGCTGAAGTTTGCTGAATGTTTGAGTTTCATTGACAACAAACTCTTATAAAGCAATAGATGTTGTGAATTACATTACAGGCTGACAGGCTGACAGGCTGACAGGCTGACAGGCTGTCAGGCGGTCAGTCTACCAATCTAGCATATTAGACAAACAACAGGAGTTGGCTCAAAGATTTTTTTTATTATCAAATGAGACAGTCAACAGAATACATGTGTCATAGTGGAGGGAACATAAAAACATTGGTAATAAATAAATTCTGAACATCTTACAAGCCCTTAAAATATTCATCAAACACATAACATTAGAGAGAGGGAAAGAGAGAGAGAGAGAATAATTTGATAACTAGGACAAACATCTAGCTGAAACCCTGCCTGCAGAGCTCTGTAAGAACCTCCTTAAAGTGCGGAGGAATACTCAGAAGAAAGCATGCAGGGCAGAATAAGGCCCATATTGATTACCAATTACAACAACAAAAAAACATCAAATTCTTTCAAGAACTAAAAACAAGTGACCCTTAACAACCAAGAGACAAGTATTAAAGCACATGTGTCTATGTAACAGCCTTGTCTGCGTTGTGTTGTGAAATGACGAGAACAGGATTCCCAGTTATTCTGGTGATGAAAATAATATGAACACGGTTGTTCTGGTTCCACAATGGCAATGCAAAACATTGTACAGGCTAAACAAACTGGGAACAGTGACAATGATATGTACCTGATGATAAAAATATAATAAGAACACGGTTGTCCTGGTTCCACAATGGCAATGCAAAACTAAAAATAAAAGAATTGCTGCATTAGCAACTATTTGCCTCACAAACACATTAAACAACATTTGTATGCCACTATTAACAGGACAGGTAGACTTTTAAAAATAGGCAATGTTTGTTAGGTACATATACATTGAATACAGCTAAAACTGTGAAAAAACAACCAAAATCAGAATATATTGAACAGCGTGATACATGACTTACCAATGTACAGGCAAAACAAACTGGGCAGGGCATAATCCTAAGTAGGGAAAGTCCATTTGTCTTAAAGGGCCAGAGGACAATTTCCGTACACACCTAAATACATTGGCAAGTGGAACCATTCTCAATTCTGTTACATCTATACATATAACAGACAGGTATGTGTGGGTGCATTCCTCACATAAAGACACCTTTAGGGGCATTCAGCTTACGTCTATAGACATGCACTGGGCTTGGGCATGTTAAATATTAAACGGACTGCATTTATGTAGCGCATTCTTATACTCATCAGAGTACCTGAAGTGCTTTACACTGAATGCTTCACATTCACTCATTCACACACTCATTCACACACCGGTTGTGATGGTTACCATGCAAGGTGCCAGTCAGCACACCGGGAGCAGTATGGGGTTCAGTATCTTGCTCAAGGACACTTTGACCTAGCCAGGAGAAGGTAGAATTGAACCAGCGAGCAACCCTTCGGGTACTGCCTGAGACCAGTTTCTGATGCATGCCCAATTGAACCACATGCCCATGCCCACATTAGACACTAAAGCTGACGATACATGGGGCTGAGGATGTAAGTTCTTCTGATTAAAAAACAAGTGTTGCCTAATATATGTGGGAAAGTATCCAAACAGCATCTCTCAGTAACATTGCCCAGCAACAATCCTGCAAAAAGTTGCCCAGTGAAACATCATTCTAAGATCCATATGCACCTGGTGCAGTAAAAATGTAGTCCCATTTTCAACCAATACCTAGCAGTTAAGGTATCGGACCTGTGACCACAGGATTGCAGGGTTAAAATACCGGGTTGCCAGTAGCGGCACTGTGGTACCCTGAGCAAGGAACCGTCCCCATGTGCTGCTCCCCGGGCGCCGTTGTCATGGCTGCCCCTGCTCACATGTGTGTCATGGGTTAAATGCAGAGGTGAATTTTGTTGTGTGCACTGTGTGCTGTGATGTGCTGTGTGATCACAGTGACGAAAATAGAAAAAAAAAAAAACAAAAAAACAACCCAGTCCCATTTTCCAGTGCAGTTCCAACACAGTACAGTGTTCTGTATTAAATTAGGTTGGTAACATGCAAAAAATGTATTTTGTGTCCAAAAGTTCTTCCTTTCAGGCAAGTCTCTCTCTCTCTCTCTCTCTCTCTCTCTCTCTCTCTCTCTCTCTCTCTCTCTCTCTCTCTCTCTCTCTCGCCACTCTATTCCTTCACTTTTTTGAAGTAAGTCTCGGGCAGTATGCATGCGCTCATGCTAACTCCGTACTAACCTAAAACACATTGTGGGGAAATGTGGTAAACTATATCCAAATATACTCGATTCTTACATATTTTTCCAAAGCACCACAGAGTTCCAGAGACTTTTCTGATGTTACCATAGACGGTAAAAGGGTTTTACTAACCCACAGGTGTCGGTACATGATCTCTGCTTCCGTTCTGCATTTGTGGGACTTCCAGAATTTGGAATCAAGCTGTTTTTAACAGCAGTTCTCTAAGCAATAGGTTGTTTAGGGCTTCCATAATCACACATAATCCACACATAATCACAACATCTATAAATAATAAGCACATGGTTTTAAAGAACCAAAATGGTAAGTATAGGCCTAAACAATTTACGTTGTCTGGCATTGCGTTGCAGTGTTACGTTGGACATTTAATTTTTCAGACTGTAAATAAAATGTATCTTTATAAACAGACTCTGAACATGAACTGCCAGGTGTTTCGTTTTTCAGGTGTTTCTGTGAAGCATTTTTATGCTGCATGTCTGTTACAGATCAGGCAGGCAATGTCAGTTGCACATGTGCACAACGGATAGTGTAGGCGGTACGGATTGTGTTGCCACAACCATAGACATACTATACATGTATAGTATGTCTATGGCCACAACAGGCAGAGCACGGAAGTAGTAACGTCTGTGGCCCTGCCTACTTACGCACTCTGCCCCAATCACATTCTTCCTTCCTATGACGGTTTTCGTTCAAAAAAGTAGAGGGATAGTATTAGCCAGCAGCTTGAACTGGCGCTGGGAAACAGCAGCCACTGTAACTAACATTAGTTACACGTTTGGTAGACGATATGAACTTAGTCTAATTTTCTTGTAATCGCCGTCTGACTCTGAGCCTGCTTATCTCCTTGGTTTCATCTGGCCATTCGTGGCACACTACTTGCAATCCTGCTAGCTGGACAGATGTAAGAGCTAACAATCTTTACCTGAACGGACTGTCATCCTCTAACTTTGTTGGTGTCTAAAACTTAACTGTTAGCTAGGTTTGGAGGTAAGCCCAGCAGTCCGTATATCGTAGTTATAACGTTAGGCGAATTACTAACTTATTTGAAGGCCACGAATAACGTTTAACATCAGGCCCTACTCATTTACAGAATCAATTGAATGATGGCTTTAGAGGGAGTTATGTCAGGAGAACCAGTGGTAAACGAAGGAAATGGCTCCCTCCATTGTGCAACAGAACAACAGAATCAGTAAGTCTTCTGAAACTGAACTAATGTCACCTATCTCACAAACGTAACAGATCAGCGAAGGGATTTAGTTAACTGCGCAAATGTAATCTCTTCTCCAACAGAGCTTTTGAACTGGAGCTACGCTTGTACAACGGCGATGACCCTCTTGATGTTTGGGATAGGTAACGTAAGGGAATGTTTACAACATCGCTGACATAGTCTTTGTTTATTCTTTATTATATGACTGTCTCCTCATTTAACTGTCATAGATACATAAAATGGATCGAACGCTCCTACACGAAGAGGGACAAGAGGATTAAACTTTCTGCTGTCCTAGAGAGGGCAGTTCATCAGTTTGTTGATGAAAATAAGTTTTACGATGATCCACGATATGTAGAGATGTGGATCAAACTGGTAAGACACAGTGAAGGAGGCAAAGGTTGTAAAAATTATAGGTTTTTAAGAGGCGTTGGATGCAGTTGAAAACCCATGATATAACATTTTGATGATCAATGTAGCTTCCACATTTGCATGTTTCGAGTATGTCTTGGTAGTTTGCACTGTATGTTGTGGTTGCTAGTGGGCAGAAAGAAATGCATAAGCAGTTCATTTGATACACATGGATGCATTAAAACTATAGAATAATCAGTTGTTTTCCTGGCATTCAGGCGCAAAGGAGTACTCAGCCCTTAAACATGTTCAGCTACATGCAGACTGAAGGCATTGGAGTGCAGCAGGCTGCCTTGTACACAGCCTGGTCCAAGGCCTTGGAGACGCATGGAGACAAGGAGCAGGCGGAGATCATCTTCATGGAGGGCCTCAAGTGTGGAGCCAGACCACTGGATGAGCTGCAGCAGCAGTACCGGTAGGCTCCTCCAGACAGACTTTGGGCCTTTTGAGAAGTGGTGGCAGATCTCTAGTCTGAGGAAGAGCCGCAAGGGCTCGAAAAGTTACTGAAATTATATTAAAAAAAATAAAACCAAGCAGAGCTTTACGGTGTGTGGATATTTGTTTTTGTCTTTATTTTTCACTGTGCTGAATGCTTTGATCCTGCAACCGAAGTAAAGGTGGGATGTGTGCGATATTACTTTGTGTTACGTTCAGGAGAGTCACATGCTAGTCCGCAGCAGTTGTGTTCCTAGCTTCGTACCAGTAGGCTATGGCTTATGCCGGAAAGCTGGAGGAGTTGAACTGTTCACATACACACACACACACAGACACACACACACACACATTTATGTATCTGTTTAACCATCTGATCAGGTTTAAAAGGCTTTGTTTTTTGTTGTTTTGATGTCACCAGTGCGTTTCAGCATCGTGTGTCTGGGCGAGTGGCAGGGCCCACACACAGTGCAGCTCGGACACAGGAGAAGCAGGACGAGGAGCCGGAGCTGCCGTCCTCGGTGGGGTGTAGGACTCGGCGGAACAGGAGGGTGCTTGTGTCGGTTAACAGAGAGGAGGGATCTTCTGTTGGAACAGGTTTCTAACTTTCTTTCTCTCTCTCTCTCTCTCTCTCTCTCTCTCTCTCTCACCCACTCACTTACCCACTCTCCCTCTCTCTCTCTCTCTCACCCACTCACTTACTCACTCTCCCTCTCTCTCTCTCTCTCTCTCTCACCCACTCACTTACTCACTCCCTCTCCCTCTCTCTTGCTCTCTTGCCTCCTTGCCCCAGATATACTTTGCATGTGTGTATTGTGGCATACCTCCCTAGTCATCATGCAGCTGTGCATCACAAGTTAAATTAAAAGTAATAACTAAAAAAAAAAAAAGAATTTAGAAGTGAAACATTTAGAAAACATTAGTTAACTCTGCGGCTGGCGGCGAGTCGATTACAATTCGAGTCTATCTTTGTTGGCACAGCTCACTGAAACCCATTGTTTATCATTGGTTTATCACCGTTCTTTCTGTGACGTGAGGTTTTCTTGTCACCAGGGGAGGCTGTCGCTGGCAAGGAGAATTCCCAGTGCCCGTCCGTGACGGCTGTGCAGCCCAAAGCCGTGTTTGACGAGAACGCTGCGAGTGGCCTTCCTCATGAGACGTACGGTTCCTCCTCTTCCTAATACTCCTTCTCCTCCTCCTCCTCCTCCCATGCCTTTTATGTGTCATACACGGCTCTGACTGATCATGGGTACAGTCTGTTTCAATTTGGAATTTAAGATGTTTGTGGATATTTTGTGGAAGTCAGGGAATTTTAGAAAATGTTTAGCAATTGTAGTTTTAAATGTAGTGTAGTTGTCCCCAAAATGTTACCTTTTATAATACCTTGTATCTTCCTGGGAGCATACATGGGTTTTGGGCAGGACTGGTACCAGAGACCAAGTTGTAGAAACGGTGCCATTTGTTGTGTACATAAGACCCAGACTTCCTCAGTGATTCCTCTTTCTCAGTGGCTCTTTTTTTCTGGTCATGTTGTGCAGCGCAAGAGCTCCTGCCCCCAGTCACAGGTCTCTGAAGCTTCCCGCACCCATCCTGAGGACCCGGGTCTCCCCCTCCTACCCCCCCTCAGACAAGGTAAGTCCTGCCCTGCCCTGCCCTGCCCTGCCCTGCCCTGCCCTGCTCTGCCCTGCCCTGCCCTGCCCTGCTCTGCTCTGCTCTAGTAAGAAAATGCCACCACACAGCCTCAGGGTTCCCATTTGTCATGGAGTGTCTGGAAAATCATGGAATTATAATACAGTGCCTGTCATGGGAAGGAATTGGTCATTCTAGACTTACACATGCTTTTTTGTTGACTGGGGGTGAACATCCATTGTGTCCTTTTTGTAATGAGTTTTTATCAATCAAGCACATTTTATTTTCTTGTTCTGCTCTCAGATTTAAAAGGCAGCCGTTTTTTAAAGAGGATCTTTATTATATGGTTCCACCTTTAACTGTTTTAAACTTCCTAGCATTTATTGATCTTAAAAGACTGATTTAACTTATTTGTTTTATAGTTTCTGTTTTTTAACTTGTTTAATATTTATATTTTAATTTATTTATTTTAATCTGTTCTGGCCATTAGCCATCTAGCCACAGTTGTTAAAATGGCAATAAACTGAACAAAACGAACAAACAAACCTGTCATGGGAAGAGGGAGTTTGGTAATTTTGTGGAGAAAGTCAGGGACTACCAGGCAATTTTAGTAATAGTATGTAGTTAACCCCAAAAGGTCATACTTATTTCCATGCTGTATTCTTTATCAAGTATTAACCTTTTCAATACCATGCTAAAGTTGTTTATTTCTGTTTTTTTCCCCTAACACGTTATCTTGTTTCTACTCTTAAAGTCAAGGAACAGTCAGCGAAATTGACATATGAGCTGTAGTGGGAACGCTGCATCCTTTCTGGGCTTGTCTGCAGCAGACAAACTGGAGCACTTAGTGGCCTTGGAAGGGGACATTAGGAATAGACAAACAGAAGCTTATTAGCGCATCAGAAAAAAAAACATCCCTAGACAGGGATTGACCCATAGCTGTAGTTTTTCATTCTTTTGCTGTTTTGGTCCCAAACTGCTACCGTGACTTCAGGAAACCCTAAAGAACATGACAATTGTATAAGCAGAACCATCCGATGACCCCTTGTAACATACAACCAGCATTCTTAGTTCTTAGACATCACTATTACCGAATCTGAAATGTTGACTCATTCACTATAATAGTGCACTATGTAGGGGGCAAAATAATGTACGCACAGCCTATGTAGTGACCGATACAGTGAATGAGTGAATATTTCAGACACAGCCTATGTAGTGACCGATACAGTGAATGAGTGAATATTTCAGACACAGCCTATGTAGGGACCGATACAGTGAATGAGTGAATATTTCAGACACAGCCTATGTTGACATAGCCTGGTAAACCCGCCCCCCGTACATGACGACCAGGCGTTAGCGATTGGGTAAAGGCAGAGGCACTTTTTTTTAAACTTCAGCAGAGTCCACACCTCCAACAAATCGTTTCTGACGGTCTCTTTTCTGGACCCTCTGTACAAAATTAAATGAAGTACGAGTGGCTGGTTTACCAGGCTAATGTTGACATGGAAGGGGGTAAATAATTGCCTTTTGGAGCTGAACATTTTATACGTACACATACACACACACACACACCACACTTAATACATGCACACCACTGACTGCTTGTTATGACGCCCTAGCAGTAAACTGGTATTGGTTCCTGGTAGCTTCCAACTGTTTTCTGATAGAGACATCCTGATGAATAGGTGCAAGTGGTTTAACCACAAACCAGTCAACACACTGACGAACAGCCACTTACAGAGGGGTCTTGGCTTTTTGCTAGCACTGCAACCGGCTTAACTCCTCCAGCCAGGGGTCTGTGGTGACCTGCCAAAACAATGGTCAGGGTTGCTGTTGCAAAACAGTGGTCAGAAAAACCACTGCTGTTGCAGTGTATGCACGTGTTACTGATACTAGCTTGGGCATACACACACACTTACTCACACACATATTTGTACAAAAGTAGCAATCTCTGCATCCCTAGACCTTACTGAGGTTAGTGGTGTGTGTGTGCGTGCGTGTTTGTGTCTGTGTTTGCGTGTGTGTGCCTGTGTGTGTGTGTGTGTGCGCGCGTACAGGACCCCAGCGGTAGATCGCATGTGCAAAAGGAGGAACTAATCGTCAACAGCCACCGCAACCACAGCCTGAGCAGCAGCAGCCCCGACAACACCTACCACTTCGCCCAGGCCACCACGCTGGCATCCACGCCCTTCGGAGGGGTCAGAGGTCAGACTCCGGCCAGCGTTGGGCCGAGCGTAGCACACAGGGGCGCAGCGGAGGGGACGAGAGGGACGATGGCTCAGGACTCTGGTCCAGACGCCACGCAGCAAACATGGACTGAGGCAAACAAACTCAGGTGCCTTGATGACCCACAGCTACTGCAGTCATGTGTCTCGAGTAGTGACCGTATATAACGTGACTTGTAATTAGGGCTGGGCGATATGGCTGAAATCTGTATCACGATATAAGTGTTTCATATCGGTCGATATCGATAATTATTGAAACATTGTGTGACCTATTTAAAAGTAACAGGAGGGAAAAATCTATTCATTTTTATTTTTTTAACTTAACCTTCCTCTGACAGGCAATAAGCATTCAGGCAAAATGACTGTCAAAACACGTTCAATGTTACGATCACAATGAAAACTGAGTGATCCGAGAAAGCTCCGGCTGTCTGAACAGTGTGAACACATTAGGATAAGTGGTTTTGATAAAGTGGTATTGTATCATTGAAAATATATCGATATGGCGATATAGTGTCAAATACATATCGATATAAATATTACGATACGATATTACGATAATATCGATATATCGCCCAGCCCTACTTGTAATGTCAGTTATTTTTTTGATAATATAGGTGCTGTGTAGACCTAGAGCTACTGCAATCATGTGTCTCCAGTAGTTCCATACAGTGCAGGCAAAGTATTCAAATCCCTTCATTTTTCCACATTTTGCTACATTACAGATTTATTCTACAGATTTAAGACAGATTAAAAGCTATTACAGTTATGTGTCTCGGGTAGTCACGGCTTGGTTAATTACCAACATACCAACGGACAAAAGGGTAAGCATTGAGGAATGAAGTTATACTGTGTTCTTTGACATAAATTACCACGGGTGGAAAGACATAGGGTCACAAACAGAGGCTCATTAGCACATCAGGAAAATGGTCCTCAAACGTAGTGCTTTGCCACCCAGATGGTCAGGTAGGGATTGACGCATAGCTGTAGTTTTTATTTTATTTTAACTGTTTTGCTATTTTGGTCCTGAAATGCTACAAATAACTTCAGGAACATTGCAATTGTACAAATAGAGGCATCTGATGTGACCTTTAATTTTGGTTGATTCCGTGTGAAATCAGAACACTTTGTCACAGATTTTAATACAACTTGGCATGCTGATTTAATCATATGAAAAACCCACAGGACTGAATTTGCATACACAGTTTTATTATAGTCTGTGACAAAGTGTTCTGATTTCTTGTATCAATATTAAGGGGGATTCAGATTTCAGAGAAAATTTGAATTAACTGGCATGGACACTGCACCTTTGATATATTTTATGTTCTTTAATGTAATTCACACAAAAATGGTTCTTGTGTAATTGCAAAGCTCTTTCCCAACTCTATAATTTACATAAATAGCATACAATACCCAAAATGAAAGGTGACTAAATCGGCATGCCAGGCTTAAAATCTGTGACAGTGAGGTCTGAAAGTGTCCTTATCTGACACGAAATCGCCTTTTTTGGCACCTGGATCCCTCCTGCCAAACACCTCATGTCTCAGCTGCATCCTCCCCTTAAATGCACTTTAACTTCTGCTGTTGTCCATTACCCCTTATCGGGTCCTATTAAAACACAGCCTGTCTCTCGTGTGTGTGTGTGTGTGTCACATCTTTAGCCGTATTCTTGAGGTGAGTCAGGAGTGGCGCTCGGCCTCGTCTGTGTCTCAGCAACAGCTCAGTGCAGCCGCAGTTCCCAGCACCTCTCGTGTCATGGAGCACATCCCTCTGGAGGGCGAGGAGGGCATGGAGCAGGGCACGCCAGCGCCCCCTGGTGAACATCGACAGCAGGATTCTCCAACAGGTAGCTCATGAGGAACACCAAGGGAAAGTGAACACCAGTGCCCCTACTGGCAGAGATCCTACTGGTCTTAAAAATAGACCAGGGTATTTTCAAAAAATCCTTTCAACTTATCCATCATAAATATATTTCAGTCTATAAACTGGTATCATGCAACAACGGAGGGTATTGTGAACTTTTGTATTCTATAAAAAAAAAAATCGAATTGTGCCTATCCTGTTGTGCTGATTTCGTCATATGAGAAATACACAGAACTGAATTTGCACATTTCTTGCATCAATATTGCAAGAAATGCAAGTGAGTCAGTGATTCAGATTTCAGACAAAGTTTGAATTAACTGGGATGGATCCTACATTGTCTAGTATAACACGTATATTTCCCAATTGATTGGTCTTTAGCTTCTTAATTTGGTTAGTTATTGACATTGGTTATTGATGGTAGACCACAATTTCCTATGAATATAACCAAGCTAATCAAGGCAATAAAGCCTTTTTTCCGCACATAATTAAACATGTTTTTGTCTCAATTGCTCGGTTTGGTAATTGATATAATGTCAGTTGTCAAAGTTACTGTTGTTGGTATAGTTCCTGGCGTCAACTGACCTTAATTCTTGTGCTTGTCAACATAAAGTAAACTCCTATTGTTTTTTTTCTTGTCACCTTCTTGTGTGCCAGAGAACCAATCTGCTGACCCGTGTAGTGTGGATGTGAAGAGACGCCTGCTGCAGAAAGTCGACTTCCGCACCATCCCCAATCTCCACAGAGAGGCCAGACCCCTC
>CM050219.1:9107500-9130000 GCA_027475355.1 Coilia nasus | reverse complement strand
GGTTAACGCGACCTATGTTGCATACATTCCTCAGCCACAGCAACTGAGTCCATTGCAGAGGACACACATCATTCTTGCTCTCTCACCTTCAGAAACACACACTCCACAAATTCAGCCATGTCCCTTCACACCTACCCACCACATCTGTTTGTGTGTGTGTGTGTGTGTGTGTGTGTGTGTGTGTGTGTGTGCGTGTGCGTGTGCGTGTGCGCGTGCGTGCGTGCGTGCGTGCGTGCGTGCGTGTGCATGTCCTTGTGTGCTGTAGCTGGACCTGCTGGGCATAGCAGAGACAGTTCACCTGATGCTGTTTGGGAGGCCCCTGGACGTGGTGAAGACTGAGGCTGGCTGGAGGCTGGC
Organism: Coilia nasus; assembly: GCA_027475355.1. Classification (NCBI taxonomy): domain Eukaryota; kingdom Metazoa; phylum Chordata; class Actinopteri; order Clupeiformes; family Engraulidae; genus Coilia; species Coilia nasus. Next base: position 9,129,643 of record CM050219.1, on the reverse strand, counting down.
AGACTCAGCAGAGATGAGGTGGGTGTTGTTTCCCTGTAGAAGAGCTTATTTGAGCTTCATCTTAAAGCCATATCCGATCATAAGTATGGGCTCATTAATGAGTAATTATCTCCATCTGCAAAACTAAAGTGCTCTTGTAAAACTTTTGAGTTATTCATTTACATATAGATAGAGTAGGTAAGCTCAATGGTGGCTGCCATGTTGTGCCTTTGTTCACTGATTGGTCAGGCAAGACTCTACCTGAGACAACCATGTCAATGAAAGCACAGCCAGACCATCTGTATGAAATGCAGTGCAGTACAAGGGGCTGGTTTACTAGGCTAATGTCATTGTACAGGGATGCAGACAGTTTTAACAGGCTTTAATCGCGGGGAGATTAAACTGCTGCTTCTTGAGACTATAAGAGCCAACAGGCTAGCCTGATGCATCAGCTGCTTTCACTTCGTGTAAGAGTCTGAAACATCAGCATTGGCATTCGTTCGCTCCACAGTGGGCGGATATGTTCTGCTTTAACCAATCGGTACTGCTTGGTAAATTAAGCTTTTACAAAAACCTGAAGAAAGTGGACCAGTAATGTCTTTCCCCTCGATAAAATTCTTCAAGCATTCTTCTGGTTCTGGCTTTAAATCCTCAGGAATTTTTGACAACATAGAATTGTATAGCTTGGTCTACATCCATCTTGCCAGCTTTGTTCAGTGCTGCTGAAGTAGAACCGGAAACTCAAGCTTAAACGCATAGTTTCCTGTCTGTTCGCTGATTGGCCTGTAGGCATTCAGATACGGACGAAACAGAAACTTATGTTCATGCTGGAGGTAAATTAGATTGAGCGGAAGCTGTAGGTGGCGCTAGCTACAACAGGGTACAACCCCAATAAAATACAGCTGTTGCCTTTCTCACTGAGATGCATATACAACCTCACCACTATATGAGCGAAATCTTACACAGGATAGCTTTAAAATGTAGAAGACTAATAGAAAATTAAAGCTGTCAAACTGATTTTTGTCACTGCAGCATTGTAGTGTAACATGCAGGCAGACAGTGTTATTCTGAAATGTTAAAGCCCATAGGTCTTCATAAGCATCCTCTAAACAAATGTGTGCGTGTGTGTGTGTGTGCCTGCTATGGAAAACCCAGGACATGTCTGTTGATGTGGCAGTGCAAACCTAAGTGTGACTCCTTTGTGTGTGTGTGTGTGTGTGTGTTGCTGCAGGGATGCTGTCTGGCCCAGGTTCTTCCAGGAAATCTTGAATTGCGACGAGAGGAGCACTGTGGCTGTTTTGACAACCCTTCAGGAAGACTTGAAGGACTACACTGAGAATGAGGCTGAGTGTGGCCTACTAACTCATATTTGGTTTTCCAATTAAACACACTTTATGCACAACTTCTGGGTCTGGTAGGTGCTGGTAGGTCACAGGAGCACAAATAAAGTGAATAAACATTTTACTGCACACTGTGGCCAGATTTATTTGGAGCGAACAACGAGTTTTGCTTGCAGTGTCCTCAGGTTCTCTTGGGTGTCACACTACAAGTGAAACGTGTTGTTTGCTTCTTTATTCACTTGATTTGCTTCATTTTTTAATAACCTGAAAAGTAAAATAAAAAAATAATCATTTTTTGTTTTTTCATTTTAGAGTTTTAAAATGATGTAATAAAGTTGTTATTGTTATTTTGAATTACAGTGAAGTGTTGTTGTCTTGTTGGGTTTGTGGGATGTCTCCTGGTGTTAGGAGTGCCTCTGCTCCACACAGAGGTTCAACACCTCGGCAGTGTATACCAGTGGGGTCCTGACTCACTGACATGTTGCATCAGGTCAATATGATCGATCGGTATGTTGCATCAGGTCAAATGTGATCGATCGGTATGTTGCATCAGGTCAAATGTGATTGATCCGTAAGTTGCATCAGGTCAAATGTCATTGATTGGTATGTTGCATCAGGTCTAATATGACTGATTGGCATACTTCATGAGGTCAAATTCCTAATGCTGGTACAACAGGCCATAGTGTACCCAAAGTCCAGACTATAGCCAGTGCTAAGTAGCCTGGTAAACCCGCCCCTTGTACTTTATTTCATTTCGTGCAGAGGGTCTGGAACAGAGACAGTCAGAAACGATTTGCTGGAGGTGTGGACTCTGCTGAAGTTTTAAAAAAGTCCCTCTGCCTTTACCCAATCGCTAACGCCTGGTCGTCACGTGTGCAATTAGCCTACCTACGCAGTACCATAGACATCCTATACAGCCTGTATAGGATGTCTATGCGCACTACAATTTAAATGTAGCACTCAAGGTCAACGTCACAGCTAACGAACACACCCTCTGTTCGCTGATTGGATCGTACGTACTTTCTGCGACTTGCCAAATGCTCCTCAAAAGATTCCGGTCCAGACCCTCTGCACGAAATGAAATGAAGTACAAGGGGTGGGTTTACCAGGCTAAGTGCTAAGATGGCCGAGGGAAGATTATACCTCCAGTCCAGACTATAGCCAGGGTTAAAGTGGCCTAGGCCAATGACTATTATACATACCCACCCTTCAACATGCCGATACAGTTTTGTCTTGCATGAGGAATGATTTGGAGAGCGTGTGTAAATGATCCGTTTATAAAACAATACTTTAGGATTTAGAAAAAAAATCAAAACTACCAAAAGGGCCGCAGTGAATAAAGGATTTTGTGTCATGTAACCACTCTACCACACGAGGGCAGTATATGCATGCATCATTTTTATTCCAGCTGGCTTTCAATTTTCACATACCAGACTGCATGGAGCCCTGGGAGGTTTCTTCCTGTGACAGGAGTTTGTCTTGAATATGGGGAATCTCAGGTGTCAGATGCAGAATATTGTTAAATGTATTTCATATTTATGTCAAAACTACAAATTTGCCGACCAGTACCAGTATGTACACTTAGAGCACTTGTACATGTACATTTAGACCACTTCAAGCATGCTGAATCAAATGGAATAGACAGCTGATGCACATACAGGAAAGGTTTGTTGCTGGTTTGAGGTCTGTACCTATTCAGCTTGTCATAACAGAAGTGTAGTTTGCAGTACAACACAATTTTCAATACATTGATACCACCCCAGTACTGAAACAGCATTATGAATTTAGAGTTGTATTTACTAATACTGTATGCCTGTATTGAGTTTTCAATGCCTTTTTTTTTTTTTTTTTTTGGAAAAAAGATTTGAACAACCATCACTCCAGGGCAGAAAGCATTCTTAATAGTATTGTGGTGCACAGCAGGATTGGCTACATTGTCAAGAGAATATGTGTAACGGGACTGTTCTTCCACAGGTGTGGCATATGTTAGTGTCGCGTGTCGCTTAGGTGAGAAGTAAGTGTAAGGGTTGGGGTTAGATTTGTTGAAATTCAGTTTCATTTACACTACTCAAAACAATTAAGGGAGCAAGCAGGATATATGTTGAGCTGGTGTACAAGGTTTGAGCACACAAAGTTCCACATGATTTGGCTCAAACTCCCCAATTGACTCACTGAGACCAGCTGCTAGAACAAAAGAACAGTTCAGGTAAACTTGAATTTATATACAAATTTTGACAAAATGGGTCTGCTTCCTTAATTGTTTTGACTGGTGTAGTTTAATGTTTACAGAGAGAATGATACCGAAATCATTTAAATCAAGCCCAACCCCTAATTCTAATCTTCACAAGGCAGAGTTTCAACAGATGGTTTTCTTACAGTCTTACTGTAGACAGCCTATAGGAGCATCTGTATGACCATCCAAATAAAGTGCAGCTCTGTGTGCATCTCTGACCTTAAAGCTGCAGTTGGAAACATTTTTTAACATACTTGCTAGAACTATTACAATTTGACGGTAGTCTACTACGTGAAATAGTCAATAATCTTGTACTTATACAGACAAAAAAGCCATTTTTGAGGACAAGAGAAGAAGCATTTCTTTAGGTAGAGTAGTCCAGTGTGCACGCAGCATTACGGTTTTTCAAAACGGACAATGAAGAGCAGTGAAGCGGACTGAAGGAGATTGAAAAGCATGCGGCTGAATGAGGAGCATAGAACAGGACTGTAACGGGCTTGACCATTTAGAAAATAGGACACACCGCAAGTGAAGTTAAATAGATAATCTCAAGGACCACGCTGTTATGCTGTTTCTCAGAAATAGGTTCTGTTCTTTTGAATGAGACCTGCCCCCATCTGTCAAAACAAGATTGAAAATGATTGTGCCATTCAAGGGCACAGCCCATCAGCATGTTTTTAGACAACTACCACTAAAATCACTCTCTGCCAGAAAAATTGCTCCGGTCCAACGCTCTAAACTGTGTGTGTGTGTGTGTGTGTGTGTGGGCACTGAATTGTCTTTCTCTGTTTTGTTACACAGACCTCTGAGACAGCTGATGTAAACATGAGTGATGACATGTTCTGACTGTGTCAGGGATGTATTGGTTTGCTTTTAAACCTGCTTCATGTCTGTGGACCCCAGCATGACAACTCTGGCCTTTTAGGAGCTATCACACTGACATCTCACCTTACCATATACACAATCATTCTGACTAACACATACGGAGTTACACACACACACACACTTCTTTCACTCCACCTCTATTCTCTCTATCCTTCTATCTCTCCTTCTCTTTCCATCACCATCTAAGCCTCCCCCTACCTGCCCCTCTCTACACTCACCTAGCTGTCATCTCCCGTCTGGCTGAAGCCATCTGCCTCTCTCTGTCAACCCCTCAGAAGAACTCCTGTGTCTAGCTCCTGCATGCCATTCTAGCTTCCGTCAAATTCAAATTCTAATAAAAAAACAAAGCTTTACTGGCATACTGTATAATATTGCCAAAGCATTAATAACAGTAACAAAAGTAATAATGATAAAAAACAGGTGTATGGAAAGGCAAATAAAAAGAAAAAGAAAGATAACTAATGTAATAAACAAGGAGAAAAAAAATAGCCTTCTGCATCAGCCGCTTCTGAAACCTTGTCTGAAAGCATCTGAAACCTCTGTATTGGCATTCGTTTGCTCCACAGTCGCTTCAAACAGTAGCTACTGCTTGTTACATTAAGCTTTCACGAAAACTACTCGGCACTAGCATATATCAGTATATAGTAGTATATCAGTATATATCAGAAGATGTATAAATACGTGTATCTATTTCCCCCATGAGGAATGACAATTTTTGTTCAATAGGTAGGATGGGACATCCTGAGTAGAATACTTCAGTTATTCATTCCTCTTGTGTGTTTGTATTTTCGACATTCTGTCTCTCCCTCTGTCTCTACCTCAGTAGTATTCAATCTGTTTCTCATGGCGATCATTCTAGCATCTTTATTCCCCTCTTCCTCTACCTCAGTAGTATTCCTCTGTGTCTAGCTTATTATTATTATTATTATTATTATTATTATTATTATTATTATTAATAATAATAATAATAATAATAATAATAATAAACTTTATTTGTATAGCACAATTCATACATGCAAGATGCAGCTCAAAGTGCTTTACAGTTTAGCAGTTTAGTTTCTTGCAGTCCAGTGTCGCTGGAGCAGATGAATACAGTTGTAAACTGACTCTTGCGTGAACACGGGTGGACAGTCCTTGTAGGCCCTAGTCAGCAGTCTTTGTAGTCCAGCGGTGTTAGAACTATGCAATGCCCTGGGCTCTTATGTGAACAAAGGTCAGCAGTCCTTGCAAACCAGAGGCACTAGACGAGGAAAGTTCATTTAGGCGCAGTCGGTTGTTAGTGTCCCCATTGCAATCATTCTAGCAACTGCCCCTTCTTTTGTCCCCCCCCTCCTTTCTGTAGCTCATGTCGGTCATTCTAGCACTTTCCTCACCACACCTGGCACCATGGCCAATTGTGCTTTATCACTAGCCTGGTAAACCAGCCCCTCGTAATTCATTTCATTTTGTACAGAGGGTCTGGAACAGAGACCGTCAGAAACGATTTCTTGGAGGTGTGGACTCTGCTGAAGTTTAAAAAAAAGTGCCTCTGCCTTTACCCAATCGCTAACGCCTGGTCGTCACGTATGCAATTAGCCTACCTACGCCCTACAATTCAAATGCAGCACACAAGGTCAACACCATGGCTAATGAACACACCCTCTGTTCACTAATTGGATCGGTCTTGCTGGGACTTGCTAAATAACCCTCAAGAGATTCCGGTCCAGATCCTCTGTACAAAATGAAATGAAGTACGAGGGGTGGGTTTACCAGGCTACTTTATCACAGGGATCACAGTGAAACATTAAAACTCACACTAGAGGAAACCGTGACACATTTCTCTCCTTCTCGTGTGTGACAGCATGCTGAGCTGACAAGAGAGAAGCAGAAGAGAGGAGAACATAGCAGAGGAGAGGAGATGAGGGGACAGCTGGAGAGGAGAGGAGAGGAGAGGAGAGGAGAGGAGAGGAGAAGGCAGGTGAGGTGAGGTGAGGAGAGGAGAGGAGGTGAGAGGAGGACAGAAGAAAAGAGAAGAGAAGAAATAGCCAAAGCGAGAACAGAAGATATACAAATGTGTGAAGAGAGAAGAGGAATGGAGATAGCTGAAGAGGAGTGCACTTTGTTAAAGTACCACTATCACACCACAAACGAACCAAGGCCCTTGGCAGTCATGCTTAGAGGTGAAAGAACTGTAAGAAAGCACAATAGGAGGAGATGAGGGGTGAAGAATAGAGGGCAGGAGAGCGTAGGAGGGAAGAGAGAAGAAAAGAGGGCAGGAGAGTGGAGGGGAAGAGAGGAAAGAGTAGGAGGGAAGAGGGTAGGGGAGGAGAAAAGAGGGTTGAGTGGACCTCTGCCACATTCCTAATGCTGTATTCAGTAAGAGAAGCCTCCAGCACATCTTTAATTATTTCCAGCTGATAGCCTAATCCATCAAGTACGGCAGGGTTTGGGAGAGAAAGGAGAAGGGAGGGAGATAGGGAGTGTAATCCAGCGTGTGTGTGTGTGTGTGTGTGTGTGTGTAGGGGGGGTAAAGAGAGGGAGATAGAGAGACAGGAAGAGAGAGAAAGAGAGAGAGGGGGATGAAGTAGAAAGTAAATGAGAGAGACAGAGAGTGGATAAGCAACAGAACGGATGAAGAACAAATTCTATTTGGTGTCTGTGTTTAACTGGCCCCTGACCCAAATTTAGCAGAGAGAGGGAGAGTGAGAAAGTGAACTCCCCATGCCTTGGCACTCCTAATGTAGTTCTGTGTCGGACGTCGCTGACCCTCTGCAAATAGAGTGTGAAACAGGCGAGCGTCTTCACTCTGTCCAGTCGGGTGATGGACTACAGCATGCCAGCAGCATTCGCACCACACCCTCCATCAAAACACCACCAGTCTGCAGCAGAAGCAGTGCACACACACACACACACACACACACACACACACACACACACACCTGTGTCCAGCAACAGTAGCCTGGTAAACCCGCCCCTTGTACTTCATTTCATTTTGTGCAGAGGGTCTGGACCGGAGGCCATTAAAGTTCATCTAAGAGGACCGAGCAACTCCTAGCCAATCAGCGAAAAGAGGGTGTGTTCGTGAGCCATGACGTTGACTTTGTGTGCTACATTTGAATTGTAGTGCGTAGGTAGTTTAATTGTATACGTGATGACCAGACGTTAGCAATTGAGTAAAGGCAGAGCCGCTTGTTTTAAACTTCAGCAGAGTCCACACCTCCAGGAAGAAATGGTTTCTCACAGCCTCTGCTCCAGACCCTCTGTACAAGATGAAATGAAGTAGGAGGGGCTGGTTTACCAGGCTACAGCAGCAGTGCTCCTGCCTATTCCCACTGAGTCCCGATCGCTCCAGCATGCCTGCCAATAAGCTGCCACTAGATGCCTAGTAAGGGACCGGTGTTGCTAAATGCCCAGTCCAACAGGAAGAGACGGGTGTGCTGTGACTGATGAAGACAGAGGCTGAAAACTTCCTCTGGGCTACTGTGACTGTGACATCAGATAGGTGACCTTCACACCGTGATATGATTACAGACAGATTGAGAGAGAGAAAAAAAGAGAGAGAGAGATTTAACACTCTTATTCGAGCAACGCAATATGATTTTTGACAGATCGTGGGGTTGGGTCTGATGAAGACACACAGCCCCCCTGCAGCTCTGAGACAGACAGGAAAGAGAGAGAGAGAGAAAGAGAGAGAGAGAGAGAGAGAGAGGGGAAAAACAAGGAGGAGAGAGGATGTGTGTTTTTGTGTTTTTGCGTGAGACAGACTGCTGTAAGACAGAAAGTATGAGAAATATCTGTGAGACAAAGCTCTGAAAGGGTGTGTGTGTGTGGTGTGTGTGTGTGTGTAAGACAGACTGTGTTCTGAGATGGAGAGACAGATAGTGAGTGTGAGAGAATGTGTTTTCAGAGAGAGAGAAAGAGAGAGATAGTGAAAGGTTGTGTGTGTGTGTGTATGTGTGTGTGTGTGTGTGTGTGTGTGTGTGTGTGTGTGTGTGTGTGTGTGTGTGTGTGTGTGTGTGTGTGTGTGTGTGTGTGAGAGAGAGACGGTGTGTTCAGTCCCAGCAACCGCATAGTATTCAAAACAGGGTGATTTGTCTTCAGCGTCCGATAAGCAGGATGGGAGTTCATCTATATTCACAATATTCAGACACACACACACACACACACACACAGAATGCTGGAATGTCCTCCATTACCCTGCCTGCCTGCCTGCGTCCCGACGCAAAGGTTAAAACTCAGATAGCACACTTTTCAAAGCCACTTCCTCTAATGGACCTTATCTTTTGCCTGTTCTCTCTCTCTCTCTCTCTCTCTCTCTCTCTCTCTCTCTCTCTCTCTCTGTCTCTCTCTCCCTATTTTTTTTGCTCTCTTGCTACCCCTCTCCCCTTTTCTCTCAGTCTTTCTCTCTTCCTCTCTCCCTCTCTTTCTCTGTCGCTCTCTTTCTCTCTCTGGCCCTTTGGCCAGTCTTGTAACACACATCTCTCTCTCTCTCTCTCTCTCTCTCTCTCTCTCTCTCTCTCTCTCTTTCCAGTTTTATGTCTGTCTTTGTCTCGTATGTCCCTGTGCCTTCTTATATATCTGCTGCATTCCAACTCTCAGACATCCCAACCTCCACAAACTCAGTTTGGCGAGGCGAGGCGATGTACAACAGCACACCACGGAGCGCACCATCTACTGCCCCCCCCCCCCACCCCCCACCTAACCCACCCCCCCAAAGGCGACGTAGAACAGCACACAACGCTACACGATGATGAAGCAGGCATTACATTAATGTCTCGCGTGCAAGCTCTTGCTCGCTTGGTCTGGGTTCCGGGATATTTTATTCAAATTCCGGGCATCCGGGAGCCACTATCGATATGCGGGAGACTCCCGGAACTTCCGGGAGACTTGGGATGTCTGAACTCTGTGCCTCCTTCTCTTCTGTATCGCCTGTTGCTTTAATTCATTTGTGTCCTGGTTGTTTGTGCTAACTTTGAGACATAGAAGATGTTCACCTGTTTGAAACTACCCAGTTTTCTAAGTGGGTGCTATTGCTCTGTGTTGTATTTACAAATGACCTTTACTGCAGTTGTAAACACTGTGAGCCTAAACTGCCTCGGCCTTAGCAACACGTAGGCTGTTCCCTGGTGTTCTGAGTAAACTTCGTACCAGGCTTGCGTAATCTGTCCCCCGTAAGTATTCCTCCTCAGTATAATCCAAGCTCAAGCTAGTGTGTGGTGAGTACGGTGCATTAGGGTTGCCGTACATACTGTAACTCAAGTCTCTGCTACACACAAGTGGTGGTAAGCAAGCCCCCCCCCCCTTTACAGTAAAGTGCTCTGGGTGCCTTGAAGTGTGATGTATTGTTGTGTTAGTGTTAGTGTATTAGTGTTGTTAATACAATGTGTTGTTGGCACCATTCTGTCCTGGTCTTCCTCTGGAAAGCTATACATACATGTTATTCTCCTGAGCCCGTCATATACATATTCCGTGAGAAACACATAGGCACACACACACACAAACATGCACCCAGACAAACACACACACACACACACTTTGAATTTGTCTGCAGATAGGCCTTAGCCTTGCTCTGTTAGTATTTTTTTCCAGTTGTTGCATCAGTCAATCAATCTGAGTGCAGGTCCAAGGCATTGACCAGATTGTGTTAAGAAGTGTGTGTGCATGCGTGCATGTGTGTGTGTGCGTGCGTGTGTGTGTGTGTGTGTGCGTGCGTGTGTTTACATGTATGTGAAGATATGAGTGATGTGGTGTTCTAGTAGCTGACACATCATACTAAAGTCAGTTTGGTCAAGACAAACACCCCTCCCACACACACACCTCCTCCACTTTTCCCTGTCTTACTTTTCAATTTGATGTTGGATTAGTTCCTGCAGATTTCAGTGCAGCGAGGCTTGAGATGGCAATTATCATGGCAGGTGCTTTCACTTTTTCAATTTCATGTTACTGTGTGTGTGTATGTGTGTGCGCGCGCGCGCGCATGTGTGTGTGTGTGTGTGTGTGTGTGCGTGCATGCCCAGTGCCATGACTAGAAAAATGACACTGGTACCAGATTATCACACTACTTTGGCTGTGTTGTTCAGATGAGACAGCATATGCAGTTTGATGACAAGGTGACAAGGTAGGTGTGTGTGTGTGTGGAAATGTGGAAATACCCACAATTAGCACAGGTTGCTCTATGCTTACATATGCCTGCAGTGAATGGTGTTTTTTGGCTCTTGTATCTCAGACAAATGCAAGCCAAATCATTTTTTGTTTTCACTGCATGTCACCTGCATGCCTCTGGTGTGCTGTAGTGTACTGCCAGGAAGCCAACAGTCAAGCCCCTCTGTGGTCTATTTGTTTTGTTCATGGTAAAGTTCATTTACCATGTAAACAAGAATCTGTGTTGATGTTAATAGTGGTGCCACCCAAAGCACATGCACTGACCTGATTGGTTCACACCTGTTCGTCGTTTGTTTAAGTACTGTGACGTTTGGACGAGATTATGTGAGTTGCTTTTCGATATGACAGCTGACTACCGACAAATTTTGTCCGATCTCATCTGACATCATATCAACATAGGTCAGGTGACAATTTCACAAAATGGGTGACCTTACATGTCAAGTATTACTTGTTATTATACAGCACTTTAGAATGCTGATGAATGACCTAATGACTTTGAATGGGCCACTCCAATGTTCAGGCGTTTTTGTATAATGACTGCCGGAAATGGCTCTGCCTATGGCATCGAGTTTTCATATCACTCCATAAGTAGGCTGTTTACTTAACAAAACGAAATTTCAACTGCAATGAGTCACGTAGCAGCTGGGTACGTTTAAGTTAAACTTAACAATTAAAACTTTTACTCAATTATCTTTTTTAATTAGTGGAAGTCATGAAGTGGCAATAAAAGCGTTTGAATATGTTATTGTGTGCAGTTTCTATCATCATTTTTACAAGTAGCTATATAATAAGTGGAGTACTGTTCTGCAAGGCAGTCATTATCATGGAACAAGCCTCTTCAGAGTGATTCCAGACCTGCATCACCCTGTCAGGGCTTATTCTACGATAATGACTGTGTGACAAAACATTATCCCTTACTTAGGCAGTGGTCACAGGAAAAGATTAGTGTAAATTCCTGTAGTCTATCTGACCTTTAACGAAACTCTGCACGTGTACTAGGATCTGGCACAGTAAAGGTTGGCTGGACAGGTTGTGGAAATCATGCACTCAAAGGTCCTGCCTGAAGAGCTGTCATCTCAGGCACTTAACCAGCTTTCTGCTGTCCACTTGGGCTGTACATAATTACAGTGTGGAATAGAAAACTGTCTGTGCACATCAATATGCCCGCTCTTGCGTATGACTACAGTCAAAGCCTGTTTTCTTTTTTTGTATGATTACAGTCAAATACACATTACCCTTTGCCTTTTTCTTAGGAGCTGGTTATGCAGTCTTTGTGTTGTGCTTGTGTAGTGGCAGGAAGAAGTAGTACTGTAGACAACTTCTGTTTGTCTTTAAGTGACGAAAAAGAATGCACTTCTGCTTCACGCTGTGGCTGCAACTCTAGCATGTATTAACTGCCGCTGCAAACACTGTGACGTTGTACAATGCTAATGTATGAAGCAGGCCTGTGTGGCTGCTAATGCTAATCTATGAAGCAGGCCTGTGTGGCTGCTAATGCTAATCTATGAAGCACATAGACATACAAACATAGACGCCGCCTTCCGCGTAGAACCATACGTTATCCTCGCCGCCATATTGGATGTGGCAAAGTGGAGATTCTTCAACCGTCTCTAGACAGTAGCCTAGAATAAAGATGCCTCATTCATGTGCTGCTTTTAACTGTACTAACAGGTTTACCATCCAAACGAGATCACATGGTATTACCTTTTACAGATGAGACTGGAAAAATACTTTTCATTGTATTTGGCCATTATAACGTAATTTTACAAACAGAAGTAACTGACTTTGTGCCTAATATGAAGTCTCGCGCATAATAGCTGCTCGGTGAAACCAGCCTCCAAACAACGAAGAAGTCTTTTAACTAAATCCGTAACTACGCTGATTGTTGTTAGTTGCTTAACTAACTTTGCACATACTACATAGGTTTCACAAAAATAAAGAGATGAAAAGGCAGTGGGAGACAGCGGTGCGACGGGAGGGGTTTTCTGCTACTCCGTCATCTGCAGTGAACACTTCAGAACGGAGCATTTTGACAGGACAGGCCAGAGCGTCAGCATAAGAGAGGGAGCTATTCTTTCTGTCTTCAGTTTCCCAGCTCATCTCCACAGAGAATGTGTATAGGTATAAGCAGGGATTATTAGATACTTCAGTGCCACACTATGATGAACATGTTTTTTCCCTTTCTGAATGTGAAGGAATCAGTGTATTTTGTTTTGGTATGACGTTAGAATTTGGCCGAAGTCAGTTTGGCGGTAATTCAGCTCACTTTATTCAACGGGATTAGGCCTAGGTCTGTGTGGTGACTCAATAAATAAAACAGTTATTTTTTTATTTTTCATTCACTATATCCAGTCAAATTTAGATCGCTAATGCTCGACCCCACCTCCGCTACGCGGAATATTGACGAGTATTTCGCACACTATTTAAAACCATCACGTTATAAACATTAAAAGTTATTTAGGCTATGTTGTTTTGATGCCTGCTTGTTTCCCAAATATATACGTGTGTGTCTAAATGGGTGAATAAAAGGCATCGAGTTAAATAACTTTGTAGAAAGGCGCTTTATGAAGTTCGGCCCATTTACTTCCACTGGTTTACAGGGTAAATTTGCCACATCCAATATGGCGGACACGCTGACGCATCCCAGCAAAGGGGGACCAGCTCAATGCGGCGTCTATGTTTATATGTCTATGTATGAAGCAGGCCTGTGTGGCTGCTAATGCTAATCTATGAAGCAGGCCTGTGTGGCTGCTAATGCTAATCTATGGAGCGAGCCTGTGTGGGCATTAAGTAAGGGATAATGGCTGACAAGATGACCAGTTACACTATTACACTACTATCATTACACTACTATTACACTTCATTATGGATCAACTATGAATGGACACACACATACACACACTCATAAGGAATGGTGTCATACCTAATTATAGATCAGCGGAGAATGGACATATGTGTTTGAATTAGGGTGACCACTGGCATGACTCGGACGAAAAGGACGACACTTGCGCCCAAAAGTGAGGACAAAGACCCAAATGTGAGGACGGCCCCAAAATTGCAAAAAAAAAAAAAAAAATGGTGTAGTGTGAATTGCAGAGGTAGGGTTATAGGTATGGGGTAGAAAAATATCCAACATTCCTTATTAATTTGCATAAATTACCTTCACAAAAGATTTGAACAAAACAAGACAAAAGCTAAGTTGTCTAGAAATCTGTGTCCATTCACTAAATCTACAGGAACTTTTTGAGAGGGCACTGCAATAGTATTCAAGTTCAAGTATCAAAATGACAGTCAAATATAGCAAAACCATGATTATATTATATTATATTATATTATATTATATTATATTATATTATAGGATGTTCTCAAAGTTTCTGAGGAATTTGACATTATCACAGGCCCAGATGCAGGATGCAGTAGAATGCAGAGGTTCAAGCAGTTGAGCAGCTGGTAGGATATGCTGCTTTAAAAAACATAAGGAAGAACTGATCTGTAAAGCCTAGATTAGCTGTCTTTCAAACAGAACCACCAAGCATGGTGGAAATGTATTGCTGTTAAATCTGCAGTGCACACACACACATTAGTTGAGGACGAAATGTGTATTATTTTTCCATCACGCTGGAAGATGTTTTCATTATTGTTGATAACTGATTCGCAAAAACACCACACAGGACCGCGGCTCACCCTGTCACTTTCACATTCAGTCACCCCACTGGTCTCTCTCACCTGCTGCATTTCTCATTTGTTCCAACTTCTTAAAGGTGTACTTCCATCGTGTTTTCATTCATTTTGCGGTGGTCTCTAGTATTAATGAATGCCCTGTGAGCCGGTTTCGGTGAAAAAAATGCCTTAGTGCTTTCATTCGAAGTCCATTCAGTCATAGCAAACCAAAAAGAAGATCTAAACATTCTACACAAACACACATACTTACCTATACTTCGCTAAGTGAATGTGTGCTGCAACAAAACCTCTCCAGTAATCTGCAGCATGGCTTTTTTCTAATTTACAAACCTACGTCACTTTGTTGGCCTTTTTCTTATTCACTCGTTTTTCCGCCTACTTTCTTTCACTGACTAATGGAGGCAATCGCGTTAGAAGAACATTTTTTACGTGCAGCATGCATATGCAACTCGGGGTGATCTGTTGTATTTCAAAAGAGCAAGTGCTAAACGGTTTCTTGCGGGAGAATTTTAATTACTTCCGGGCATTCGGAAGTCGCTTTTCACATGCGGGAGACTTAGGATGTCTGTAGTGGTGTTTAATAGTGTGAAACAAAGTTTTTGTGCAACAGCTCTGTTCTATTCATTCAGTGTAGGCTATCTACATTGCAGGAGGAATATGGGTTGAGTTTTGTAATTCATTCATGCAATGGTGATTGCAGAGAGTCAGAAATGACAAAAGGGCAAAAATGAGGACACGCAACAGTGGTCTGGACAGAAGGCTCCAAAAACGTCTGAACGAATGGTCACCCTAGAGTGAATGCTTGTGTGTGTGTGTGTTTGTGTGCGTGTACATGGTTTATGTGTGTGTGCATGCCCAAACGTTTCTGTCTGTTTGTACAAGTGTATGCACATGTGTGTGTGTGGGTGTATGTGTATGGGTGTATGTGGGTGTATGTGTATGATGTGTGTGTGTGTGTGTGTGTGTGTGTATGTGTGTGGGTGTATGTGTGTGTGTGCGTGTGTGTGTGTGTGCGTGCGTGTGTGGGTGTGCATGTGTGTGCATGTGTGTGTGTGTGTATGTGTGTGTGCATGTGGGTGTGCATGTGTGTGCGTATGTGTGCGGGTGTGTGTGTGTATATGTGTGTGTGTACTATGTGTGGGTGTGTGTTGGTGTGTGCATGTGTGTGCGTATGTGTGCGGGTGTGTGTGTGTATATGTGTGTGTGTGCGGGTGTGTGTGTATATGTGTGTGTGTACTATGTGTGGGTGTGTGTTGGTGTGTGCATGTCTGTGTATGGGCAGTGTGGTGTCTCTGCTCCTGTGCCAAGCGTGGGACTGATCCCTCCACGTCCCACCTGATGATTTATTCAGCTGAGCAGGGCTGCAGTCTGCAGGGGTCCATGGGCCTTCCCCTCCTGACGTTTCACACAAACACACACACACACACACACACACACACACACACACACACACACACACAAGCCTGGTCATTTATTCATGGCTGCAGCATTAAAGATTCACAGGCTGCCAATAATCCTTCACTCCAGTTTATGATGCTGTAAAGCTGAGTAGGAGATGGGAATGTGTGTGTGTGTGTGTGTGTAGAAGTATGTGTAGGAGTAGGAGATATGAATGTGTGTGTGTGTATGTGTCCATGTAGAAGTATGTGTGTGTATGAGTATGGGTACATACAAGTGTGTGTGTTTGTGTGTGTGTGTGTGTGTGTGTGTGTGTCGACTGGGCAGTGTTTATATGTGTGTGTCAGAGAGATGTGTGACTTAGAGAAAGACCTTAAGAGATAAACATTTAAGGGGCAGTTCACACTGCGACACTTTTTCTGCCTTTAAAATGTGAGAAGCGTTGCTAGTATTCTAAAATCCAAGAGCTTAATAAGTGCATGTTGGAGATGTTAAGGTTCGTTTACTGTTTCTAATTAACATACAATCCTCCATTTCTTACCGTTGATATTTTAAACGCAACAGGGAGTCACTGTAGCTACGCAAAGCACATTGTAGAAAAAAAAACATGTTTCAAAAGTTAAACAGATTTTAACTTTGACCACCTGACTGTCTTTTGAGCGCGGTGCAGGCAGAAAAAGCAGCAAGGTGCATCACAAAGGTCAAACCGTGAGTCAGCCGCGTCTTTTGAACATTAAAGGCCATCATAACTATTTTAAGAGCACTCGTCGGATCTGACAGGGTCACGGGGAGATGATCTAACAAAGCTGTATCTCCCTCAGTGTCTGCCCACCTTAAAGGAGAAGTTTGGTGTGAATCAATCAATACCCCGAGGTCACAGATTGCTGTTGGTAGTTAAAACAATGAGAAATTTTTGATTCAACATAGACTTTAACTATGTTCAGTTCAGTTAGTGTTATTGACCAGTTCGTTGTTTGGTCTAGGTTGAATCAATTTTTCCGGTTCTTTTTCCTCTGTGACCTCGAACAAAAGGGAAAACAGGGATAAGGATTGATTCATATTATAATAACTTTATTATTTAGGTATTTAGGTATTTAAAAAATAATAAGGAAGTGCCTTGCTAATTGGCTGAAGCTAACCAGCCAAATCCTGCTTGGTCGACTGACAGTCACGGCATGCACATGGACAAGTTGAATCTGATTGGAAAGGGATTGGGATGGTATCGAATTCATGTGCAGAGGCTAAAGATCGCATAGGGATTGGTTTCGCGAATCCGATTGCAGCCCCTGGTGCCGCCTTGTGTACGGCATCGGATTGGATTTGCGTACTGCACATGCACTGGAATGCACTGCTTGTAATATCAAACGCCGACGGCACAGTTTGTGTCGTATCAAGGAAACAAAAAATGCTGTTTATTCGTTCATACAGACTTCAAAACAAAGGAGAATGCACAACATGTATGCAAATGCTGCTCTGTCAACCTCCTCGAATCTTTGTTTGTATGTCGCCAGATAGTTTGTTTATTTTCTTTTTAGCAGCCGTCAACCAGGGGTGCGTTTCCCAAAAGCGTCGTTGCTAACTTCCTTAGCAACTTCGTAGGTTTGAACGATGGTCTTACCATACTGCTGTTTCCCAACACCATCGTCCAGACTTAGCAACCAACGATGTTTACAACTACAGTAGTCCGATGGATCGTTCAACGACGCAAGTGTTTCCCAACAACAAAGTCTGGACGAACCATCGGAAGTTCCATCGTGAAGCTGTGCAGTTGGAACGATTAGCATGGACCTGTCGTGAGACCGTCGTGTTTGTTCACGTGACGTCTTGCTCGTCACCTTTGGCCTTTTTGTGGCGGATTAGGCGGCTGTCTGTGCGTTACTGCCACCAGCTGCATAAATGATGTTACTCCCAATTCACTTAATTATCGGTATTGCATTGCCAGATCATGTAAAAAGAAGGTAGAAAACACACCCGATAACACACAAAAAGCTGTTGCAAAATGTGGTTGGATAAAAGTTAATGTGCGTCAGTGATGTTAATGAGCACTTTTGTAAAATTGTGATGTATGTGCACTGATTACTGACCCACAAGCACGGTTATTTCATTGCCCCGTAGATTATTTACACCTGTTACAAATTGATTACTCTTCGGCAGGATTCGAACCCATATCTCACCGAAAAAGACAACACTTCCTTTGACAGACCGACGAGCTAACCACTCATCCACCTCACCACTTACCTACATGGAGGGAGTGGTTATATTTATAGCTGTTGCTCCATGCATTATAAATTAAATATACAGACATATGATACAAACAGTCAGTCGGTTGTTATTTTTAATGAGTAGGGCACATGATTGTGTTTACGGAGATATCCCAGAGTTTCTACAGCTGTCATACCGGCTTAAATGAAATGAGACTACGTTTATGTCCTTATGTAGATCAATCGTTTCTGTCGTTATCCGACACGAATGCATCCGAATACTCTCCGAGCACTTCCGAAACATCTGGGTACTTTGCAGTTTGAACCACCTAAGTCCAAACTAACAACAGTTCAGGGGTGCGTTTCCCAAAAGCGTTGTTGCTAACTTCCTTAGCAACTTCGTAGGTTTGAACGATGGTCTTACCACACTGCTGTTTCCCAACACCGTCGTCCAGACTTAGCAACCAACGATGTTTACAACTACAGTAGTCCGATGGATCGTTCAACGACGCAAGTGTTTCCCAACAACAAAGTCTGGACGAACCATCGGAAGTTCCATCGTGAAGCTGTGCAGTTGGAACGATTAGCATGGACCTGTCGTGAGAACGTCGTGTTTGTTCACGTGACGTCTTGCTCGTCACCTTTGGCCTTTTTGTGGCGGATTAGGCGGCTGTCTGTGCGTTACTGCCACCACCTGCATAAATGATGTTACTCCCAATTCACTTAATTTTCGGTATTGCATTGACAGATCATGTAAAAAGTAGGTAAAAAACACACCCGATAACACACAAAAAGCTGTTGCAAAATGTGGTTGGATAAAAGTTAATGTGCGTCAGTGATGTTAATGAGCACTTTTGTAATATTGTGATGTATGTGCACTGATTACTGACCCACAAGCACGGTTATTCCATTGCCCCGTAGATAATTTTCACCTGTTACAAATTGATTACCCTTCGGCAGGATTCGAACCCATATCTCACCGAAAAAGACAACACTTCCTTTGACAGACCAACAAGCTAACCACTCATCCACCTCACCACTTACCTACAGGGAGGGAGTGGTTATATTTATAGCTGTTGCTCCATGCAGTATAAATTAAATACATAGACCTATGATACAAACTGACAGTCAGTTGTTACTTTTAATGAGTAGGGCACATAGTTGTGTTTACGGAGATATCCCAAAGTTTCTACAGCTGTCATACCGGCTTAAATGAAATGAGACTACGTTTATGTCCTTATGTAGCCTAGATCAATCATTTCTGTCGTTATCCGCAACGAATGCACCCGAATACCCGAGCACTTCCGAAACATCTGGGTACTTTGCAGTTTGAACCACCTAAGTCCAAACTAACAACAGTTCAGACTTCCATCGTACTTTGGTGGTTGGAGATTTTCGGGAAATAGCCGGTTGTGGGGTGCTGAGTAGTTTGAACCTACGTTGTACAACGGTGGTTTAATGCTAACCTCCGTCGTTGTTTGGGAAACGCACCCCTGACTTCCATCGTACTTTGGTGGTTGGAGATTTTCGGGAAACAGTCGGTTGTGGGGTGCTGAGTAGTTTGAACCTACGTTGTACAACGGTGGTTTAATGCTAACCTCCGTCGTTGTTTGGGAAACGCACCCCAGAAGTAGTTCTAACACCACTTGTTGAAAGGAATACATCGCCACCTAGCGTAGCGGAAGCGGCCAGGGGTGCGATGGTGTTGGGAAACAGCAGTGTGGTAAGACCATCAAACCTACGAAGTTGCTAAGGAAGTTAGCAACGATGCTTTTGGGAAACGCACCCCAGATCTCTGACCATTACGGGACTAGCACTATTGTTTTGACGTTTAATACCTAGACTGACCAGCACCTCATCTTACGTCTCCCTTTCATTACACGGACTTGCACCACATTTCTTTATTGCTATTCCTTATTTTGGTAAATTATGTTATTATTTGAAATTCTGTGTGTGGCTGCTTTGATGGTGTGACACTGCCATCAAAGGCTCCCTGTGGTGGCGGACATTTTAATTGGAAACCTCCCTCATGTGAGAGATGGCTTAATTGTGCCGGATGACTTTCTGTGGCCTTGTCATGCTTCTCTCTTTGGACTAGAAGTGTGTATGTGTGTATGTGTGTATGTGTGTGTGTGTGTGTGTACCGGGACACCTGTGACGATGAGAAATCGCCCTCATTTGCTCTGCCGTCTCAAGGCTGCTGCATCACATTCCTCACCGCTTTGGAGAACTCCCAACACTGGTGTGCATACACACACACATGCACTCAGACTCAAACACAAACACACACACACAAACACACACACACACAGCCAGACTGTTCAATCATGTACAAGTATACTCCTGTTGTGCGATATGTGATTTGAAACCAAATTTATACAATCTGTGCACAGCATACATTTATGTTTAATGCAAATTTTAAATTCACCACAGACAGAAGGGGAAACTTTTTTTTTATTATTATTATTTTGCAAAAACCCTGCAGCATTCCACCGCTTCAAACAACCATGGCAATGTTCACCTCTGCAAGCTTCTTTTTACCTTTAATCAGAGCAGTTGGTCATACCTGTGGATATCTTATCATAAATAATGAATAATTGAAAATGAACTGGAAGTGAGTACTACATTGGAAGCATGCATCACTACACAATAGGAACTATTCCTAAAGAACAGCGAACAAGTAAAATGAACCTTAAGTATATCAAATGATCGAGCACACAATTGAAGTTCACACACACACACACGTACATTCTTATTCTGGCCCCTATGCATTGCAGTGCCTGAAGCGTGCAAAGTTTACTTGGTGTCCCAGCAGTGATTTTTGCTCTGTTTGCAGTGTTTCACCCCTGTAGTGGAAATGTATTGTGTGTGAGTACACTCCTTCACTTGTGTGTTTGTGACCAGCTCTGCCAGTTAGCGCCCCCAGTGTGGAGGCCATAGGTACCGGTGTAGCCTGTGCGGGCAGGAAGTGTAGGCATCCTGCACGCCCATCGTTCTGTAGCTGCCCCCCCAGCTCCGCCTACGGAGGAGCCCCACACGCCCATTGTTCTGCAGCCGCCTCCCCAGCCCCGCCTACGGAGGAGCTCTACATGCCCATCGTTCTGCAGCCGCCGCTCCGGCCCTACCTCCAAATTCGTCCGCCCCTCTCCTGCCCTGCCCCAGTGACATTGTGGATACCCCCCCCCCCCCTCGCTCATTGCCCACAACAGCCGGCCCGCCCCTTTGCTGTCCCCAGCCTCCGAGTTTGTCCACCCCTGTCCTGCCCTGCCTCCAGTGACATTGTGGATACCCCCCCCTCGCACTGCCCACAACAGTCAGCCTGCCCCTTTGCCGCCCCCTGCCTCCTAGTTGTGTTTTTGTCCTTTTAAATAAAAGTTTGCTGTTTTTAACTTTGTTGGGGGGGAATAAGTGCTCCTCAGTGGAAATGGTTGACATAGTGGCGTTTCGCGCCCCCTGCCTGTGACACTTTGACTCTAGCCTACAAAGTCACTTCTGGATCTGCCCCTACCTATCTCAACGTCATACTAAATGTACGCCTGGCCATACCCTCTCCTAAGACAGAGCGAGGTCACTACAAACTTTTCTCGGTTGTTGTTCCTCAGTGGTGGAACACCCTACCAGTCGCTACAAGAGCAGCAACATCCCTCTCGACCTTCAAAAAGCTTGTGAAGACCATTCTCTTCTGAGACTGCTTTCCTTCCTAACAAAACTAATTTCTACTAACCATCTCTTTACATAGGTACCTTCGATGTTCTCCTTTTGTAAGTCGCTTTGGATAAATGTAATGTAATGTAATGTGTGCGCCTATACCTTTACTCTCACGTCTCCCCCTGCTGGTAGTGCCGGGTTTTTGCTTGTGTGTCTCCCTCAGCAGTGGTACCTGGATCACCTCACCTGTGCTTAATCACCTGCCCAATTATTCAAACCTGTGCTGGCCATAAAGGGAGCCCTGAGGTTGCAGTTTGTGAGCGTGTTGCCTTGTGAATGGTCCACTCCTGCTTGTGTGGTAAACTACTCGTCCCTGGGTTCTTGAAGATTTTTGACTTGGATTATTTTTTGTTACCTTTTTGAGTTTGCTGTCGTTTTCAAGATTTGTTTTTGAAGGATTCTATTTTCCCTCTTTTTGACCTTTTTCCCCTTTTTATGTTACAATAAAACAAAACCCCTTGTTTTAAATGAGCCATATTGTGTTCGACTCTCTTATATTGTGCTCAGCAGTGGTTGATCGTAAGAATGTAGAAGAGTAGAGAGTGTTTAACATGTAAGCATCATGCTATATTCACTC
>CM050219.1:9095000-9097500 GCA_027475355.1 Coilia nasus | reverse complement strand
AGTGATTAGTGTATTTGGGAAAAGCGGTCGGGCCAAATGGCCCCTATGTGGGTCTTCTAGGTAGACAGAAAAATGCTGGGACTTCTAGTGTTAATTGAGGTGAGAGATGACCATAGCCTGTACCAGAAGCTGACTGGCATATTGGGTCAGGTACAGTCTGATTTTTTCTGTGTTATGTGTTTTGCTGTGTTATGCAATGCAGTGTAGTGTAGTGTGTGTTTGTGTGTGTGTGGAGGCCCTGATGTTACCAGGTAGCGCGCGCATGTGTGTGTGTGTGTGTGTGTGTGTGTGTGTGTGTGTGTGTGTGTTTGTGTATGTGTGTGTGTGTGTGTGCCAGCCCTGTGAAGGCAGTGGAGGACTCCAGCAAGGACACAGATATGATTCGACACAGAGGCCGACTTTAAACAGAATAACTCTCCGTGCTCCATGCCGCTTACACAACACGACAATGCACTCAAAATAACTACATGCTCTGCGCTGCTTACACAACGAAACAACACACAGAGAATATCCTTCCATGCTCCATGCCACTTACACAACGAGACAGCACACACAGAATATTCAATGGGCATCTCATGGGTCATGGCTTGATGGCTGTTTTTGATGATTGTTTTCAAAAGTGGGCAGCCAAAGAAGTTCGCCTCCCTTCTGAGTACACACAAGCCTTTCATTTCTGTTGGTTCAATAAAAAAAACTTTATATAAATAAAATATGGTATTATGCAATACTAATAAACAACAGTGCAAAATTCTGGAATCAAAACACATAAAAAGGTACAAAAGATAAAAAGAAACAGTGCAAAATTGAGGGGTTAAGTTGAGTGCACTATGGGGTTTAGAGGCAGGTGAGCAGACAGACAGGGCATTGCACTACCTCTGGCACGGCGACGCATTTTCTTCCTCCAAAATGCAATCCAAGCGTTTAATAAGCGCTTCCTGGAGATGTCAAGATTTTTATTGGTAAGTTACATGCAGTCCTCTATTTCTAACTGTTGATATTTTAAAAGTAGTCTCTGTAGCTATGCAACAACCCAGAGAAAAAAATGCGTTCCAAAAGTTGAACAGATTTGAACTTTGAGCAAATTGTGTTCAGTTCACAGTCTGAACAGCCCCCTAATGTTTCCTTAGGCCCAGTTATCACCTGTACACCACACTCAGTACATTTGCACACACACACACACGCACACGTGCACACACGCACACACACATGCCATAGTGGAGCCCCAAGTGTCCCGTGGCTTTGCTTTGCTTGGAGGATGATGTCATGGGTCACTTCTGTCACATGGTTTAGCAGTTATTTTTAAGGCTACCTATCTTGTTTGCAATGCACAGTCGTACAGGTAGACAGGTACTTTAATGGCTCTGTTCAATTATAATTCACTTTGGATAAAAGTGAAAGTAACCTATAGTAGCATCATCAGTGACACCATAGGTGTGCAGCTCAACAGTCTTTGTCAACACTGTGGTCTTATTATTATTATTATTTATTTATTTTTTTCAATAATATTTATTTATTGTATGTATATATATATATATAAATATATATATCAATCTGAATAATACAGAGTACAGTCATATGCAGGATGACCCTCGAGTTTCTTCGGGCTTGTGTATGTGTATGTGTATGTCTGTGTGTGTGGTGTGTGTCTGTTTACTTGCACATTTGTCTGTGTATGTGTGTGTGTGTTTGTGTGTGCAAATGTGCATGTGTATGCATGCTTGTCTGCATATAGCTGTGTATATGTATGGGCGTACAGGCAGCAGTGGAGCTCAGATATAATAAGCCCTCAGTTAGACTCAGGAGAGCACCTTGGACTTCCACATAACGTCTCTCCAAACAAGATTAGAGCAATTTAATTACCTCCAAAGCCCCCCGTAATAAAGCGATTAAATTAGCGCGGAGAAGACGCGTGCGGGTGACAGAGGGATTGGCCGGGATTTCGGGGTAATTAACCTGTGCCTGGCTTTCCTGGCTGCACATCTTAGAGGCAGTCCTCTGCTCCGCTGGTGATAATGACCCTAGTGTTTTGCCCTTGTCCACCGTCCTTAAGTCCCCCGTAGCAGTGGCCAAAGTGACACACTCAGACTCGCTGTCCCTGTATTCTCTGGACTTAAGCCATTTTCTAGATTTTCTGCCAAACATCTGTCACACACTGACAAAGATGCCTCAGCCTGTGGGACACTGAAGAGCTGTTAGCCATTCTAGTGTTAGCTGTACCTCTTCAACACTGTTTGCAACATCTTAGCCAGGATACCTCAGCAATGTTTTACATCAAAATTTACATATAAAAAAATACTGACAAGATAGTGCAGCCCTGCTTTGCATTACTGTTCATTTCACACACGATTTAAAACTATCTGCTGCAAATATCTCTGCAGAGGTTTGATGAGTGGGCTTCATTCTCCCCCTGGTTACTAGATTCATCTCTGGGATATTGGGTATGTTACGGTCTAGGAAATGTAGTGTTATGCTAGTGTGTAGTGTTATGCTAGTGTGCGGG
>CM050219.1:9060000-9090000 GCA_027475355.1 Coilia nasus | reverse complement strand
CCTTCTCTTGTCCCCACACTCCTCCTCCTGTCCCCACACTACCTCACACTACGCTGTCCTCTTCCACTTCTGCTGCTGTGACCTCACACCACCTCACACTCCTTGTGTTCCCACACTACCTCACACTCCTCCTCGTGTCCCCACAATCCTCCTCTTGTCCCCACAATACCTCACACTCCCCCTCCTGTCCCCACACTACCTCACTCTCCTCCTCCTGTCCTCACAATACCTCACACTCCCCCTCCTGTCCCCACACTACCACACACTCCTCCTCCTGTCCCCACACTATCTCACACTCCTCCTCCTGTCCCCATACTCCTCCTCCTGTCCCTACACTACCTCACTCTCCTCCTGTCCCCACACTACCTCACACTCCTTCTCCTGTCCTCACAATACTTCACACTCCTCCTCCTGTCCCCACACTATCTCACTCTCCTCCTCCTGTCCTCACAATACCTCACACTCCTTCTCCTGTCCTCACAATACTTCACACTCCTCCTCCTGTCCCCACACTACCTCACACTCCTCCTCCTGTCCTCACAATACCTCACACTCCTCCTCCTGTACCCACACTACCACACACTCCTCCTCCTGTCCCCACAATACCTCACACTCCTCCTGTCCCCACACTACCTCACTCTCCTCCTGTCCCCACACTACCACACACTCCTCCTCCTGTCCCCACAATACCTCACACTCCTCCTCCTGTCCCCACACTACCTCACTCTCCTCCTCCTGTCCCCACACTATCTCACTCTCCTCCTGTCCCCACACTACCTCACTCTCCTCCTGTCCCCACACTACCACACACTCCTCCTCCTGTCCCCACAATACCTCACACTCCTCCTCCTGTCCCCACACTACCTCACTCTCCTCCTGTCCCCACACTACCACACACTCCTCCTCCTGTCCCCACAATACCTCACACTCCTCCTCCTGTCCCCACACTACCTCACTCTCCTCCTGTCCCCACACTATCTCACTCTCCTCCTGTCCCCACACTATCTCATTCTCCTCCTGTCCCCACACTACCTCACACTCCTCCTCCTGTTCCCACACTACCTCACACTCCTCCTGTCCCCACACTATCTCACTCTCCTCCTGTACCCACACTACCTCACACTCCTCCTCCTTTCCCCACACTATCTCACACTCCTCCTCCTGTCCCCATACTCCTCCTCCTGTCCCTACACCACCTCACTCTCCTCCTGTTCCCACACTACCTCACACTCCTCCTGTCCCCACACTATCTCACTCTCCTCCTGTACCCACACTACCTCACACTCCTCCTCCTTTCCCCACACTATCTCACACTCCTCCTCCTGTCCCCATACTCCTCCTCCTGTCCCTACACCACCTCACACTCCTCCTGATCCCACACTCCTCTTGTCCACACACTCTGTCTCCTGTGTGACCTCATCATGTCTTCCGCCTGTTATCCGCATATATTAGCCCACACTCCTCTGCACCTCCTCTTCTCCTCTCTCACCTCATTCTCTCTTCCCCCTCTCTCGCCTTAGCCTCTCTCTACCTCTTGCTGCCCCTCTAACATCCTCCCTTCCTCTCTTTCAAACTTTGCCTCTTTTCCTTGTTTACCCTCCTCTCTGTAGTCATGGATAAAATATGAGGTTGCTGGAGGACTTAAAAATATGCACACACACACACACACACACACACACACACACACACACACACACACACACACACACACACACATACACATGCAAACACACACACACATGCACACACACACACATTGACAGTGAAGGGATTGCCATGCATAAATGCCATGCATTTATGAAAACTACTATGCACAAAAATAGTGCACAAACAGATGTGTTTTGCAGCCCCACAGCGTATGCAAACACAGACCCAAACAGACACACAGACACAAACACACACAAACACACACACACACACACACACACACACAAACAGTTTTTTTTTGTTAGTGGGGACATATGGTTCCTGTATGTGTACCAATTCAAACACACACACATACAATACACACCTACACACACATGTGCACACACACATATTCTAGCCACATCATCATAGCCATCCCCCCTGACCTGACACACACACACACACACAAACAGTTTTTTTGTTAGTGGGGACATGTGGTTTCTGTATGTGTACCAATTCAGACACACAAACACACACACATACACACACATGCGCGCACACACATATTCTATCCACATCATCATAGCTATCCCCCCCTGACTGACACCCACCAACACGCACACACACACACAACTACACACACACACACACACACACACACACACACACAAATCAGAGCCGAGCCGAGCCCTAGGCATGTCCCCGGGGCTGCTGATGGCCGTAGGCGAGTGAGTTATGAGCCTAGTGGAGCTCCAATATACACCCCGTCATGTGCAGCATGCCTGATCATAGCAGCCAGTGCTCAGGACAACTTATGATCAACACATGCTTTGAAGATGATCAATACCTGCTCTGCAGCAAAGGCATTACCCTAGCACACACACACACACACACACACACACACACACACACACACACACACAGAGAGAGACACACAGACACAGAAACACAGAATTATTGTATTTAAAGGAGAGTGTTAATAAGGAGGCTTTTAAAATGGACTTTTACTTTTCAGGTCTTTGTCATATTAAGGCATGGGGGTAACACACACTAAAAGTAAATACATTTTAGGTGAATTTGGAGACTCAGTCAGCCTAGTGGTTGAAAATCAGGAACAAGGTTTATTCTTAACAATAAGAATAACACAGACAAACACTAACACACAACAAGACTGACTACACACACACACACTCACACACACACACAGGACAATATGAGATGAGACTACATGACAGGACAATGACAAGACTGACTAAAGCAGTGGTTATTCTGAACTTAAATGTAGATAGCCAATGGGTGTAACCCAGGGTTACCACCCCAAAATGAATATGCAGTGGTCTTTTCTTACAGTTTTTCTCAATTGGTTTGGTACATTTCTCACATCAGAATTGAAATTCTCAAAAGTTCTTGTTCAATTGTCACATCATCATGCCATTTGTGCAGATGAAAAAGGCAGTTTCTCATTGCATTAAACAAATTGCAAATGATTGTGTACAATTCTCAATTTTTTCGTACATTATCAATTGCTTTTGTCATGCTAATCAAAATGCTTTGTTATGGGAATCTATCAAGTAGTCTCACTCCCCAAAACATCTAGGCTATAGTTCATCATATAACTCTTCACATGCAAAATGATTTACCAAGCTATCATAACATGTCAAGCCTGTAGGTGGAAGGTGTATTACCGTGAGCCACACACACAAGTAACCCTTCTGGCTGCAATGGATGCAGCATGCCAAGACATAACAACAGATTCCTGCAGAGCATGGATTAGGCACTCCTCTACTCCACAGAAGATACTATCCACGCTGCCTTGCACGGGAGGACTTTGAAGTGCACTATTTAATTGCCAACATGACAAATGAATTTGACTGTCTTATCCGTACCCAGTGACAGAATGACTAAACATTCTGATGGCGCTGACACGTATATTGACATAAAAACTTGCTTTTGAGGGATGAACTAAGGATTTTGAGCAAGAGACTGGCTTTTGCAGGTGATCCACGGTGTTTTGATATTTGTCCAAACTGTTTTGAGAAATGCACTCGATCTTCTGCAAATTGCAAGAAAGATTTGAAAAATGTACCGATAGGGAAAAACTGTAAGTACTACGGTATACAGTGTCTTCCTAATCAGATCAGAGAAGGTGCCAACCTTGTCTGTATGTTAATCAACAGACAGGGACAGTTCTTCAAAAGCCCACCAAATGGTTGAGAAAACCAGCTGTTCACACCTCCTATCTCACACAGACACACATACACAGCTTTGATCCTGATAAGAAGGGTTCTAAAAACAAGGGATTTGAAATATTAATAAAAATGTTTTAACATTAAAATGTTATTTACAAGATTATTATTACTCAAATACCATCAACACACACACACACACACACACACACACACACACACACACACACACACACAGAATTACCTTTATAAAGGCCTGGGAGTAAGTCAGGATAAGAATCACATTTTCACAACATATGGATGGACAGGTCTGGTGTGGTGATAGGTTTATGGGATAAGTTATGATATGATTATGCTCTTTTGATGGTACGATACTGTATTAGAAGGGTGTGTTAGATGTGCTGGATAAAACTTTACTCACTGGACAGATGCTTTAAATCTGGCTAAATTAGCACCATCATTTAATTTCTGAGTTAAAACCGTAGAACATCCATTAATGCGATTTCCAGATGAGCCATTTGTAAATCAAATCACAGGATTTATAGATTAGACCTGTGTTAATCTAATTACGGGATCACTCTGTGTTACGGTAATCACACAATCTGTAGATCATCTCCGTGTTACTGTAATCACATCATGGTATATGTGAATCACGCTTGTGTTACTCAAGTTACGGGATTTTTGTGATGAGACCCATGTAACGTCAAATCATGTGATTTTTGGAGCAACCTGGATTATATCCCATCCCTACAGTATCTGCATCTCACACTCATTCTGTCTAATTTCTATCTCATGTCTCTCTCTCTCTCTCTCTCTTGCACTCTCTCTCTTCCTCTAAATTCTTCATAACTTTTATTCTGTGTCCCCTTTTTAGCTATCAGCTAAAAATCATTTTTAGTCCTGATAGATAGATAGATAGATAGATAGATAGATAGATAAAGAGTGAGAGAGAGTCTCTTTCACTCTCTCTCTGTCTCCCACACACACACACAATACACAAACACACAGTCCTTCTTTTTTTGGTTGGCTCTCTCCATTTCTCTTGTACCCATTCTTTTCTCTCGTCTTCTAGCTTGCTATGTCTTTTCTCTCTCTTGTCTTTTCTCTCCATCTCTCCTCTTGATGCCCCCCCCCCCCAGCCCCTTGTGTTATTCCCTAGCACAGTGGCAGGACAGAGCTCTTAAAAAAAAAGACTTCCTGTAGCCTTGGTAAAGTGCTGGGTTAAATAAGAGGTATTATTTGAAAAGCAACTCCTAGACGCCCGCAAGCAATCCAAGGGGGCGTTGTTGACCTCCCTGTAATGAGTTTCTGTGAGCTGGGATGTCTGTGTGGGGGCGTGCGGTGCGGCGTACTCCTCTACCCGCTCTGGAGTGGTCTAGCTGTTTCATTTACTTCCTGTGCAGTGTTATTATTGCTGTGTGGACACATGAAAGGCTGTGAACAAAGCTGAGATGCGCATTACGAAACTCAATATCCTGTGAGCAACCTGTCACTCTCAGAGAGTCAAAGCACAGGGTCACACTAAGGGAAGGACCCCAAGGACAGACGGTGCTTTAGCACCTTAGCAAGCTCCTCTGTAGGGTCTCTCTGACACACACACACACACACACACACACACACACACACCTCCCAGGCCTTCATCAGGCCACTCTCACACTAACTGGAACGATGAGCAACGAGCAATTAAGCAATACGGCTAAAATCAGTCATCTGATTCTTTCATTTACAGTGCAACTTGCACCAATTTTCTCCATAAAACCGCACAGATTATTTTACATGGTGCTTTAGTGGAAATAACCTGCTCGTCAAATTTCTGATAGGTTCAGATGTTGATGTTTGATTCATTTATCACATATGCAAGTTTTTGGGATGTTAACAAGAGACAGGAACAGAGGTCTAGTAGAGACACTGCTATGGGACATGGGACACAGCTATTTAGCAATCAGTTATCAGAATCAGAAATTAAAAGTTAATTTATTTGAGATACAAAATAAAAGAAACATCTAGCTAAGGCACAGCCTCTCAGTGACAGTAGGCCTGGAAAACAGACATGCTTGTCAGATGTTTTAAATAAAAAAGAAATAAAAAAAGAAAACACATTAGCCACTGCCACTGAACCCTAAGCTGAGGGGCAGCCAGACTTAGGGGAAATGGCTGAACACGGGTGGGTGAGCCCCTAAAATAGCCCATCTGGAGCCACACTGAGCCATGACTAGACACAGAAACAGCAGAGTGTGTCCCCCCCATGGAGAGACCATAGACTGTATAGAAGAGAACTGGACAAAACCTCTGTCACGTCACGCAGAGACTTTCTCACAGACCGGATGAGGCTTAAATTCAAGGTTCCCGGTGCGGCCATCTTTGCCAATTCATTCTATGAATGTCAATATGTGGGATTTAATCTAATGGATTCTAAAAAAAATTCAAGAGTTGTCATGGACCCGCAGTAGCGGTTCTAGGGGGGGTCGGGCTGGGCCTTCGCCCAGGGCGCAATTTCGTGAAAGGGCGCCGTGCTATTGGCCTCACGAGCGCTTGAAAAATATATATATATCATCTAAAAAAGTTTTTAATATCTATCACATCACTGTGTAGGAAATTGGCAAATTGGCGCCCCCTTTGGCTGCCCGCGCCCCTGCTGAAAAGTTCCAGTGCACAGAAGCTGCGAGAGAAGGGCAAAGGGGAGGGGGCGCGGGGGACAGTTCACCTCTGCGTCTCTCAAATGCAATGCACAAGTGGGCAATACTCTGCAATTAGTGAGCGAAGTCAGTCACACATACGCTTTCTTCCCAATAACGCACATTTTATTCCTACCATTATATTTACAGGTTTATAATTCCTGCACATCTTTTAATTGTGTGAAAGGGCTAATAAAACAGGGCAATACAAAACGAGCAGGCGGTCACCAAGGTGAATAAGTCTTAACTCCTAGTCGGCAGTGACAGTGTTCGGGGATGGGAAATACAGTATGTTGACTGTCGAGTGACAAACAGGAGATGGACAGAAAAAGGTCAAAGCCATTAGAAGTGTAGAAACGAGCAAAAGATGAAGGTATGCAACTGTTCTCTCTGCATGATCACATTATCCATGCCATGAATGAAGGGCTAATGTTAATCATGGTATAACTCTTACGTTTGTTAGCCTTCTAGCTATGATGCTACGATTGCTATACTCAACAATAATTCGGTCTTAGCTCAACAAACACAAGATCTAATTTCACCATAAGATTTGGCTTTGCAACAAAACGGTTACAAGTAAAGTTATTATTGATTTCCATAATTTGGATTAACGTTGAGCCCTGTCATTAGCCAACAAAATGTTATGGTAGTTTCAACATTTGCAATTTGCTGCAACTCATAGTTTGCACAGTTTAACTATAGGGTAGTTTAGCATAGTAAACCAGTCATACCTGAACGTGTAACAAGCATACTGTAGAATTCGAGGCAGTAACAAAGGAGCTAATTGTTCCTCCCTAAAGATAGCGTCTAATGACGGACATTTGGCATGTAAGGGCATGCTATCATAATGAAATTGTAATTTATGGATGTTTTGTATAAGAGTTTTTGTAGCCTACAGTGTTTTGATGTTAATTTCAAGTGCAATTCAATAATAAGAATCACTATGTGCTCATAACAAAACGTGCAAAATTATGTTTTTTATTTTTTTTGTCACGGGGGGGGGGGGGGGGTGTGTGTGTGTGTGTGTGTGTGGGCTCGAAGGGGGTCTCGCCCGGGGAGTAATTCAATGTAGAACCGCCACTGTGGACCCGAAAACTACCAAATCACACCAAAACCGTTTTTTGAACCAGCTGTAAATATGTTTATTTTGGCTGTGAAATTTAACATAGGAGTCTATGGGAAGTTGCTTGCTTCTGTAGCCAGCCCCCAGTGGACGTGTGAGGTACTGCAACTTTAGAACATTCAGTTTTGGCTTCATTGTTTAGCCTGTCGCGTTGCCGCTTGGGAGAGACATGCTGCCCTACACAGCCAAAAGGCAGTAACTACATATTTTGTCAAAACTCAGTTTATTGATTGCACCTCTTTGGTCTTTTCACCAGGGGTGTCACTAGACCTGTTACTGTACTGGGGCACAGACAATGAAAAAAATTGCACCCTTTTCATCATAAAAAAGCATAAATAGTGCTTCAAACTATACTGTCAGATCAGATTATGTTAACATGCTCATCAAACATTGTAGAGGTAAGATAGCAATCTCCAGAAACCGAGTGTATGACCTCACAGCGCTAACAGTTAAATGAATCAACAACGATAATAGGCATACAAGTTAGCTAAAGGACAGCAGACGTCTTCAGTAGGCTACTTCAATTTACAGCCAGAACTAGCTTGCATGACAGCTGCCTCGTACATTAAACGTAAAAAGTAAAGTTGTAACATTTAAATCCATATGGAAATGGCGACACAGAGGTGAAAACAAACAACAATGATGGGCAGTTTACCCGGTACTAACCTGTAAGACAGGTGGAAAGAAATAGTGCTCAGACACCTTTGTTAGACATTATGTCCCGAAGTTGTTTCTGAAGTGAGGTTGGAACCCCAATTGCAGCCAAAGTCGTGTGAATAAATTACCATATTAAGTAGCCATGTGCACATTGTGTATGAAGTGAATAAAGTAGCAATGAGTTGCCATATTAAGTAGTTATGTGCGAATTCTGTAGATTATGGCATGTAGACGTAAAACTCTAAAGTGATTTTTTTTACTGGTGAAATTTATACTGGGGCACTACAGACCAATACTGGGGCACGTGCCCCAGTAAAATATGTCTGGCGACGCCCCAGCTTTTCACCCAAATCTAGGCTACATAAGTTCAACCAGAAAGACTTTGAGTATATGGTAACACAATAATAATTTATTTGATTACATATAATGATATGGCACAACAAACTTTGGCGTAGGTCCTGTCCTTTGTCCTGATCAATAAAACGTGAAAACTGAATGGATGCTGACTGTAGTAATGGCAGGGCATAATGGTAATACCCCCCTGACAAAAGGACAAGGACCCACTGGTGGTGATCAAAAGGTAGACAATGAACTTCCAGAAACATATGATGCATAACAAACATTGAATACGATACATAATGCATTGAAAAGGGAAACAGAGGATTCCAAGAGCACAACTCTGGGTCCCCCCGGAGCACCGGGGCAAGGAAAAACTCCCTAAATATTCTTAATGAGGAAGAAACCTTGGGCAGAACCACGACTCTAGGGGGAAAGCCTAACTGCCTGAGGCGGAACTGGTGCTCAATGAGCTGATAGAGTCCAGGTTGTTGCTCAGGTGACAGGAAATCCAACATCCGGGAACAAAGCAGAGTCACCCCAATGTATGTGGCAGAGAATTGAACTGTTCATGGAGGGGCTGTAGCTGGAATCCCGAGTGAGTATATGGAGGGATCCGGAAGGATAAGGAGGAGACCAGAAATCCGAGGTCGATCAGTGGAGATGCCGAGGTAGATGAGACATCGGGAGGCCAGTGAAGAGGCAGACGTAGAAGAGACATCAAAAGATCGATCAAGAGGCATGGCGGATTAGACATCATCGTCAGGACCCACTGGACACGGACAGGACCCTTGGATGGATGCTGGGGTGGGAGGAGGGCGAACAGCGGAATACACCTGTGAGCAGCAAAGCAGGTAGGTAAGATGAGGTATTTAAAGACAGATGTTACGTGCTGATTGGACGACAGCTAACTGATGACGCGCATTACGTCTTCCTGGTAGAACTTCACGCTACGCTTACATTTCAACCAGAAAGACTTTGAGTATATGGTAACACAATAATAATTTATTTGATTACATGTAATGATATGGCACAACAAACTTTGGCGTAGGTCCTGTCCTTTGTCCTGATCAATAAAACGTGAAAACTTAATGGATGCTGACTGTAGTAATGGCAGGGCATAATGGTAATACCCCCAAAATAAAGAGATATAGTTGTGATACTTACGTAAGTCAATTCAACACTACCCCCCAAAATAAAAATAAGACCTACCGAGCCGTGAAGAGATACCCACCAACACTTTAGTTGTCGCATCTGCAAATAAGCATAATTATGCCAAAAACACTGAAAAAACGAATCATGCAAGCAATTGAAATCCTGGACATCGGTGACAGTATGAGTATAACGGCAGAAGAAAGCCCAGAGACAAATACCTTTGGTATAGATGCAGACAAAACATTACAGAACATTACAGGACAATACAAGTCATTACACTGAAACAGAAGAGGAGGCCACCACACGGGCTTGAAAACAAATGCTTCAGAGTTCGGCACATACATAACATCACAGTGCATGTCATCACACTTAGACATAAAAACGACAGCCTCCACGATAGGAGGAAAATGCTACCTCCATGATAGGAGGGGGACGCTACCTCCACGATAGGAGGATGATGCTACCTCCACGATAGGAGGGGGATGCAACCTCCACGATAGGAGGATGATGCTACCTCCACGATAGGAGGATGATGCTACCTCCACGATAGGAGGGGGATGCTACCTCCACGATAGGAGGAAGCCGCTACCTCCACGATAGGAGGGGAATGCAACCTCCACGATAGGAGGATGATGCTACCTCCACGATAGGAGGGGGATGCAACCTCCACGATAGGAGGATGATGCTACCTCCACGATAGGAGGGGGATGCTACCTCCACGATAGGAGGGGGATGCTACCTCCACGATAGGAGGGGGATGCTACCTCCACGATAGGAGGGGAATGCAACCTCCACGATAGGAGGATGATGCTACCTCCACGATAGGAGGGGGATGCAACCTCCACGATAGGAGGATGATGCTACCTCCACGATAGGAGGGGGATGCTACCTCCACGATAGGAGGGGGATGCTACCTCCACGATAGGAGGAAGCCGCTACCTCCACGAAAGGAAGAAGCCGCTACCTCTACGATAGGAGGGGGATGCAACCTCCACGATAGGAGGAAGCCGCTACCTCCACGAAAGGAGAAAGCCGATACCTCTACGATAGGAGGGGGATGATACCTCTACGATAGGAGGGGGATGCAACCTCCACGATAGGAGGATGATGCTACCTCCACGATAGGAGGGGGATGCTACCTCCACGATAGGAGGAAGCCGCTACCTCCACGATAGGAGGGGGATGCAACCTCCACGATAGGAGGATGATGCTACCTCCACGATAGGAGGGGGATGCTACCTCCACGATAGGAGGAAGCCGCTACCTCCACGAAAGGAAGAAGCCGCTACCTCTACGATAGGAGGGGGATGCAACCTACACGATAGGAGGAAGCCGCTACCTCCACGAAAGGAGGAAGCCGCTACCTCTACGATAGGAGGGGGATGCAACCTCCACGATAGGAGGATGATGCTACCTCCACGATAGGAGGGGGATGCTACCTCCACGATAGGAGGAAGCCGCTACCTCCACGATAGGAGGGGGACGCTACCTCCACGATAGGAGGGGGACGCTACCTCCACGATAGGAGGGGGACGCTACCTCCACGATAGGAGGGGAATGACTGCCTCCACGATAGGAGGGAAATGACTGCCGACTGCCTCCACGATAGGAGGAAAACGGGTGTCGGCGCAGACAGACAATACATTGTAGGTCATTACACATAAACAGAAACGAATGCATCAACAAACAGCTCGATAACAAATGTCTCAAGGTTCAACACAGACATGACATAACAGTACATTTCAATGCACAAAACGAACAATAAGGATGCTTCCACCAGACCGGTGACTGATGCCCAAGAAGGGCGCAGATAGTGACGGACGTCTCCGAGAATGGCAGAGAATACAGATAAGACACTGACAAGGCCACACAGCCATTATAATACAGTACATTTCATTTACAATACATGACACATAGCAAATAGTGACAGAGTCCTCCTATTGTTAACAGAGACAATGGCGAATGTTACAACACCAGGAACTATGATCACGTCAACAGAAACCAGGAAAAGTGACGAGACGACCACCACCAGATGTCGCAGCTTACTTTGAATTCTGGCGTCCTGCCGCTGCCGTAGCAGCGCTGATGCGAAATGAATGGCCGGTATAGACAGAGGGAGACAACCCACGACCCCCTACCACCATTGATAAATGCATTCTGAAGTGACTTGGCAACTCGAGTGTCGGCGCAGACGATGAAGGACGCCTTGAGTAGTGCGGAGATGACAGATGAGACACAGTCCATGGTAGATGCTTCAGGTCTCAGCACAGACATAGTAGTTATTTTACAATACATTGCACATAGCAAACAACGACAGATTCCTCCAATAGGAACAGACATTGACAGATGTCACAGGCAACACCATGAGCAGTGGCGATATGAAAAGTGAAGAAAACGACCACCACCATGACGTCGAAGCTTACCTTGAATTCTGGGGAGTGCCATTTGACTGACTGAACGACACGATCATCGAACCTGACGTAATATTCAAAAGCTGAGGACTCTCTCTCCAGCCTTTGAACTGACAGCAGCAGCGCCAATATGAACGAATGGCTTGTATAGACAGAGGCGGGCGAAAAACCTTTTAGCACTGCTGAATTTGTTGCAAATGAAGAGCGGTGTTTGCTGCCCAATACATTACAGATCGCAAACAATGACGATTCCTCCAGTAGGAACACAGACATTGAGATGTCACGGGTAACACCATGAACAGTGACGATATGAAAAGTGACGAAAGCGACCACCACCAGACGTTGAAGCTTACCTTGAATTCTGGAGTGTGCCATTTGAATGACTGAACGACATTATCATCGGACCTGATGTAACATTCAAAAGAATCGTACATGAACTTTGAAACAGTGCCGTTGGTAACATTATATTGACATGCCAGAAAAACAAACATCTTTAGCCTTTTAAACGTCAAATCTCTTTGACTGACGTTCAGAACACTCCCACTCAAAGCGGAGCAAGCGGAGAGAAAGCGGTACATTTCGCTTGCATGTATTCGGGGCGTTACACGGCGGTTGTCACAGCTCCAAACCCGAAAGGAGTGGCCCAAATAATCGGATCAGGATAGCCAACACGCAAGACGACAGATCAATCCTTACGGGGAGCAACATACATGACCTATGAATAGGCTCTCACGGAGAGCGACGAGCATCACACACAGATCGGCTCCTACAAGAGCAACACATGATGCAGAGTTCAGCTCGCTGAGAGCGACACACGAAAAACGGCCTGCAGAAGCAACACACAAGAACTCACAAAATAACTGTTAATCACTTTCTTGCCAATTCCGTGGAAAACATTGGGAAATCTAGGAAAAATCCTTTACCAGCACCATTTCAAAAAGGCTACTCAGGGTTGGACAGCCAAGAGTGGACATGCTACACCACTGTTAAGTTTACGAAGACGAAGATATAATGGCCAAACCACTGTTAAACTACCGCACCTGGAACAATTAGCCTGCAGAGATAAAATAAATCAGTCAGTTAACAACGCTGCATGCATGAGTCATTAAATGAGTAGCTGCTACCTCAATACAGAATGGAACCTGAGCGAAATGTTTGTGATATACTGTAATGCCCAATAAATAACCCATCACCTAGTCAATAAGGGCTAAAACATGGCAGCCGGTGCAAAGATTGCATTGGAAAATGAAATGGAAAATTACTGCAATAGCCCCATAAACACCACATTAAGCAGCTGCGAATGAAAATGCTTAATAAATGCTACACTGAATTGTCGGGGAGTAAATAATTGGTTTCCATCAGTATGCAGAGAAAATTGCAGACTTTTAATACAACAGTCCCATCATTTAACTATCAGCTTACCGAACTGGCAGCAGAACAAAATGCTTGTGCACACGGGGAAGTACGGTTGACCTTGAAACAAAAGAACGACGTCGGTCCATCCCACTAACTGAAATGATCCGTCCACAACGGAACAGTCGCGTCAAGCACGATAGCTTCGGGGCAAACAGATTGGGCCAATTACGTGGATCATAGGTAACCGTTGGTGCAGTTACAGCTTGTAAAGGTTGAACAGATTAACCAACAACAATAAAACCCATGAGACACCATCTATGGAAACATGTCTCTCTGCAGATGAATTTAGACCTCATATTAGTGTGCCGATAGCACAGTGTCCCAGCTAGCAAACGAAAGCATCAGGACTTCTACCGGGTAGAAACTAGCCCCCATAGAACTTGACTATGGTCAGATGATTTATAGGAAGCTAACCTGGAAAACGTAGGCTACAGGTTAGAACGAAATTCACCCACATGACAACTTTCACACTCCAACATGTTTGTACGAGCTTACTTTAAACAAATACCGTAAATGAGTAATCCGTGTTAGACTGATATGCCCATTTTGACTGATAGGAAGCTAACCGGAGCTAAGTTGCATATTAGCAACTATATGAGGTAGCCTGCGATAACAGGGCAGTGTAAACGAATTTGGCCGTCGACGTACGTATCCCAAGCATCGATCAGTTATGTGAGAAGAAAACTTCGAAACCAGACGCTGAAAATACATTTGGTATCCCTCTACACAAGCAGACCTCGTCGAGTAGAAGCATGGCAGTATATTAGCCAATGCAACCTGCAAAGTAGCACTGACGAGACAGGTAGGACGATGGCTAACGAAACATGAGCCAATCGCTAGCAAACACTGGTAGCTGCTCAACATGTTAGCATAGTTATCATCATTTATCAGACTCCCAAAAGCATACGAGCACCACTATGAATGCGCTAACTATCCCAATAAACCTACTGAGGACGAGAAAATTGCGCGTACCATCGAGGAGGTACGAACTACGGACGCATAATACACATGTACGGTAAACAACAGAAAAAGGTGCACGACCCATCATTCATATCTACATCAATGGAATGATATCGTCAGATCGAATGAAATGAAAACCAAGGTTAGGTACAATTGGCACGCTCCGGGGAAGGGAGACCTGAACCGGAACAGACTGGAACTCGGGAGAAAATCCAAAATAGCCGGGCGACTTGGGGCTTGATAGGAGATGTTGGCGTTGGCCATCAGGCAGCGAGTGGAGAAAATCCTTTAGGAGCAGTACGGGCAAATGCGAGCAGGAAGAAGCGGACTGGTATTATATCCTCATGGAATCAGATACATCTGATGTTGCGCGAGGGGAAAATGCATCGAACAGCGGAATACACCTGTGAGCAGCAAAGCAGGTAGGTAAGATGAGGTATTTAAAGACAGATGTTACGTGCTGATTGGACGACAGCTAACTGATGACGCGCATTACGTCTTCCTGGTAGAACTTCACGCTACGCTTACATAGACATACGTAAGAGACATACACTGCCAGTCGTATCTTTTGCTTCAAGTATAGCAGCTTTGATTTGTTTTGCTTGTTTATTTGTCAGTGTGTGTCAATAAGTGTTGTCCCAGCTAACACAGATAAGGTGCCGCAGCGTCGCGATCACGTGAATTCGTAAAACACACTTACGTTCCCCTGACGTCGCCGTTGACGATGCCGCAACGTGGCACATGAAGGGTGGTAATACGTTACTCCGACCTTACTTTCCGACGGCCCCGGTCCGTAAAAGCGGCGACCTGGCGACGTTGTAGCAACGTCCTTTTACAAGTTGCCAAAAAGTGGCCATGACGTGACTTTTCGACATTGCCAGGTTGTAACCGCAAGGTCTTAGCGACTTTGTAGCAACCAAAATACCCACTGGCAACTTTCTAGCAACCCCCTTTTACAGGTTGCCGAAATGTGGCCAGACCATAGAGCTGAATAGAATACTAGAGTGGACACAGGCACACTGTTCATGGCAATCGTGGCCGCCATCATGCGACTGTATTGCCGGCCGGGAATACTAGCCCTCGCAGTGCTGAGTAAGGGACACATATCGTTTGATATTTTATATTAGCTAGTATATTCATTGTTGATCCGTACGTGTCATTTTATACTAATGACAGGTCATATTTTTTCTGTGAAATGAAGCTAAAGTCAGCAAACTGTTATAAATTCCCTGTAGTAAAGACATTAGTAAATGCTGACAGGCTGAGTTACCATATATAGCCTACGAGTATAATAAAATGTAACAATAATTCAAATTTCTTGTCTAAACATTGGAGACTGTTATATCTTGGCCCAAAAGGAGGCCTAGCAATATACCAAATTTCTTGTTAAAATGATAGAGACCGGTGATACATTTCAGGTTCTTTATGATTTCCTTCATCGAGGGTTTTTGTCCATTCGTCTAGTACTTTAAGTAATTGTAATGATGTTTATCGACCACGGATAAATCAGTTTGTTGCTGAATAAACTTTGTTGAGTCATATGATTTGTTATGTGATTTCTTATTATCTCCATCATTGCCTCCATCCATTTGCCTATGACACAAGTTAAACTAACTTGTCTGTAGTTTCCTACATATGCTGTGTTACCCTTCTTATGCAGTGCTGTTATTTTTCCTAATTTCCATTTTGTATATATATTTTTATACATACGAAAATACAAAATTTGTCTTGTTATTTGTAGAAATGATATCGGTGTGGTTTGTGTAAATGTATTATAGATAGGTTGCTTGCATTTGAAGATAAATCAATTAGTGGTGGGAGAAAAAAAAATCACATCAGAAAAATATGAATTCATATCAAGTAGGTGTATTAATGTATTTATTCATGTCATTTTTAAAATCAATAAACATGTTTTCAGTCTTTGAATCTCTTCAAATCTGAATACACGACCTAATCTTTTCCATACTAAGAACATGAGGAATTACCTA
This sequence comes from Coilia nasus, assembly GCA_027475355.1. NCBI lineage: Eukaryota > Metazoa > Chordata > Actinopteri > Clupeiformes > Engraulidae > Coilia > Coilia nasus. Next base: position 9,073,467 of record CM050219.1, on the reverse strand, counting down.
CTGATGAAAATATTACATATACATTACATTTACATATATACGCGCAGCTAATATAAATAACAAATCACCAATTTAATTAATGATGTGTTGCTATATTTAAAAAAAAAAAAAAACAGTCTGCAATAGCTTTTTCAAAAATAAGATGTCGACTGATACCAAAAACTGCAATGGTTATACAGGGTACGCAAACTGTAGTGCTCAGCGAAGTATGTTAAAATCCACTTTATTCATCATTAACGTTGTAATTATCGTTTTCTTTGATACGATTTACGTACATATAGAGTCAGGCATTTCAAATATCATCATTGTATAGTGTGTCAGTGGATATTTTCACAGAACAAAGCCGTTTTTGACAGAGGTGGGTCCATTCTACGCTTATTTACATTGAGTGCCTAGCACATGATTACCCTCGCAAGATGGTCGGCCGCGTCGGACGTTTTCCCGTGTGGTCAGCCAATGCCGTGTCCTATCTACTATTCTATTCAGCTCTATGGGCCAGACTGCGACTTTTTGACGTTGCCAGTTCCTAACCACAGCGTCTTAACTACTTTGTAGAAACCAAAAAACCTACTAGATGTACCGCATAGCGGTACATGGTATGACCGCCGCAGTGTATTGAAATGTGGGAACTGTTGGTATGATGAGTGTGTGGTAGAGCAGTGTTGTGAGGTGAGAATTTGTGTGGAAATTATTTTCTGGAAGTGGGCATGAATGTGGGTTTTGAATGAATGACATTGTGTGTGTTTGTATAGTGTGTAGGAGTGATTTGTGAAAGGAATAGGCAAAATGAGATTTTGTACAATTACAACACCCCCTATGGACCAAATTGTATGGCACGTGCTATGGTGTTAGAGGTCTTTGTGCTGATCATGCATGACCTATTTTGTGCAGTTCCCACCTTCTCGGTCCAAGATATTAGCAACTCAAAATCCCAATTTTTGCATTTACCCTTATCACTAGGTGGTGCTATGCTTCAAGTGAGTGTTTATGGGCTGGGCTGATACACCTCTGTAACACCGACATACTAACACAAAATTGTTGTCTTGGGCAAAATTGTTGACAAATTGTTTAACAAAAACTGTTTTTTGATACCTAGTTTCGCCAATAAACATCGCCCCCTATGACGAAAGTACACAAAATTTAGTGCACATGAAAAGAAAGTTGTTTAGAGATGGCAAGTCCACTTTGACCAAATTTGAGCAATTAAAAGCCAAGATATGGACTTTTGAAGAATTTTAAGCTACGTGTTAAATGTTCATTGACATGTAACTTCGAAACGGTTTATCTTAAGATAAATCCTTTGATAACTTTTTGTCAGCATTGTCTGTAGATGACATATACCAAATTTGGTGAGATTCACATGAACGGCCTATGACGAGTTCGTTCAAATTCGTTTTCGCAATGTTAAAATTTCACGGAAATTGTTTTCGTTGGAAGTGGGCATTGACCAGTGCTTTCAATGCGTGAGGGTCAATAGATTTCACGATAAAAAAAAAGTTGCTGTAAACATTAGCATTCTCCAGATAATAGGCAAAATGACATTTTCTACAATTACAGCGCCCCTATGGACCAAATTGTATGGCATGTGCTGTGATGTTAGAGGTCTTTGTCGTGATCGTGCATAACGTATTTTGTGCAATTCCCACCTTCTCAGTCCAACATATTAGCAACTTAAAATCCCAATTTTTGCATTTACCCTTATCACTAGGTGGCGCTATGCTTCAAGTGAGTGTTTATGGGCTGGGCCGATATGCCTCTGTAACACTGACATACTAACACAAAATCGTTGTCTTGGGCAAAATTGTTGACGAATTATTTAAGAAAAACTGTTTTTTGACACCTAGCTTCGCCAATAAACATCGCCCCCTATGACGAAATTACACAAAATTTAGTACACATGAAAAGAAAGCTGTTTAGAGATGGCATGTCAACTTTGACCAAATTTGAGCAATTAAAAGCCAATATATGGATTTTTGAAGAATTTTAAGCTACGTGTTATTTGTTCATTGACGTGTAACTTCGGAACGGTTTATCTCAAGATAAATCCTTTGATAACTTTTTGTCAAGTGAGTGTTTATGGGCTGGGCCGATATGCCTCTGTAACACTGACATACTAACACAAAATCGTTGTCTTGGGCAAAATTGTTGACGAATTATTTAAGAAAAACTGTTTTTTGACACCTAGCTTCGCCAATAAACATCGCCCCCTATGACGAAATTACACAAAATTTAGTACACATGAAAAGAAAGCTGTTTAGAGATGGCATGTCAACTTTGACCAAATTTGAGCAATTAAAAGCCAATATATGGATTTTTGAAGAATTTTAAGCTACGTGTTATTTGTTCATTGACGTGTAACTTCGGAACGGTTTATCTCAAGATAAATCCTTTGATAACTTTTTGTCAGCATTGTCTGTAGATGACATATACCAAATTTGGTGAGATTCACATGAACGGCCTATGACGAGTTCATTCAGATTTGTTTTCGCAATGTTAAAATTTCACGGAAATTGTTCTCGTTGGAAGTGGGCGTCGACCAGTGCGTTCAATGCGTGAGGGTCAATAGATTTCACGATAAAAAAAAAATTGTTGTAAACGTTAGCATTCTCTAGATAATAGGCAAAATGACATTTTGTACAATTACAGCGCCCCCTATTGACCAAATTTTATGGCATGTGCTGTGGTGTTAGAGGTCTTTGTGGTGATCGTGCATGACGTATTTTGCGCAGTTTCCTCCTTCTCGGTCCAAGCTATTGGCAACTCAAAATCCCAATTTTTGCATTTACCCATATCACTAGGTGGCGCTATGTTTCAAGTGAGTGTTTATGGGCTGGGTCAATACGTCTCTGTAACACCGACATATGACAAAAATTTCATGTCGTTGGGTGAAACGTTCATTGAGTTATTCAGCAAAAACTTTTGCCGGTCTCCCCCTCTTTGACGGACACTGGCACAGCGGGGGGGTGGCCCTTGGGGGCCAAAAGCTTCTAGTCGCTGAAGAAGTTCTAGGGCTACATACCTACAAAGATTCATGTCCCCCCGACTTCCAGTGTCCCGGAAACCGTTGACGGAAAATGAGGGGGAAAAGTCGCGGCAACACTATAATGACCGCTATCGCTAGTCATCGGCAGTCATAACTAGTGACTTTCTAACAACCTCCTGTAGCAACCAAAACACCTACTAGCGACTTTCTAACAACCTCCTTTTCGGTTTGCATGTAGGTTTAAAATTTGGATGGACCATTTGCCCTTTGTGACCAGACCCTGGTTAAAAAATGTACGCAGACAGGCATTTTCTCAACAAGATGCTTTATTTGTTTGTATAAATAAAAGTTATAAAAAAATGGAAATGTGAAAATGCTTTATTTGTTTGTATAAATAAAAGTTATAAAAAAAGGGAAATGTGAAAATGCTTTGTTTGTTTGTATATATAAAAGTAATAAAAAAAAGGGAAATGTGAAGAGCGTCTACTCCATCGCCGCCTGCTGCTGGTCTGCCCCAAGCTGCCGACACTTTGCCTGCGAATCATATAAGGTAAGTTAATCTATGTTAAAGGAAATGAAATATGAAATGCAAACTTGCAGTTTTCAGAAGGCTACCATTTAACAGAAATTTAAATTATGTGAGGAAGCAGAATGTTGCTACAGTTAAGCTGTACCTGAGCTTTTAGGTGGGCTGAGGGGGCATGTTTAAGGGTCTCAGCAATCAGGCCCTCAACAGCCTTCTCTCCCAGCCCTGGCTTCCACTTCAGAACAGCTTCTGAAAACATAACCCAAAAAAAATTTACTTCATGGGGGAATCCAGTGAAAACCAATAGCCCCATCATTGAGTGTTGCATGTAAAAAACAGAACCAGGAATTTAGACATTAGAAAGACTGAATAGCAAACTGAACAGCAAACAAATCACATACGCACTTAAAAGGATGAAATGCCACTGTAAGTTTCTGTGCTCCATTCAGTTAGTGTCCATGGGAAAATGTGGTTGCGTAGTTCCTGTCCCCCCTTAAGCTAAGGGTAGGCTAAAGGACAAAAAAAACATCGTCTGCCTATAAGATTTGCTTTTGAATTTATTCTGTTTTCCCCTGTCCGTGCTATAAATAAACCTGAGCTTTGAACTTCAGTCTGCAGTTGGGTCTCCCTGTTTGAATTTTCTAATAATTTCCCAAAAACACATGAACTGTACATGTGATTTATCAGACATTGAGGCTTGTCCCAACATCCCATGTATGTATGTATGTATCCCATGTATAGTCTTAGTTCGAACATGTATGTTAATGGACTTATTTTAAATATAGGCTGGAACACATCCCAACATTTTCACTGTTACCATGCAAATTCACATTCAGAATGGACTCACGTATAATCGCCGTGCACAACACTGTGCCAAACAGCGCCAGCTTCCCTTTCTTCCCCCGGAGACTGTATGCAGACCAGACCTGATTGGTTGCCATGGCCCGCATCATCCGGCGAACACAGTCCCCATCGCTGGTGCCGCTTTTGCGGCTAAGATGGGACACCTGGGGTAAACAAGGTGAACATAATGTCACAATTTTGAATCTACAAAGTATCATTGATATATGATTTAAGAACACTGTAGTAATGTAGACATACAATTTTTTTGCGGAACTCTGTGTCCTTTAAGCGCTGCTCAAGGTCCTCCAGTTCCGCCTGAGTTTTGGCCACCTCCAGCTCCACTCCGGCCACCTCAGTCCTCTCAGGACAGTATGTGTTGTATGTGTTGATTCTGCTTTTCCTCCTGAATCTCCATCATTTTCCTTTGTAGCACCTGTAATTTCTCTGTAATTTAAAAGGCAACATTATTATTATCAGTGTTATGTTGATTGAAGTACAGTCATTTTAGTTGTCAAATTAACAATGAATGTGTTACCTTCTATCCTGGTCATCCTGGCATGAAGGTTTTTTGCCCAAGTTGGCACTTTTTTTGTCCGGTAACCTGAGTGTGTATGAACATATCATTAACTTTTTGTTCCCTTCCATTTTCTGTATTGGAAATATTTCGAAAAAGGTGAAGCTCATAAATTTGCACTAACCTGGCTTCTGCCTGATGCCATTTCCTCCTTGTCCTGCATCAGGTTTATTTGTTGGTGCAGTTAATATACTACACGTCCCCATGTCTGCTGTGGGAGGAGGCGGTGGAGGAGGAAGTGGAGTCTCTATAAGTGCAAGGGAAGGTTAGAATTGTCTTTGTATTTATAGAGAAATTCTGGGGGAATTCAGCTTATCTGTGACTTTCATAATGACAACAAAATGTCATAGTAGTATGACAATGACAATGTGGAATATTATGCCATATTGGTGTTATGGGCGTGACAAAAGGTTACTTTGTTCCTTTACCTTTGGTTCTTGTTGTCTCCGCTGTGGCAGCTTTAGCTTTCTTGGGTTTTGGTGGTTTTTCCCATGGCTGGTCATCTAAACAGTAAAGTGAAGTTGTTGATCAGTTGAACAATGGACCGTTGGACCGTTTAAAATAAAAGCAAATACAATTGCTTCAATATTCTATTTTGTTCATAATCAAACAATGCAGCTGTCAAATGAGTAGGACTGAGGGGGATGCTGTACCGACATACCATCACTTGAATCCATATATTTTCTGTTGTTCTTATGGATTCGCTTATTGTTGCTGTCTTCTTCATCTGTCTCTACATTTGACTTATCTTCTGCCCTTTTGCAGCGTCTTAGGGCAGTTTCCCAGTCATCTAAGTGTAAATAAGGCGTAAACAATGACAGGTCCTCATCAGTGGATTCCACTAAGTCATCAGCAACATCATCAGCCACGCCATCAGCCAGGTCATCCTCCAGGTCATCCTCCACGTCATCCTCGCTTTCAAGGGAGGTCTCCATGCTTTCCACAGTGGTGTTGGGTGACAGTGGACTGGTGGTGACCTCAAACACAGGGCCTGGATTTTGTCTATCTATCTCCCTAAAGGCACGCCTGGCAGCTCTCCAGGTGTGAAGGTACTGCCTTTTTCTCTGTAGCTTTTCCTCACTCATTCTGTATAAAAGATTTTAACTGCCAACTGTAAAAAAGACGTTGATGTCTGTAAAAAGGTGTGCTGGTGATGACCAACACTAAACTGGAAAGAACTGTATGTAAAGGGGCTAGTTGGGTATACAATGATCACCTGTGGTTGTCCAAGAATAAAATGTCCCTCAAGACGCACACACCACTCAGGTGGAAGCCAACCGTGGATTACTGAAATACAAAAAAACAAAAACAAGACATAAGCAATCATACATATATATACACAATCAATGAAAGGTAAATGCAACACAATATAGTAAACAAAGTTCAGTGTATACATGTATATATATACTGTACACACACAGAGGTGGACAGCAACTAAGTAAATGTACTTAAGTACAATTTTCAAATATCTGTACTTTATTTGAGTATTATACAGTTTACTTAACATAAACTTGTGACTTTCACTTCACTACATTTTCATTACAAATACTGTACTTTTTACTCCACTACATTTGAAATGTGCATGAATACACACAGGTTAGATTTTCTCAAGAAAATTGCTAATTCACTTAATGTCTCTCTCTCGGTATTTCATTGTATGTTACAATTTAACCCATTGCATACTTCAATCCTTGAAACTACTATACAGGTGGATATATTTACAAGCTAAAGGACAGAAACCAGCAATGATCATTTCAAGCAATTGTGTAATCCATCCACCTCAGTGTATATCTTATGTACAAAGGCTGATGGGGAAATAACTTCCTACAACGATATAAACCAGAACGAATGAGTAACTGCCTCCAGCAGTTATGTGAACAGTTATTGAAAGTGACTCAGTGAATTGCAACTTAGTGTAACAGACATACTGCGTCTTTAAGCCGTGCGCCACGGTGTGTCTGAGATTAAGAATGGCGCGAACTCTGGACTTGTAAACTGTGTACACTGTAATCACTGATCTTCATTAACAATGGAATTTTCTTTTCCGAAGTCATCTCGAAGGCCATTATCCCCTTTCATGTACGTCTGTATTTATGATCGAATTGAAACAAATGGTTGATTTTTCTACTTTATAGCATCCGTAAAGACCAACGGAACTGCTCGTCGGCCGTATCCCAAGTCACTGCTACACTACCGCAATTTACACCGCAAATTACTAAACGTGCTCCCCAAATTAAACAGTACATGGAGAATGAGTAATTACTACTACTATACACAAATGAACGGTATAAACATGTAACGAATTGGATAAAACAATCGACAAACACTCTTGCTGCAGGCATTGAGCTACGAACGATATCAACGAGCATACAGTATGTATTACAGTACAGTATGACAAAGTAACGGACAATGGCAACACTCACCCTCTGTCGAACGCAGTGATGTCTCCAGATACGAACGTTAGGGTCTGCGAAGTCCACGAAGAACAAAGTCCGCGGTGCCTGGAAAATAATTTTCTGATATCTGTAGAAACTCTGTGAGATTTAAACAGTATGTGATCGGGAGGCGGGTCAGGCAGTACAAAAGGTCACAGATTTTATGTCCGCGCAGAGGCTTTCGGGTGCAAATGTTTGGTTGACGCTCCCTTAAAATTGCCTGATTGGACAATCTGCAGGAGGTCGCGGGTTTGGAGACTGTAGGGGTGTTCACTTGATGGCCCATCAATTATGTATGGTCTGGTACAGCATACTGAAACAGGAGACTGAAATTGTGAATATAACAATTAGAATGAAATGGCAAATAACACCATTAGAATCAATTAGATTCATATTAAATCATATTTTGAACGATGCTCCTCAATATTGGAAAGTATACTTACATACTTATGTACTTATGTATATATTTAGTTATGTAGAATATACATATATCATTGTCCCTATAGGCCACCTTATAGCAATTCAAGAAAAGTCAAAAAGTGAAAGTGTACTTAGTAAACATACGCTTCCAACAATTAGGAAAGTTCGAGGTAGTGAAATGTGCAATATGTAGGTGCAATAAGTGAAGGTGCAGTTGGTAAAGTGCAGTGGGAAAGTAGCATGGACATCAGTGTATGTAAGATTGTTTTTGGATGACAGTAACATGTTCATGGAATGCTCATGTTCATGGAATCTTCTTCATTGTGTTGATTAGCCTGATGGCCTGCATATGGTGACAGGAGACTGAAATTGTGAATATGGTTTTGGCAAATAGCACCATTGGAAATATGAGATTAAAATCATGTTTTGGAAGATGTTCACACACACACACACACACACACACACACACAAATGTCTGTTTTTGCATTTTGTGTGAGAGCGATAGCCCGCTAATTGCTGAGGGGAAGTGTTAACTTATTGGCCCTTATATCACACAATTTCTAAACCATTTCAATCTGATTGCACAGCCCCCATGCCACTGGCCCTAGGGCAGTGGAAACACAATGGGAATGATTAAAAATCATATTTTGGAACGATTCAACAATATGATCATCATCCCTATAGCATGCATAGCAATGCAAGGAAAGGAAATGTGGTATTTTGTTCAGAATTTGGCCAAGAAAAACCCATCATTCAGGGTGTATTTTGGAAGCTGTAGCATATTCAACAATATGATTATGCTTAAATGTATTTTTGGCCATGGAACATCAATTATTCAGGGTGTTCAGGTCTGTTTCTGTCGATGCAGGAGAAAAGCATGCACTCATATGACATCTGACAAAGTGCATGTTACGATTTACAAACTTTTCATACACTAAACTGTATTCATGTTGTATATGTCGCGGCATTGTATTTCCGGTACCAAATGGCCACGTCGCATTGCAACCAAGTAAGGACGTCACGGCAACGCAGTTTCTGATATCAAATGGCAACGTTGTCAGGTTACCATACCGCGACGCTGCAAAAACGTTACGGAGGCAACCAAATGGCAACAGGCGCGTTTTACTTGACCTAGACGTTTGCATCCGTTTGCATCCGTTTGCATCCGTTTGCAGCCTGACGCTGAAAATGTTGCATTGTGGTTAGAAATTGTGTCCGACATGCCCGAAATGTATGAGGGTGTCACAACAATGTGACCATGACACATGACCCGAAAACTCGCGGGAGCATGACGCTTACAGACAAATCGTACAGACCTTTGCAGTTGCCTCCACACAACTGCAAGCGGCTAGCTAACGCCTCCTCGGTGACGCTACTTCGCCGTGGTTGGTTAAAAGTTCACCGACGTCTGTGCAGGTGCATTGTCCGGTGCTCCCCCACTCAACCTGTTATTCAAATATGTACGTTATTATACTCCAATTTGAAGACAAATCTGTTCTCTCTATTTTTACCTTGTTCTGATTGTTTTGATGCATTTATCTGACGCTGACAACCCTGGCCTTATATTTATTTAATTATTAACATCATTTCTATTTCATTGTCCGTGTTATATACCTACTTATGGTCTTTGTTTTATGGTTTTGCTGTCTTAGTTTTCATGTGTGTGTTGTGGAGCACTTTGGGGCAACACGTTTTGTTCTAATGTTAATCTAAACAATAAGAAAGACTCGACTTGAATTGAACTCTCAGTGCACCCCACTACAACCATAGACTGTAGAGGACTACAACCCCCGCCCTCCCTCTCCACACATGACTTGTGTGTCATCTGCTACGGAGATCGAGGAGGCGCGAGCCCAGTCTCGTGTAAGATTTGTGTTTGACTTTATTTTCCGCATTTAATGCCCACCCCTGCTGTGACCAGCAATTCTCGTTGACGTATGCAGCCAGGTGCAGACGGGCGGACTGGAATGTAAAACGCGCCTAGTGTCAAACGGTGACCACATCGCAACGTTGCAGCGATGGGTTTTGCCAGCAACCACCAACGTTGCTGCGACATCGCGTATAAGTGGCCATTAGGTAATGTCGCCATGACCAATTGTCAACTTTAAAGCGACGTTGCGGATACGTCTTGTGTTAGCTGGGGTGTCACACTGTCAATGTGTTCAAATTGATTTTCTTTGCCTTGTGAATAGGAACGTTTTGAAGCAACAGATGTCTAGAGTTCTTTATGGTCTGTGGCTGCCATGTCGGTTTATGTAAAGGGAAGTCTGTGTCTTTTGAAACTACACACACACACGCCAGCGTCACTTACACACACACACACGCGCACACACAGCCTCACTTCCCTCTGCTCCCCTGCCTGCAGAGCAGAACGTAATGTTTAGGTGGAAGTTTAAAATATTTTATGTTTTAGATATGAAACAGTCTAACACATAAAATACATTCCAGCCTGTCACACTGTAGCACAAGCAGAATGTAATAACATGGAGAGACATGAAGAGGCTTTTCTGTATTCCCCGTTTTTACTGAAATCCCTTTTCAACCACAAAAGAAAAACAGAAAACACAGCTTGCCATTTCATTCATTCATCTTTCTTTTTTCTGTCCCTCTCTCCCTTTTTCTTTCTCTGTCTCTCTCACTCTCTCTGTCTCCCACGCACACACACAATATACAAACACACGATGGTGCGCACACACACCTGTTATGAGCTATGACGTTACCGTAGTTCATCTGTTATCTCCCTCTTTCTCTCTCTCTCTCTCTCTCTCTCTCTGTCTCTCTCCCTCCCTCTCTCTCTCAACAGCAGAGCGCTTGTCTATGATGTGCTGTGCAGTAGCCCACCAGTCACATAGGTCTGCATCCCTACATTTCTCTTTCTCTCTCTCTCTCTCTCTCTCTGTCTCTCTCTCTCTCTCTCTGTCTCTCAGCAGCAGAGTGCTTGCCTGTGACATGGGTCTGCATCCCTACATGTCCCCTCTAACTCAGTGGAGCGGCTAGAGCAGGGGTTCCCAAACTTTTCAGACCGTGACCCCCAGTTTTAGGCTGCTGACGACCCCAACCCCCGCGACCATTCTTTGTCACACGCGTGCACGCTCTCGTTTTCTATCTCGTTCACCCCCCCCCTTCCTCTCTCATAATGTGGCTGTTTTACGCAACACACGCAAGGCAGTAGAGCAAAAACAAAACTGAACATGATCTCTGAGCTGGTGTATTTTATTACCAAACTCAAGAGAGAAAACAAATAGGCAACATCCCACCATAACTTATAATGCTGAGCATATACAGACATATTACGAACAAGCAAGTAACATCGACTCATCGATATTTCTGCTAAATTTTCCCCAATCGTGTGTGGCTTTTTGTCTGCGCAATTAAATATGCCACCTCACATGAAGCCTTCTGCGTCTTTACAGAGACAGTTGTTTGCTTAGTGAGGGCTTTCTTCTGCCCCCGTAACACTCTCTTTTCTGCAAAAAAAAGTCACTGGGTTTATCTGTGAGGCTGGGATGCTTGGTGTTTGTAATAATCCACGAGCTCTGGAAACCCGACGTTGGGACACAGATTTAAACAGTAGGTCATTGCCAGAGGAGGGTCTGCTGATAGCTATGCTAATCGGGCACAAATCACACATTTGATGCTCGCTAATGGGAGGGTGATGGTCCTCCGGTTAGCAAACAGACAAAACCATTGTTTCTGAAAATCATCTCACGACCCCCCGCCACCCCCCCTGCGACCCCACTGGTGGTCAGGACCCCTACTTTGGGAACCACTGGGCTAGAGGACTCCCTAGTGGGTGGGGGTGGGGTGGGGTGGGGAGGGTCAGAGGGTTGGGATGGCGGACGTAAGTAGAGGAGTCTCTGGCAACGGGATCGGATGTAGTTGCCTGCCCAAGATGGTATAATTAATAACCCTTAGCTCTGATCGATTAGTGTGTGTGTGTGTGTGTGTGTGTGTGTGTGTGTGTGTGTGTGTTTGTGTGTGTGTAAGTGTGTGTTTGAGCCCACAGGGCACTGAGGTAACAAATCAAAAAGCATGGCTCCATTCAATAAAAAATGTAGTCTTTATATTCCACTGTGGTGCATGTAGAGAGAATAATGCATGATAGTGAGTTGTGTGCTTTGCCAGGCGATTCTCATGGGCTGACTGGCTCTCCATGTCTGTCTCTGATGTTACTTGCAGGACCAAAACACAGATGTGGTGCTCATCTCCCAGCAAAAGAAACAAAAAAAGAAGAAGAAGAAGTCTGACAGTGAGTATGTGGCTGGTAGCAATTGCCCCCTGGCCTAACGTCAATCCAGGCAAGAGTTAGCCACTTCTTGGGTGGGGGAGATGGAGGCCTACTAGCTCTGTTTTACACACGTTGGCAGTTCATACATACAAAATATTTTAAAGGGGTGAATTTTGAGTGGATATCTTAGGGGTTTGGTTACCATATCAAGGAAAAGGGAATCCCAGTCATTCATTTTTGATCACATTGCCTACAACTTTAGTGATCCAAGGACGGTTTGCAAAAGTCAGTGCCATCCACGAGGACACAATTGAAATCTTTGAACACTCAGTACAATAGTCACTGTGTATGTGTCTGTGTGTCCCTGACTGTTTTGCTTAGCGTTTTTTTTGTAGTCTTTTACCAGTGAAATGCTATTAAAATATGAAAGTGACTGGTGAATTTTGAACACAAAATAATACTTTACTATTGAGTGGCTGGACAATTTTATCCTCCAGTTGTCAGTGGCTGGTAAAAGTCCACATTTTGCATAGTTAAAGGCCCCGATAATACCTCAACCAAAGTGCCATGGTCTATGTATAGCCTTAGTTTGGCTTTCTCTCTTTCACCTAGGCTTGCGGGTTTATCAGGCTTAGTTAGACAACACTAAATAGTAATTATTCTGTCATCTTGTGGTCTTTGGAAGCCAACCCCTTAATATTAATTTGGTAACACTTTCTATGAAGCTAAGACTCTAAAAGCACTTTCATAAAGGCTTTTAATGTATTCATAAGATATGTAAAGTGTTCATAACTATTTATACATACTCATGACTGTACTCCTAAGGCATTATAATGTTGGAATGTCATAAGCCCTATTCCAACTTTAAGTGACACAGCACATTCTTGTTAATAAAGCCTCACATGCCTAGTGCAGTCATGAGTGTGTATACATAGTTATGTAAGCCATTTTTAAGCTTTAGGAAGGCTTTATGAAGGCATTATAACTCTTTATGAATGTGTTTATGGTGTCTTATGAATGCAAGCTTCATAGAAAGTGTTACCATTCATGTTATTACCTACACACACCATACTTACTGTAACCTGTTTTTTAGAGCATAGGCAGGAGGCTGTGCTTATTACCTACAGTACACACCCCACACTTCACTCTGCTTTTCAGAGCATAGGCTAGCCTGGTAAACCCGCCCCTCGTAACTTCATTTCATTTTGTACAGAGGGTCTGGAGCGGAGACTGTTGAAGGTCATGTAAGAGGACCAAGCAACTCCTAGCCAATCAGCGAACAGTGTGTTCGCGAGCCATGACGTTGACTTTGTGTGCTACATTTGAATTGCAGTGCGTAGGTAGTTTAATTGCATATGTGACGACCAGACATTAGCGATTGGGTAGAGGCAGAGCCACTTGTTTTAAACTTCAGCAGAGTCCACACCTCTAGGAAGAAATCGTTTCTCACGGTCTCCG
>CM050219.1:9045000-9055000 GCA_027475355.1 Coilia nasus | reverse complement strand
ACACACACACACACACACACACACACACACACACACACACACACACACACATAGGAAGAGCATGAGTTTTAATTTTAGCCACAGAGACACACACCACAAGTTGTGACATCCGGCCACAAGCACGCACACATGCATGCACACACACACACACACACACACACACACACACACACACACACACACACACACACACACACACACACACACACACACAGAAAGGAGAACTAGCCCTTGCTAAACTCACACACATTCTCACTCACAAGCGCACACACACACACACAGAGCTTAAGCCAGTCATTTCACACAAACACGCACACACACACACACACACACACACACACACACACACACACACACACACACACACACACAGAAAGGAGAACTAGCCCTTGCTAAACTCACACATATTCTCACTCACAAGCGCACACACACACACACACACACACACAGAGCTTAAGCCAGTCATTTCACACAAACACGCACACACACACACACACACACACACACACACACACACACACACACACACACACACAGAAAGGAGAACTAGCCCTTGCTAAACACACACACATTCTCACTCACAAGCGCACACACACACACACACAGAAAGGAGAACTAGCCCTTGCTAAACACACACACATTCTCACTCACAAGCGCACACACACACACACACACACACACACACACAGAGCTTAAGCGGGTCATTTCACACAAACACACACACACACACACACACACATGCATGTGTGCATTTATATCCTTATGGGGTACTCCGATTGACTCCCATTCTAATATAACTAAAGAATGCTAAACTGCATCTGGACCAAAACCCTAACCTGCCAGTAAAGCAATGTTTTGGCACTTTTCGTTTTATCAGAAACAACAAAATAACCAAGAAAACACTATTACTGTAGTTTAGTGGGGAACACAATTTGTTCCACACAAATCACCCCTTGTCCGGTTTTCTTAGTGGGGAAATTTGTGGCCCATATGTGTAGCTTTGCCAGGGACAGACACACACACACACACACACACACACACACACACAAGCACAGGATCTTGCATGTGGCCACACTCATACATACTCTCTACATACAAAACTCATAGTTTTCATTTTTAGCCACAGAGACAAACACATCACAAGTTCTCACGCCCGCCCCGAAGTGGCCACACACACACACACACACACACACACACACACACACACACACACACACACACACACACACACACACACACACACACACACACACATAAAGAAAAACTAGCCCCTGCTTTCAGTCATAAAACACACACACACATTCTTACTCACGAACACACACACACACACAAAGAACGTAAGCCTGCCATTTCACACTCACACACACACACACACACACACACACACACACACACACACACACACACACACACACACACACTTATCTGTAGGAATGGCTGACATGCAGCAGACCATAGAGAACATCAACTAGTAAAGACACACACACACACACACACACAGAAACACATACACACAGACACATATATACACAGAAATGCCAACACATGCACACACACACCTATCTGTAGGGGTAGAACACATCAACCAATAAAGATGAGGAGGCATACAACCAATCAGAAGAGGGTAGAAGTATTAAGCTAATTAGTACATGCATGTATTCACCCAGGTCGCCCATAGTGGTGTTAAATTATTTCCTATGCATGGGAGTGTGTGTGTGTGTGTGTGTGTGTGTGTGTGTGTGTGTATGTGTGTGTGTGTGTGTGTGTGTGTGTGTGTGCATGTGTGTGGTGGCAGCTATGCATGAGAGAGTGATAGAGTGTGAGTGTTCACATATGGTAGTGTTAAATGAACTGGCACAAAGAGATGTCATAACCATTAGATCATTAGCAACCTGTGTGTGTTAATCTTTCAGGAGAGGTATGAGGGTGGGTGGCTGTACGACTGGTGTGGTGGCAGCTATGCATGAGTGTGTGTGTGTGTGTGTGTGTGTATATGAGTGTGTGTGTGGTGGCAGCTATACAGTACATGAGAGAGAGTGTGTGGTGTGGTGCAGGGTGGTGGTAGTTATGCATGGGAATGTGTGTGTGTGTGTGTGTGTGTGTGTGTGTGTGTGTGTGTGTGTGCTGGGTGTTGTCAGCTATGCATAGGAGTGTGTGAATGTTATTTACAGTTTGTCTGGCTATTATGTAATGCGGTGTTATTACATAATGTGTTGTTACACAGCTGTATAATGCTACACAGCTTTTTGATCCTTCAGGCCAAAACAATGTACACAACATTTAGTGAGTTTTTCTGTCAGCACTGGAGGCCTTCTTCCTCTGTTGTTGTTAATCTCACCGCCAGTCTCACCACACACAAGCGGTCAGCCGTAAAATACATTTTTTTATTTCAGCATTAGTTGCAGAGATGACATGAAAACATGGGTGATCAATGCAAAGGAATCCAGTGTGTAGGACGCCATATCACACACAGAGACCAAAACAGAGCAGAATGGTGAAGGGATCAGCACAGATTGGAGGCTATACTAAGCCCTAGGGGTTCAAGCTAACAGGATGCTCAAGCGCTCGTAGCCACTGGGTCACATGACACGGGGTCACCAACAGCACAGCCAATCAGATGCATTGGATTTCATTTTAGGGTTTCAACAGAACACACAGAGGAGTTTTTTTCTTGGTGGAATTACATGTAATTATAAAAATATTTTTTAAAAAACAATTTACCCAGTGTTAAAGCTTTTCTTTAAAAATGACCCTTAATTGATTTTTTTTACTGTACTGTTAGTACTGTTATTGTGTTTTCCTCTGCCGTGGCCTCGTCCACTGACTTTGTAAGGAGCAGCACATTGGACATTAGCTGCATTTAAATTAGATCATGACCAAAGTATCACTGCATAACCTGCAGCACTGCATAACCCGCATCCACTGCAGTGCATTAATTTCCTGTATGTGATTTCCTATGAGGCTGTGCAGCTGCATCCAGGAAATCTTGGCCGTTTCTCAGGGAAAAGTGGTTCTCTGGATCTGACCCTTTGGGACCTGACCGACTCAGGTAGACTAAAAGACCCAGTAAAGTAATATAATCTCAAAGTACCTAATACGATGATCACCTCTTCAATTTTGAGCAAATATGAACATTTCTCAAAAGGTAAAACTAGGTCTCAAGATGGTGAAAATATAAACAGTACTTTCTGTACAATCTCTGATGCTGTGGATGTGTCACTGAGGCACCGCCCATACAGTGCTGTACTGTGCTGATCATAACCTCACGATGTAAGCAGGACGTGCTTCAGTCCTGTCCTACCTACACAATCCAAGAAACAGTGGTAAAGAGACATCAATATTAAACTAACATCAGGGTGTTTCCACCAGGTTTTCAGACAGTTTTCTCATACATTTTACAAGTTACCAAACAAAATACGTTTTTTTTTTTGTTTTACTTTACTGGGTCTTTGAAAAAAAATATTTGTAGTTTTTATGGTGGGGGAAACATTTTATTTATGTCAGTCATATTTCATACATGAACCAAATGGGGGGGTGGGGATAAGGTAGTGGTCTTCCAGTTGTCCTTCCTTCCTAGTAGTCACTGACCTCAGGCTCCACACTGACTAACATCTGGGCCTCTACTGTGGTGGGCGGGGCCATTAGGACATCATGTAAGTGTTTGCCTTGAGCTGCCTACGAGTAGAGAGACTGCAGTCTGAGAGCTTATTCACACCAAACACTCTGCGTATTCAGCGCGTGGTTGTTTACTGTCCGTATTCGTTTAGAATGCAAGTTAACAAATTAGACTCTTCACACCGCACGCGTGATCTGAGCGTATTCTGTCCCTATACAAACATATTGTATACGGATACGCGCTGTACACGCTCAAGTCGGTGTGAATGAGCCCTGAGAGGGTGGCACATGGTGCTTCAGTGTGATGCTTACGTGGGCTGTTACCCTCACAAACACAAATAGTCAGGCACTAACAAACACGTGACCCAGCTGTGAGAAAGCTGCTCTTTGGATGAACATTAAAATTGTATTTAAATATGTATTCATGTATGCATCTACATGAAATGTAATGTACTGTATGTATGCATATACATATCTGCATGAAATGTATTTGTATCTACATGTAAGTAGGCAGGCATGTAACCATATGTAATGTATGTTTGTATGGTATGTACATATGAATGTATGAATGCATGTGTGTATGTATGTATGTATGTATGTATGTATGTATGCATGTATGTATGTATGTATGCATGTATGTATGTATGTATGCATGTATGTATGTAGGTAGGTATGTATGTGTGTATGTATGTACTGTATGTATGTATGTATGTATGTATGTATGTATGTGTATATCTACATCTAACACCTAACATCTAACGGGTGTTAGCGACAAAATATGTTTAATTTGTAATTGGAATGTCCTATTGAATTGTCCAAACTGAACATGATGCAGAGCAGTGGTGCATGTGTTGCAATGCAACATTTTGAAAGCACTCACTCGCCCCATTTGTATTTCCATTTAATTCACTGACATTGAAAGGTTTTCATGTAGGAGAGTCAGCTAGTTGGAAAAAGGAGGCTAAGTGTTTTTGATGCAAAAATAAGGTAAATTTACATTTTCAGTGTAGACAGAGAGGGGCAGATTGACGCTATAGTCGGTCGCATCATTTGCATTAAAGATACAAAGGTGTAATGTGCTGTATGTATGTGTCTATGTGTGGATGTATATCTTATACTCTAAAAGCTTCACAGAGAGGCTGTTGCCATGGCTGCAGAATGCTGCTGTGTCATGTGATGATCCCCTCACCCTCTGCTCTGCTTTGCGTACAGCTCTGTTTACATATTGGCTCTCGGTTTCCTATGGCAACTATAGGTAACGGCATATACCCTCACATGTACAGCATGATGTAACCAACACACCAGTTAAGCTTGATACACTCAAGAGGCAACAAGAATATGACAACACATCATGTATCGGTTTAGATCAAATCATCTGTGTGTTTGCGTGTGTGTGTTTTTTACATTCCAGAGATACAGGTACAGGAGCGGTCGCTCATGCCCTGAAGGGGTAAACACCTAGGCTGAAGGGTACTTTAAAAAAAAAAAAAAAAGCATCATTGGCACTGCTACAACTGTGTCTTTGCTGAGAACACATCGATGAATGCAAAATGACACTTTTTGTACAATAAATAACATGGCTGCCGCCAGAAATGCGAATGACACAGATACACAGATAAACGGTGTGTGAAATCTGCATAATGATACAACTATGGCATGAGTAGTTCTTGCCTTCATATTATCCTTGTGATATATTTATTAGCATTGATGTGTGAGTTCTGACATAAGGGCTTCAAGGAATGCAACAGCTTACTACAATGTTACTACAGTGTTACTACAATGTTACTACAATGTTATACAGTGCTAATAACTGTGTTATAACACCCTAATGTAGACACCCTTTAACTAAGGTGTTGCCCCTTCAGGCTGTTCAGTACAGAGCTGTTTCTGTGTTATTGCTGTCAGCGCACTTGGCAGTACCAGGGAGAGGCTGTCCAGTCAATCCATTCCTGGAGATGCTCGTGGACAGTCAAAACAGACCGGATGAATGTTTCAGGGGCAGGTGTGTCTGTTCAGGGGTGGGTGCACATGTTCTGCTGTGTGTGACTGCCGTGAAAACCTAAGTGGTGTGCTTCTTCACCAACCAACCCAAACGCACAGAACACATCTCTTGAAAACCGCAACGGACAAAACATCTTCAACATTTACAAGTTATACACTGAACCCAACTGATTTATTGTGTTTCCCCTCCAGATAGAGAATTTTGTTCAATGCAAGGGAGACAAAACACATTAAAATTTTAAAACAACAAAAAGAAAAAAGGAATAAGAAATGACACAAGTCCTTTGAATGTTTTTTTTTTCATAACCAACAATGTATGGAAAAGTCTTTAAGCTTTCTTTTTTTTCTTCTCCTTTTATACAATACTGTTTAAAAACCCACAGGTTAAGGTAATGGATGCGTTCAGGAACTGTAGGTCTTCCACAGTTGACTCTTCACAGTTTTTGTAAAAGCAGAGAAACATTCTCACCAGAGTAATAAAATATTATTATAATTATGAATATCTTATTTTTTCAGAATTCACAGTTAAATTGTAGAAACGATAGAGGCCTGGGATTGAGTTGGCCACATTGAAGAGTTCCCATGAGTCCTCACAAGCTCCCATGTCTCTCAAGATTCACTTATTCATTCATCTGCTAGTTTTTGCTCTTCTGCTTGTTTGATTTCTTATATTACAGTTCATTAGTTCATCTCCATGGCCATGTGTGTGTGTGTTTGTATTTGTGTATTTATGTGTGTGTGTGTCTGTCTGTCTGTCTGTCTCGGCATTGGAAACAGGTGACTCAAACACACAGGTCTACAGGTTTGGATCTGTTCTCCAGCTCACCCAGAGACATGTGCGGTACTGGCCCTTACCTGGCCCAGCACTGGCTTGATCTGAACTCGAGTGTCTCCTCTCTGACCACATCCGCCTTGCCCCCCCCCACAGCCCTGGCATGGGTATGGAATAGCAACACTACTAGCAGCCCATGCTACAACCTTCAGATGTGTCTCTCATCACTCACACACACACTCAACTCCAATAACATGCTCACTTACTGTACACACACACATCCACACAAACACACATCCAATGATGTGCACTTATGTGCTCACACACACACACACACACACACACACACACACACACACACACACACACACACACACACACACACACACGTGTATGCACACAACCCAGATGCTGTAACTGTATCTTAGGTCTCAGGGGTGGGGTGGTGGGGTCTGGGGGTTCAAACTAAATCTAAATGACTATAAAATAGCACATGTTGCACAGCAGGGATACAGGTGATATGTGTGGTCTCTTCTGGGGCTGGCTGCTTTGATTGGTTCTTTTGATGCGTGTTCCTACTCTGAAGGCACTTTGTTTTCATGGCAGAAAGTGGCTTCATCTCCACTGGTGATTTGGAGACCTGGAGAGATATGAGACGAGAAAAAAAGCAGCAGGGCTCTGTTTCTAACATGCACACTCTTCTGTCTTTGTCTCCCTACCTCTTTCTGTCTCTCTCTAGCTCTTTTTGTATTTCTCTGGTCTCTATCTGCTCCTCATGAAGCTTCTCTTCTAGATCTCTACTCACTTAATATCACAAGTTGTCAACTCTGAGCAGTCCAGGTAAACTTCAAGACATTCCAAAACCCTACAGAACCATAGCTCAGGTTGTCTGCTCTCACTATTTCAGTTAAGATCTACTGTAGGCATTCTAGAACCCTACAGAATCATAGCCCAGCTTGTCTACTCCGATCACTGCAGATAACATTTTAGTCACTCTAGAACCATGTGGAGCCTCTCCTTTGTCTCATAAAGCAGGGTGTCTACTCTGATTGGCAAGCACAGTGTTGAGAAAGACAGAGGGCTCGGCAGCTGGTGGAGGGGACATAGACGGAAGCTGTGGTCATGTTGTAGAGAGGAGAGGACATGTGCTGATTTCTTTCCCTCTTTCTTGTTCCTCGTGAGAGAAGCGGCAAGCTAAAAAAAGGAGCACAGGGGAGGAGAGGAGAGGAGAGGAGAAGGAGGAGATGTGGATGTGGATGTGGATGTGGGGGGCGAAGAGGGGGCCACGTGCAGCTGGTCTGCTGAAGGGCCTGCACAGCTGTGAAGCAGAGCTGGAGCTGGGAGAAACGGGGCCGTAAAATAAAGAGCTGTGATTGCGTGTCCTTCCGACAGGGCACATTGGGGAATCTGCTTCATCATTGTTCGTTTCCACAATGGAAAAAGCATGGCTCCCTGTTTCCTGGGTGTCAATAAGCCTGCTCTCTCCTGTGGCATTCAGCAGGCAGTAAACGTGACCTTGTGCTTTCTGCAGACGCTGATAACTTTGATCGCAAAACTCTTCTCTTGTACTCGGGATCCAGCCAGTACGTGGGCGACAGAATGAAAAGACAGACGACGTCTCCTCTCTGGCTTAAAGGACCTCTTGACTGAAAAAAGGAGAACAACTTAAAAAAAAGCTAGTTTTTATTACTTTGTATGCTGACTTTTTTCCCCCATAAGTGAGTTTTTACTTCAGTGGTGTGACGTCTGTGCTGCTTCCCTCTCTGGTAAAATCCAAAAGCATGAATCTTTGGTGGCTATAGAAAGAGGGAGGTTCTGCAGGCACACAGACTCTGCCCACTGATGTGTGGCTCCACCCTGCCTCAGGGGAGGGTCACCTCTGACCCCTCAGCAAGGTCATCGCCATGGTGATCACCAGGAGCCATATATGGACATCGCTGGACGGAGCCTTGGACTCCTCAGCTGAAAGAAAGAGAGGAAAAGAAAGGAAGACATGAGTAAGTGACAATGAATGAACCTGTGGCGCTATTTTATCACCTTTCAGTGTGTGTCTGACCGACACACAATCTTGCATTAAGGCAATTATGATAAAGAGCACACACAGACACACACACACACACACACACACACACACACACACACACACAACCAGCATTGGCACTCTAAACACACAGATACACACACACACACACACACACACACACACACACACACACACACAACCAGCATTGGCCCTCTAAACACACAGATACACACACACACACACACACACACACACACACAAAACCAGCAGTGGCCCTCTAAACACACAGATACACACACATACACACACACAAACACACAACCAGCAGTGGCCCTCTAAACACACAGATACACACACACACACACACACAAACACACACACACACACACACACACACACACACACACACACACACACACACACACACTGTTCTAAGCCAGTGATTTCCCCTAGGCTACTTCCCATCCCGAGTGTGCCCAGTGGCTTGCTATTATTGTGGCCGCGTTTACAGCCACAGGCCCTCTTCCATTTCCGTCTGCATTCAGCCACGTTCGGAGAGCCTGGGCCTCTCAACAGCCTGCAAATGACTGCACTACACCTTTCAGCGAGCCTGCGATGAAAAGAATCCCCGCGAGTGAAAGAGGGTGCGAGATGGGAAACAGATTTGGAGAGGGGCGAGAGAGAGGAGAGGGAGAGTGAAAGGAGAGTAGAGGAGGGGAGAGGAGAGAGGAGGGAAGGGGAGGAGAGGGAAGCAGAGGAGAGGAGAGCAGAGGAGGGGGGAGGAGAGGAGAGGAGAGGAGAGGAGAGGAGAGGAGAGGAGAACTGGGACAATGGAGGAGAGGCACTCAATTGCACCCTGCTTCATCAGACATCAAGCTGTGATGAACAAAGTCCTGATTTCACTGCCAATAGCTCCCGTCAATTCCAGTCCATTACCTGTTTGCCTTTCAATTTCCCCCATCTGTGTGTTTCCCACTGCCCTTCCCTTACAGCTCATGCTGTCAAGCTCACACTCCTCTGTCTCTCCTCTCCTTCTCCATGTCCCACATCCTTATCTCTCTCTTTCTATCCATCATACACTTTCTCATCTCTCTCTCTCTCCATTTATCATTGTCATATCTCTCTTGCTGCATCACACTCTCCTTTCTGTCTCGCACACTCTCTCATCTCTCACTTGTTCACATTCTGATTATCTTCGTGTGTCTCTCTTTCTCTCTCTCTCTTTTCTTCTTTCTCTTTATCTGCCCCGCTTTGTCCTTTCTTTTTCTTTATCCATTTCACAGTCATTAAGATTCTCATTGTCTACCTCACTCTCTCACTCACTCCCTCCCTCCTTTTCAGGCTGTATCACTCTAAATTTTCTATCCAAGTTTAGTTCAGCAGGCATTACTGGCTGGCAAGACCATTACAATAAAACAGTGTCGCCAAACAGATGTGGCGTAGGAACATAAAAAATATATGCTAAAAAACATGGTTCATTATGCACTTTAAACATAAGCGAACACACACACACAAACACATATGCACATCGATATGCACTACCCACATATGCGCAATGCACATATGCAGCCAATGTGCACTGCACAAGT
>CM050219.1:9027500-9040000 GCA_027475355.1 Coilia nasus | reverse complement strand
GGCTGTGTGATAGGTAGCTGTTCAATGCTCTCAAGTCAAGTCAAATCAAGTCAAAGTAGGTTTATATTGTTGTTTCAGCCATATACACAGTACATAGTGAGACAAAACAATGTTTCACCGAGAACAATTCATTAAACACGCAAATGTTAATACACAGAGATGTAGGTCACACCCCTCAATATCTGCCGTCTCACAGGAATCGGATTGATCACCTTAAGCAGGGCTCCCTCAGAGGAGGCTGTATCGTGACTAAAGGCATGAAACACCCATTGATCCTGAGGTGCACTACTGATGCGGTGCTCTGCAAATGTAATTTTCACAGACCAACTAGACCCTGCGACTTAGCAAACAAACCCAACAATAGGACGATTCACTCAGTACTCAGGAAATAATAGAATAATAATAGACCCTAAAGTGCTAAATGTTCTCCCAAACAATAGTATGTTAATGTTAGAATAAGGTTTGTAGTCAGGAAGGCTTACGTCTCTTCTCCCAAAGGTACTCTACCAAGGTGCAACAAGTGTCTTGTGTTTTCTCAAATCTCCAGTAATTTCTCAGCATGTTCTCATGTTGTAGTATTTACCTGTGCTGCATGCCAATATCTAGGTCATGCCTATCACCCCACAGCTACGGAGCCAGGGGAGCAAGACTGCTGTCTCATCTCACCTCATCTGTCTGTGAATGGGTGTATAGCTGTTTCCCACTGGCTGATCCAAATTATAGTATTTACTGGTGGGGGCTCTGTAATCTTGTCAACATATTTGCCTTTGACATGTTGTCATCTAATAAATAACAGCCAAATAAGCCCATTCCACACAAACAAACACACCTACACACACACACACACACACACACACCTACATTCACACATTGGAGCAACTGTGGGATCTGCCAGTAATGTCCTGTGTTTGTGAATGGTCAGTGCATTCCACACAAATATGCAGTACATGCACACAGTAGAATGACAGTAACCGATGGCAGTAATGCACGTCTGTATGCTCAGAACTTATGGGTGTGTGTGTGTATCTGTGTGTGTGTGTGTGTGTGTGTGTGTGTGTGTGTGTGTGTGTGTGTGTGTGTGTGTGTGTGTGTGCATGTGTGTGTGTGTGTCTGTGCATGAGTGTGCGTGTGTGTGTATGTGTGTGTGTGTGTGTGTGTGTATCAGACAGAGAAAGAGAGACAGAGAAAGAGGAACATCTGTGTGTATTTGTAGGTGTGTGCATATGTCTGTGTTTGAGAGAGAGCATCTGTGTGCATATGGTGTGTGTGTGTGTGTGTGTGTGTATAATGGGGTCACACATGCTCTCTGCCCTTCTCTCCTCTGAGATGCTCTCACTCTCTCCGTCTGTCACTCCGCCATGTGACGTGACGCGACAGTCACCATAGACGTGGTCCGTCACGCAGCACAGATGCCATTTAATTCAACTAATCTGTCAGCGTCTCACTCACACACACACACACACACACACACACACAGACACACACACACACACACACACACACACACACAATCTCAATCTACCCCTCCCAGGGTCTCATCAGACATCCCCAGCTGACAGTCAGTGTGTCTCGCCCCGTCAATCAAGTACGGGCGCCATGGCAACAAGGATACTGCAAGAGCAGCAACACTATGGTGGGGACCACAGGGGCAACCTCTGGCTCTTTCAAATGTGCCACACACACACACAAACACACACACACACACTCACAGACTTTTAAAATGCACTTGTCAACGTTACCATATGTATGTAAAGAAAAACACACTAAAGGTCTTACCGATGACCTTGTGTACATGTTCCAACATACACGCACACGCACACACATGTGTTGACAAATGCTAAGGAAAATTTCCAGTGTGTTGGCCTTACATGTTTGTAAAAAAAAACAAGCCTGCACACACACACACACACACACACACACACACACACACACACACACACACACACACACACACACACACACACACACACACACAGTGAAGTGGCATGGGGATCTTACCGATATGCTTACCGTACATGTTTAAACAAACACACACACACGCACACACACAGACACACACACACACACACACACACACACACACACACACACACACACACACACACACACACACACACACACACACACACACACACACACACACACACACACACACACACCAGGGGTGAAAATTCACTTTACAAAATGTGAACCTTCAGCAGCCCATGACAAATAAATGGTAACATTCACCAGCCACTCAACAGTAAAACATCATTCTGTGTAACTTTCATATTTTACCAGCTTTCGGCTGGTGCCAATTTGCATCCCTGACACACACACACACCACACACACACACACACACAGACAATAAATTGGCACAGGGGGGTCTTACTGATGTGCTTGCCATACATGTTTAAACACACACACATACACACAGACACACACACACACACACACACACACACAGACACAAACACACACACACACACACAGATAATAAAGTGGCATGGCGGGGGGGTCTTACTGATGTGCTTGCCATACATGTTTAAACACACACACATACACACACACACACACACACACACACAGTAAATTGGCATTGGGGGTCTTACCGATGTGCTTGCCATACATGTTTAAACACACATACATACACACACACACACACACACACACACACACACACACACACACACACACACACCACACACACACACACAGACAATAAATTGGCATGGAAGTCTTACCGATGTGCTTGCCATACATGTGGTAGTAGAAGCTGAAGCAGTATGCGGGGGGGTTGGAGAGGCCATAGGGGCTCTTGGGGGCCACGTTAAAGATGGGGCTCACCAGGCGAGCCCTGTCCCCCAGCTTTCGGGGCCGAGACGTCTCGATGTACATGTAGAAACCTGCCAGAGAGGAAATACACACATTTACCTCCCTTAACAATGCAATTCTTCTTTTTCTGCTTGACTGATGAAGTGGGCATTAACTTTTAGGAACTGGTTACCTTTGAAGTAGAGCTAAAAAAAAGAAAAGTTGAGTTACATGTATATGAATGGAAACCATAACAACTCAAGTAGCCAAATAAACGATTAAATAGCAGTCTATTCCATGCTCTATTTTTTCCTAACTGATGCTATGAAGTAACAAATCAACTGGTTATTTCGGTAGATTATTTATAGTCTATCTTAAATATGAAGGAAATTGTGCATTAAAATATTTCACAGATGCAAACAGCAGATGGTGTTAATGGCCTTAATGGGATAATGGCCTTAGAGGTGACTGGTTCCATGGAAATAATGATTTGGCAGAGGAATCTCCACTCCGCTTCACGTTGCAGAGCTCTTTGCCTTTACCTCACCATTATTTCCACAGAAACGGTCACCTGGGTGGCTGTTATCCCTTACGCAAACTCACGTTGAGTGCAATACAGAGGTGGAAACACAGGCTTCATAGTTCTACCATGTATTTACTCACTACATTTTTTTATTTAACATAGCACAACAGCTCAGGTGTGTGTTTCTGAAGGGTGTCGTTGTCTTGTTCTCCAAAGCCATGGTTCAGCAGTGTGGTCTTTCTAAAAAAGTATAGTTCCAACCATCCACTGCAAACCAGAGCTGTCAATCCCGGGTTCAGAAAGTAAAAAACCTGCCATGTTTTCCTTCTAACACAGGTGACTTCACTGAGTAGCTGATCTACCTGTCTTGAGTGTTCATTACGATCAGCTTATTCAGAACTGGTTGGATCAAATTTGTGGCAGAGTTTTTACTTTATGAACCCAGGATTGACACCTCTGCTGCAAACACAGTCAAACGTTTGTGTAGTTTGAACTACTACTTGAGACCAGTCCAGCTCCGTAACCCACTCTGCTCCGCTCCGCTCCTTCTAGCTCTCCCTCTCAGCATCCCTCATCACCTGCATCAATCCTACTTTCACCTGTGCTGCTCGGACTTGATTCAAACCCAGCCAATCCCCTCTCTTCTATTCCACCACAGCTGTCCTTGCTTAAAGGTGTACTTCCACGAGAAACCGTTTAGTACTTGCTCTTTTAAAATATGATAGGTCACCCCGAGTTGCATATGCATGCTGCATATCAAAATGTTTTTCTACACCCATTTTCTATATCAGTCAAAAGAAGACAATAGGCGGAAAAATTACCCAATGCGAAAAGGGCCTGCAGCGTGACGTAGACGTGTGCAAATGCATATAAGAGAAACTGACCTAATGGGCTTTAAATGATGTTAGCCTGTGACTGACTTGCATACGTTTTGTCATGCAAATATTACCATTCTGAAACGTTCATTGACAAACGGTCAGGAAGCGACTGTGCTTGTGCCATCTCTCTTTCCTCTTCGGATTCAGGATCAAACACATAAGGCTGTATCTCCGAAGACATTTTGTGTGCAGTTTAAGCGCTGTCAAGTTGACTTTTCCCCTTTACCTTACTCTGCTATCAAGTTGACTGTGGGGCAAAGGAAGCTGCAGGGAGCGTGTCACGCCTCTGGTGAAATCGTGTCGTTCTCCCGGCCCCACCCCCTCCACCAAACTAAAACAGCCTGAAACAGAAGCACTAGAACATTTTTTTTCATCAAAACCAGCGCACAGGGCAATTATTAATACTAGAGAAAATGAAGAAAAACACGATGGAAGTACACCTTTAATGCTGCCAGCATCTCCATGTGCTGCTTGCACCAATATTTTCCTCCAGAATTTCCAGATCTCTGTCAGTCTTCTGTCAGCTCTGTTTTTCCTTCTGGTGTTTTTTTTTTCCCCTCCAAATTCTCTCCTCTTTCCCTTCCCTGCTCCTTCTGGTGTTGCTCTTGGAGCGATCTCTTGGCGCAGACGATACGCCGAGTCCTTTTCCGGCTGCATATTTTGAACAGGCCCTTCTGCTCTTGGCTCCATGTTGTACTGTTCCGCAACAAGGCGGCGGATTTTAATTGGCTTACCCTGTCTGTCACCCTCATGCAGTCCTTCCTGCGCCTACCAATTCTTTGTCCTCAGCGTTTACTGTACTCTTCAGCGCTCATACTGACTTCGCAACCTAGGACTTTAATAACCTTCCAATACTTCCAATACTTGTGGTGTGTTTGTATTGTGCCCTGCCAGGGTACTGCAGATGTATTTTAGCCCAAGGCTCAACTCCAGTACAGTGCATCAAATGACAACATTTATGTTGAAATTGTATATGGTCCCTACTACATAAGTGAAATACATCAAACCATCAGAAGCCTGAGCCTCTGAGTGAGTGTGTGTGTGTTTGTGTGTGTTGGTTTGAGTGTGTGTGTGTGTGTGTTTGTGTGTGTGTGTGTGTGTCTGTAGCACAATTGCAATGTGTTGCCATTTTCAAAGCTATGCTTTTGACTGGATCAGAGCTAGCTCAGGGCTGGACTGCGTCTGTGTGCGGTCCATTGGCATTTCTCTGCCCCATCTGGCCCGGTTCTCTGGCCCATCTGGGCCGGTTCTCACCCTGTTTGGAGCCGGTTCTGTCTCCGCTCGGCCCAGTGTTGGGCGTGTACTTGGTGTCCCGCGTGGCGGCGCTGTGTCGTGTCCAATCGAAGTCGTCGTTCTTGTCCTGGGTGAACAGGCAGATGGGCTCTTCCTCGAAGCTGCAGTGGAACTCACCTGAGGCCAGAGGTCACAGAGGTCACCAGGTCAGGTCACTCAGGGTGGCATGCAGAATGCTCCAACAACTTATAGCTAATGACCATGACAGTGTTACTGGGTTTGAGGAAGTAAAAGTAGTCATATTGATGGGAATTAGAACTGGTCTGGTTTTAAAGCAAAACTAAATCATTTTTTCAACCTTAAAATAACGTTTCCAAAATCGTTTAAGTGGTTCATAAACTTGTGACAGGGTGAAACGTCTGAGTTCACTTTGCCCCGCTCCATGGGCTATAACCGCACTAAGTTTGGAGCAGCGGACCGTCTCTCTGTAGTTCAAATGAGAGACAATTACACTTCTAACCTGTAGGGCAACTGAAGACAAAAAACAACTTAGTGTTGCTTTAAGGAACTTGAACTAGTTTGGATTTGGACAGATGGAAAAATTTCAACTCTGGGAAACCCAAACCAGAGTTATTATAGAGAGCTATGTGTTGTTTTTGGTGAACGCTGCCATGGGACCAGCTGTTGTTTCATGGAGAATAAATTCAAGTTTCCTCCCAGGAAAACAAAGAATATGTATCCCCTTTTAAAATTAAAACATGACTAAAAGCAATATTAAGTCAATAAACAAATAAAAACAATCATTAAAACAATGTTCCGGGCAGACAACGCCGAGCTCACAGCTGGATTGTGGCAGCTGTGGTATAAACAGGCCTTTGGTGTGCCAGACAGAGGAATAACTGCGATTCATTAAAACAACAATAGATTACATTTCCCTCCTATTATTCTAATGGAGATAAAAACACTGAATAGGATTAAATGCTTAAGTCACACTGCAACATGCTTCACAACAAAAGCTGCAAACCCTAAATCCTCTCTCTCTGCGGACTACCAGCCAGAGTCAACACAGCAGAGAGGAAGCTTTAGAAGGCAATAAAGCACCAAGGAAAGTGTGTCTGTGAGTGTGTGTGTGTGTGTGTGTGTGTGTGTGTGTGTGTGTGTGTGTGTGTGTGTGTGTGTGTGTGTGTGTATGTGTCCGTTTTTGTGTGTATATGTGTAGAAACATAAACACTGCATTTATAGGCAGCCGGCAGCCCTGGATATTATAATATTTCAGAGGAACTAAGGGTCCCCTATGTATTATCTCCCTGTAAACACATGAACCCCAATACTGGGTGATAGAGGGAAGTGAACCCCAATACTGGGTGATAGAGGGACATGGACCCCAATACTGGGTGATCGAGGGACATGAACCCCAATACTAAGTGATAAAGGGGAAAGCAGTTGCACTGTGGAGACATTTCGGTTACCTTGGAAATTGGACAAGGGTTTACTCAGTCTGTTTGCATTCTTTAGATAGCTGGACTAATATAATTATATCTACAAAAGGAAATGGCACGGACATTTTCCTTGCTGAGATATTTATGGTTATTTACTTGGAAAAGTCCTGTCACATAATTCAGGTTTTTCTGGGTACTTTTGTGCATTTCAAAAACACCTGAAATACACAAAAGCACCCAAACCCTTATCAAAATGGGCTGATTCACTGTCAGGGCACTGTTAACCCACTCAGGCTTCAGAAGAATGGCAGGGAGACCATGGGAGATACATGACACTCTGCTTTACAGCTGTGCGGAGGCCTGTGTTTTTAGAGGGGGACAGGAACTCCAACACTGGGTAGAAATGGGTTAATTACTTAGTTAATGGGGATTTTTTAAAATGAACATTCATGTCAAATGTTTCATTTAAATGCTTAAAATACAAAAAAGGCCCTGGAACCTGAACTAAACAAGCTGACTTATAATGGGAGCCTTTCTACCTGACACATTGTCGTGTCCCCATTAAGCCATACAAGGGTACATAATAACAGGAGCTCTGTTGGTTTTCCAGCTGTGGAAAACACATAATTAGGTGCTCCAGAGCTGAACTCTGAGTTTTCGGAGTCGCCAAATTTAATGAGGAGATTATGTTAAAAATATATATATATATGCCTACTTGTTTTGCCCTTGTTTTTGATGCGTCGGCCATAAAAACCTGAGCGTGAGCGTCCTCGGGAGACCGCTCGACAATCACTTTCGTGCCTAGCGCTGCCAAAAATACACACCAATTAAAAAAAACACGCAGAGAGGCGCGAACCTCCTCCTCAGACGTCCTCGCGAAGCTCCATTTAAAGACACATTGATATTCAGAATGCGGGCGCAGGGGGAGATAAATATTCATCGATTTGATTAAAACGAGACTGGAAGCTCTTCACAGGGGCAGCCTTGAAAGGAGAGAGCGGGACGTGCGCGGGGAGTGCCAACACACCCGAGACTGCTTAAGACGGTCCAGCAGGGTCACGGGCAGAAACGACCCCCCCTCCCCACCCACCAGCCCAGATTTAAACGAGTGGCCAGCCTCCTGGTGTAGAGGCTAATACAGCAGCTTTAAAGGGAGCAGGGCAGAGCTGTGTACACAACCCCGCTAAGACTGAAAACGAAAGAAACGCCAAAGAGGGGAGGGTGGTGGTGGTGCTGTGTGTGTGGCCGTGTGTGTGTGTGTGTGTATGTGGGGGTGTGTGCGGGGTTCTAAAGCTGAGGATAGCATAGTGATTAGCTGGCAATGATGGAAGACTGTGAATCTGTGATCAGTTTTGCAACTTGGGTTCACACACACACAAAATGTTGATGTGTACTTACACACATACATAAGCACACATGTCCACTCTCACTCTCTCTCTCTCTCTCTCTCTCTCTCTCACACACACACATACACACACACACACACACACACACACACACATCAATAGCATAAAGAATAAATACTTACGTAGATGTGGATTAATGGGAGCTAAAAAAAAAAGAGGAGAAAAGAGTTCTAAGTTAAGCACAGACAACGTGACGCACTTCACCTTAAGTGACCCACTTCACCTTACGAAACCCAAAAGCTTAAATCTCTTTATTTCAGTCGATGACCTTTATCTGTTTTACCCATTCATAACAGAGACACACAACACACAGAATTCACACACTCCATTTGAGTTAGTCAGGCAAGAGTGGTGAATTTGCCTTCCTAAGAAATACACACACATTTGGAAAATGTTAAGTTTACTCGTAATGGTTTACAAGCAGACTATAAATAGAAGACAAAGAAGAAGAAAAAGAAGAAGAAGAAGCAGAAGAAGAAGAAGAAGAAGAAGAAGAAGAAGAATCGAAACACAACTCACAGGATTTTCAAACAAAGCCCATGTTTGACAGGAAAATACAGAAACATCTAGAAGCACCCTCACTGTACTTAAGCACCATACTTACACTGTATGGGGTGCAGGCTAAACAGCAACCCAATTTGAGAGACACTTAACCAGTAGGAATACCCAGAAATGCTCTTAATGAACATGCGTCAGAAATGCATTTTCACTTCATTAACATGCTGAGATGCATTAGTCTGTACCACAGCTATGTGCTCTCTGAACACTTCACTGGTTTAAAACTGAAAGAATTTTTTTTTTTAACTGTGACTTTACTTCATGTAGGCACATTGAGTGCACCATCCTGGCATCATGTTCAAGACAAGATTCTCTCTGCATTTGGAAATGTTCGATATGGCATCATTCTCAGAGCATTTTTAGCTGCATGTCCAATAATCAATTCAGTTCCATTATTTCATCTTTATTTTAGGCTTACAAAGGGTCAATAGCAGAACAGAAGACATAAAGGAGACTCATTAAAGAGAAGGCTTCATGTAACAGTGTGACAGCTGAACAAGGTCAGGCAGTAAATCCATCAGTCAGTCAATCTCTTCATCAGTAAGTCATTCAATCAGTCAAATCAAGTGCTGTTCTCTCACCAGTGTTTTCTAAGCCCAGATGGGAGTTTTACACTGATGTTCTTTGGACTGATTAGGGCACCAGAATCTTTTTAGATTTGCCCAGCCAACACATTAACTTATACTGCCCTTTAAAGCCAAAAGCCATTTAGACTGGAAATTGACTTTATAACACCTTCTTTATCTAGTAACTAAATCTTTTGCTTCTTCCTATTAAGAAAGTACCTACCAGCCCCGGCAGATGGGCTACCCTGGGGGACGTGGTTCTGCCTGAGGTTTCTTCCTAGAAAAACAGGGAGTTTTACTCACTGATTCCTGAGGTTTCTTCCTGAATTCACGCAAATCAAACAAACAGGGAGTTTTTCCTCACCCCTGTTGCTCCCTGGGGACACTAACAACCGACTGCGCCTAAATGAACTTTCCTCGTGTAGTGCCCCTGGCCCGCAAAGACTGCCGACCTATGTTCACATAAGAGCCCACATTAACAGAGCGTTGCATAGCTCTAACGCCACTGGACTACAAAGATTGCTGACTAGGGCCTACAAGGACTGCCTACCTGTGTTCATGCAAGAGTCAGTCTGCTTCTGTATTTATCTGCTCTGACATCACTGAACCGCAAGAAATGTTGTCTTGCAACAACCCTGCCAAACTGTAAAGCACTTTGAGTTGCATATTGCATGTATGAACTGTGCTATACAAGTAAAGTTTTATTATTATTATTATTATTATTATTAAAAGCATCACCACTGTTATATGTACAACATGTTTGACTGAGCAGTGTTACAACTTTTAAAGGCATGTTTGTCAGTTTCTATGTTCCCATACAGTAGTTACACTGGACTTTGCCTTTGGAGGGCAGTGTACATCAATATGGTTTCCTCCTGAGGGATTTTCAGCATGTTGAGCATGGCTCCATCTTAAGCCTATGGGCCCGACATGTTCAGCATGTTCAACATGTCCACTTCCTTAGCGCATCTGGGCATGTTCAACACGGCCCCACCTCCTTAGCGCATCTGGGCATGTTCAACACGGCCCCACCTCCTTAGTGCATCTGGGCGGGAGCAGCTCGAGCCCCTCAGGCCCAGTGTGTCTGAGCAGGCACTTGGCCCGCGGGTTTACTCCTCGGAGAAGCGAAACCCGATCTGCGCCGGCGGTATAATGCATGGGCTCCTTAATGATCGATCCGCGTCGGCACGGAATGAATGCGGCGCACAGGCCAGTGTTGCGGAACTCCGTTACTGCCGCACTGATTTATGACATGCTACGCCTCACTCGGAGTCCCGCGCCCGCCCGCTCGCTAGCGGCAACATCGATTTTAATCCACTCGATTAAATCAACTAATAACAAATCATTGCCGCAACGCAAACATGTGTAGAGGGAGTGCGGGCCAAGGGAATCATTCTTCAGCCACGGGATCCCACTGGCATTAAGAACAGTGTAGGCACAGCGAGTATAGGAATAAAAGTGTGGGGACGGGCGCACACACACACACACACACACACACACACACACACACACACACACACACACACACACACACACACACATTAATACACAATAATGCAATACACAAACTCATATACACACGCATAGACATGTGCACTATTACACAAATTTCTGTCTGTTTTACACACACACAGATACACACAGACACATAAACATAGAGTATAAAAATAACAGTAATAATAATAATAATAATAATAATAATACAAAAATACTCTTTAGCATTACTGTAAGGAGGGCAGGACAACAGCTACTTTAAAACACACATCAGAAAGGCAGACTCTGTGAACACTTTCAAAGGGCAGCTCAATACTCATTTTTCCAACCAAGCTTTTAATATCAGCTCTTTCCCATTACACACTTCAGTAGATTCCCCTAAAGATGTCCCCTTGAGACGTTTGGGATGCGCGTGCACACACACACACACACACACACACACACACACACACACCTATTCAGATGCACACACTTTAGTCCATTCCCCTAAAGATCTCCTCTTGAGAAGTTTGGGATGCACACACACACACACACACACACACACACACACACACCTACTTCCTACTCAGATATACACACTTTAGTCCATTCTCCTAAAGATCTCCTCTTGAGAAGTTTGGGATGCACACACACACACACACACACACATACATCTACTTCCTATTCAGATGCACAGACTTTAGTACATTCTCCTAAAGATGTTTTCTTAAGAAGTTTGCTCCCTTCATTCAACCTAAACTTTAACT
This sequence comes from Coilia nasus, assembly GCA_027475355.1. Lineage (NCBI taxonomy): Eukaryota > Metazoa > Chordata > Actinopteri > Clupeiformes > Engraulidae > Coilia > Coilia nasus. Next base: position 9,028,363 of record CM050219.1, on the reverse strand, counting down.
GTAAGCACGACCGCAACAGAAACTCACACTGATCTCATTCTTTCTGTTTTCTGTAAAAATAGTTAAAATAGTTACAGTAGAAGTGCAATATATAGGAATGTGCTTCATTTCCCTAAGTTGACAAACACAGATGCTGCACTGCACTGTGTTGTGTTATTGGATTGAATATTTTTCAAAGCCAAATCTCCAAAATGTTATTTTTATTTTTTTACCAGGAAGACCTTCTCTGAGTTGAATGTCAGAAACAGGAAGGAATGAAAAATGGAAATTCACTTCAAGCAAAAAGACACTTGACTGCTTCAGCACATCTCACAGACACTCATCAATCACGCTGAGATGAGAGCCGCCGGAATCTTCAGAGGTGGTGATGCACACTTCTTGGGTTCAGCGCGAACCGATGAATCACCACACGGCTGAAGGACGTCTCAAAAAGTCCCTCTCAAGGACAAAATCACCCCCAAAGTTACACGTTAAGTCTGCCCTCAGAGATTTAATAAAACCATCTGGATTCTTGGAAATTGAATAGTGTGTGTGTGTGCGTGTGTGTGTGTGTGTCCACATGTGTGTGGGTGAGCATCTTTTATTATTTCTTTACAAATGCCAGCCATTGTTATAGGCTTGTGTATGTGTTGTGTTTGTGTTTGCATGCTGCGTGTGTATGTGTGCACGCATGTGTGTACATGTATGTGTCTGTCTGTGTGTGTGTGGGTGTATGTGTATGACGGAGAGGTGACAGTGACGTTGACGGCATTGGTGACTTGGAGAGAGAGAGAGGAACGTTTTAAAGCTTGTGGGGGTGAAAGTGAAAAGTGAGGAGTGAAAGTGAGGAGTGGGTGACCTTTCCTTCCTGGCTGCTTTAGACG
>CM050219.1:8995000-9022500 GCA_027475355.1 Coilia nasus | reverse complement strand
TAGACACACGCAGGTAGAAGTCCTCTCACACACACAGAAATGTCTAGACACACGCAGGTAGACGTCCTCTCACACACACAGAAATGTCTAGACACACGCAGGTAGACGTCCTCTCACACACACAGAAACGTCTAGACACACGCAGGTAGACGTCCTCTCACACACACACACACAGAGGGCTGGACACACACAGGTGTAGATCCGCTCACACGCTGAGAGAAGTCTGGACACACACACATATGTTTGTGGCATTTCTAACCAGGTGATGCGCCAGTACTGGCTTTTAGTCTCCCTGGTAACGTGACCTAGTTCTGTGGGAGTGTGAGACACCAGGGTTGACAAGAGGAAAAGCAAAATGTGTGTGTTGGCTCAGTGACCCAGCCAGGCTGGTGGACCAACATAGTGGCTCCTGTTACTTACGCCTAGTATACATATTACAATTTCCATATTAGAATTTTCTTTTACATATCTGAGAAGTATATTTTAACCCCCAGAGACCCAAATACAGAAGAAAACTTTAAAAATGTTTTTAATCTTTGAGATGTTGTTGTAGGAGGCACATGATGCAGAAATCAGTGTTTATTTTCAATTTTGACATCCAAATCCCAAATGCCGTCCAAATCAAATCCTATGCACAGGGTCCTGGACAAATCCTGGACAGGGTGCAACAAGGTGATGTACTTCAAGGCAGGTTCGCAGGTTGTATGACTCTGTGGCCAGGTAGCTGAGCCTATTTGAACAATCTACCATCCAATAGTAATGCAGAACTGGACAATAGGACCTATTAGTAATATAAGTATGGTTTTTAAAAAAAAAAAAAAAAAAAAGGGGAAGCCTTATTTTTATAGACTTAAATGTAATGTTGTAATATTACAACACTGGGGGTTAATGCATTGTGTAGGTTAATTAGCTATGGTTTTGTATATAGCTATTTATAATGTAGCTATTTATACTCTCGTTCCTGTAAACTGTAAATGTGAAGTAACAAATCTATAAACTCTCCAACTCCAACAGGCCCTTTAGTGTATGTATATGTGCTGTAGGTCGGTACCAGCAGACATGGACAGACCTTTATAGTGGATGCTGCTGCATGTGCATGCATGTCAGCAACAGGTTTGAGTTTGCCAGCTTGGGGCTATGCCAGCATGGCTGTGTTGGGTGTTTGCTGTTGGCCAAAAACCTACTGATTCATGCTAATGACTCAATTTGACCTGTGTGTGTGTGTGTGTATGTGCGTGTGTGTGCGTGTGTGTGTGTGTGTGTGTGTGTGTGTGTGTGTGTGTGTGCGTGCACAGCGGAGAGAGAGGATAGAGTGTGGACTCTGGAATGTGTGTGTGTATGTGTGTGTGTATGTGTGTGTGCGTGTGTGTGCGTGTGTGTGTGTGTGTGTGGATGTGTGTGTAGTAATCAGAACAGCAGAGAGAGAGAAAAAGATAGAGTGTGGGCTCGGGAATGAATGTGTGTGTGTGTTTGTGTGTATGTTGTGTTTGTGTGTGTGGAGTAAGAGGGACAGTGGCGAGAGAGAGTGTGGGAAGACTGTGGGCTCTGGAGGTGAATTAAATTACTCTTCGTCATGAATAATTGCGTGGCTGTTCCAGAATGGATGTACTTCTCCATGATTCAGTGTCTGAGCCCCCGTCCTGCAGTCAGCACCGCTCGAGGACATACTTCATGCAAGTAGTGCGTCGGCGCTGTGCAGTTGACAAAGTCTGTACAGCAGAGATGTTTCGGTTCAGTGTGTCGGTATGGTCATGAGTAAAAAAAAAAGATCTCTCTGTCTTACAAATTGTTTTTTTATATTTCATTAAAGGGATTTCCCATGTTAATCCTTCGATTTCTTTTTTTTGATCACCAATGAACCGATTTTCACCACAAAAAAAAAAAAAAAGAATCCCCTCGAATCAGTAACAATACCGACATACTGTCAAAATTTCTGAATAATACACTCTTGACTTTTTGAGTTATTTTGCTAAAAAACAGACAGACAGACGGTGACAAATTCATAACCTCCTTGGCGGAGGTAACTATCACTAAGTGTTGGATCAAATTATTGATTGATCTGAATGTTGTTGTTGTTTGTGCTGGAATGCTATCAGTGGAAATATTATTGACGTGTCTTGTCACTCATGACACTTGCATATATTAGACTTCTTGCTTGGTCTGTCTCTCAAACTAAAAGATAAAAAAGGCTATGATGTTTCACACTGACATGTTTTGGAATGTGTAATGTCTGTTTCACAGTCAAATGTAAATGTAAAGCATCAGTTTTTACAGTCATGAGGTATGGACCGTATATTGTCCATAATGTGAATTGTTCATTTTCAGGTCATAATTAACCACATGCAGTTTTAATAAACTGCCTTGGTTTATGTCTTTATATCCTCCTAACACACACACACACACACACACACAAACACAAACACAAATGCACAAACACCCAGACACAGACACACGGACACACACACCCCCACACAGACACTACTATTCTACCAATCTGTCCACCATTCCACCATTTTTCTGTGCAATTACTACCTCTGTTCATCTTTCTCTACACAGTTTTCCATTTTTCTGCCATTCTGGCTGCGATGGAGTGCAGGGTGTTTTGACTGATGGAGTCAGTTCACACACACACACAAACACCCACACACACACATACACACACAAATGAACACACACATGAACACACAAATAATCTTTGAGTCTGAATCAGAATGCCAATGTGCAATTATGTGGAGAGCATCGATCGATCTCTGAGCAACCTTGCCGAGCGTGCAGCTGTGACTGACAGCTGCATTGAATTAGTAAGAGAAACCAAACCTGGCTGGAGGGGAAGAAACAGGGTTGAGAAACACAGACACAGAGTAACGAACGAAAAGAAATAGAAAAAAAGAATGCGAGCAAAAGAAGGCAAACCAGAAAGAGAGAGATAGAGAGAGAGAGGCAGAGGCAGAGATAGGGGTAGAGATAGAGGGAGAAAGAAAGAGTTAAGGAGTTAAAGAGAGGCTAAGAGAAAGAGAGAGTTGAAAAGAGAGAAAGATGAAAAAAAAAGAGAGACGAGAAAGACATGTGAAGAGAGAGATTAAAGAGAGGCAAAAAAGGAAGAGATGAGAAAGAGAACAGAGAGAAAGAGGGGGGGGGGGGGGGGGGGGGCGAGAAAAGGCAGATAGACAGCATGTGAGCCAAAGAGGAACATTGGCAGCGTGTGTGTGTGTGTGTGTGTGTTTGTGTGGACATGTCTGCACGTGTGTGTGTATCTGTGTGAGAGTGTATGGGCATGTGTCTGTATGTGTGTGTGTGTGTGTGTGTGTGTGTAGTGTAATATAATGTAGTATAGTGTGTAGTGTATGTGCTGCTTACTGGCTGGTTTGTAGCATGTGATGGTGGAGTTGATTGTTGCTTTGTGGGGGATTCATATGAGGCTTTCAACTAAGACTGCATTATCCATTCAAAGGCGCCTCTCCAAAGGCCTGCTGCTAGCGGGCCGTGCTAACGCTGCATGATCCATTATTGAGGCGCCTGGCCCACCGGGCCTCACCACTAACCGCTAACTCAAAGGCTCTGAACATCAGAATGATTCAGGGGGTGGGGGTGGCGTGGGGGCGAGGGATATGAGGGTGAGATGGGTGAAAAGTAGGGAGGGAGCATTGCAAGAGAACAGGCAGGAAACACACACACACACACACACACACACACACACACACACACACACACACACACACAAACACACACACACACACACAAACACACACACACACACACACACACGCACGCACCACCTCGCTTCACCAAATCACTGCACCGCATCAGAGTGCACACCATCACCTCAGTCACACAGCTCCAGTTGTGTTTTCTGTGTCTGCCGGTCGAAAGTACTGATTATTTTATGAGATCGTGTTTCTCTTCTCTCTCCCAAATGGTACCTATCGCTCTGATTACACTACCCCTTTCTCTCCCCATCTCTCTTTCTCTCGCTCTCTCTCTCTCTATTCCTCTAGCCTCTCTTCCTTTCCTTGCTTAAAGGGGAAATTTGGTGTGCAATACACTTTGGGTGTTAAAACATGATAATGAGTTGATATGTTTGCTGAGGAGCAAAACTACACTAGCCTGTTGCGTTTTGAACTTGTCGAAAAGACTCAAATGAGTAAGCTTGAAGATATCACTATTTAAAAACAATTACAAAAGCAGGTCAGTGGCGGGCACCCATCAAATAGCAATTGCTCTTTCTCTTTGTCAAATTCTCCTTAATACAGGAGACAGTCATTACAACTCCTGTCAACAATTCCGGTTCACATGCTGCTGCCACTTCCGGCGTAGTCTGGCTATAAGACGGCTTACGCACCTCCGCTCGATTTGTCATCTCCCTACATTGGTAGTCTGAGTTTCCTTTAATGGAGATGGTTTTGTACGGCAGTAGTTTTATAGCCTCCAATCAGCGAACAGAGGGAGTATTCGTGAGTGATGACGTGAACTTTGTACGCTACACTGAATTGTACCCTACATCCTTCACAATCCGGCGCATTGCATAGGTCACAACCAGACGTTAGCAATTGGGTAAAGGCAGATCCAATAGTTTTTTTTCGAGTCTACAGCTCCAGGAAGCAAACATTTCTCAATACAGGATAGCTAGAACACTGTGTACGAAATGCAGTGTAGTACAAGAGACGGATTTTATAATCAGGCTAATTCTGATGGGCCTTCATTCATTCTCTTAATAATATGTATAACCCCAATTCCATAAGAGTTACAGTAAATAAAAACAAAAAAAAGTGCTATAATTTTTAAATCATACAAGCAATATATGTATTTAAGAATAGTCCAAGGACAACATATCAGTTATTGAAACTGGATTTTTTATTGTTGTATGGGATATTTGTGGTCATTTCAAATTTGAGTCCATTCGTTTACATGTAACCCAACCTCCTCTTATGGAAGTGGGGTTGTACCTGCGTCCTGCTGCAGCGGACATGCCGCAATGAGCCCCAATTCTCCCTCGCTCTTAACTAAACTCTGCGGCCGTCGTAAGGCGAGGTGATTCTGGGCCACAGGTGGGAGTTGCCATGGCAAAACATTGTGGATGACAGTTTATCTATGCTCGTCAAAGAAAAAGAGAGCTCTGTTCTCCTGCGGAAGGTGGAGCGTTTCCAAATCGGCAGATGTGTTTTTTTTGTGACAGCCAGCTGCCCAGGTCAATCGGAGCTGCCCTGCTTTCTTCTAAACATGCTTCTGCATAGCCAGCACCCTCCTGGAGTACTGGGTGGAATAGGAATAAATAAATGCACACACAGGGTGGAATAAATGAATGCACACACAAGTATAGTTACACATACAATACTGTATGTAAATGTCATGGTCCTGTGCTATTTTAATTAAAAAAAAAAAACAAAAAAAAAAACATCTGTGAATTGACTGTAGTGCTTTTTCTGTTTAAACTGGGTATGGCATGAGAGGCATCCGTTTTTACAGTCGTGAGGTATAGAATGTGTACTGTGAATAGAAATCTTTATTTCCAGGTCATAGTTATGTGTTTTTGTGTCAGCAACCTGACCATGCCCCTGTCAATCAAAGCTGCACCTTACAGTAAGAGTGCTATTGCACTCACAATACCGTCAATGCTATGGCCCTGTGCTATATGAATGTGATATTCCGGATGCCATGACAAAGAAAGAGAGGGAAAAAAAAACATACAAACAAAAAGAAATATCCGTGACGTAATCTCTGCTCGTCTCTGTTGGTCCTTAAATGTAAATGCACATAAAGTGTGCAGGCCATGACGGTGAGTACAGTGTAGCCCACTTCCTGTTCCTGTCTGAGTGCAAGGACATCACGAACATAAAGCGCACAGGAAGTAGGGCTGCTGCTGGAGACCTGAGGTCAGGGATGTGGTGACGAACAACAGACAAGAGCTTCTCTCATCACTGGCTACGCTTACTACAGTACATTGTCCTTTTGTCCTGATCGGAATAGATTTCCAAGATTCAAGATTATTTTATTATTATTATTATTATTATTATTATCTCATTATACTTGTATAAGGGATTAAAACTCTTCGTGTTTTTTTTGCTCCTCAAAAGAAAAATGATAAATAAATAGTAAGTGAAATGTGTGTGTATGTGTGTATGTATTTCTGTGTGTGTGTGAGAGAGAGAGAGAGAGAGAGAGAGAGAGAGAGAGAGAGAGAGAGAGAGAGAGAGAGAGAGAGAAAAGGGGGAAGAGGAAAAAAAATCCAAATGTAGCATTCACATGACAGTTACGAAAATAATACAATACATTCAAATAGCCACTGTCACGCTCAGGTAGCAGCAGGTTAAGAATGGGTGTCTTATCGCTCATTGGTATATGTATGCTGACAGAAGACCGAACACGTCATAGAATCCTGCCAGAAACAACAAGTTTAAGTGACACAGTGCATTATAAAGCTGTTTTGACCTCTTGATAATGGCGGCGATTAGATGAAAAAGGTCAAAGAAGGTTTATAATGCTCTGTGTCACTTAAAATTGTAAAGGCTTATCACACAGTATTATAATGCCTTACGAGTGCAGTCATAAGTATGTATACATAGTTGTGAATACTTGTGTCTATCATTATAAAGCTTTATGAATGCATTATAACCCGCTATGAATGTGTTTATAGGGTGTTATAAAGACTGGGTTTATAGAAAGTGTTACCAATAAGGGTGCATGTGTATGTCTGCAAGAAGGTGCAGACACAGAGGGACCTTGTTCCTTTTGTTCATGGTTGGAAGAGCAGTTACACTGTCTCTCTGTTAAGGCAGCGCCCTGTGTACTTCTCTTATTCTCATCTCCACTCTCATTTCCTGTTTAAATTTAAGGACTAAGTCTTTAACCGTCAGTTTCATTGTTTTGTTACTCATCCACAGCAGCTGAACTTTGGTTTGGAACGAACGGCGGAAACATACAGATAGAGACAGTGCAGGAAATTGAGCACTTAACGTTTAAAGTCGAGTGTGATTGCTGCAATTTTAGGCACTTTTGGAAAACAAGGTTTATTTTTGATGTACGTAACAAGTCTCGGACAATTTAAAACAGTGTTATCACAAATGGAATACAATAAGAGTAAACACTAAAAGGCACTAACTTATGACAGTCAAAAATAAACTGTCTTTATCCATCTCTGTGCCTGAGACAGCTGTCGGTAGGGATGCTGTGTTTTGTAAAAAAAAAAAAAAGCTTGCCTGCGTGTGTATGTGTGTGTGTGGGTGTGTGTGTGTATGTGTGTTTGTGTGTGTGTGTGTGTGTGTGTGTGTGTGTGTGTGTGTGTGTGTGTGTGTGTGTGTGTGTGTGTGTGTGTGTGTGTGTGTGTGTGTGTAAATGTCTGTGTGTTCCCCTGTACTTAATGAAATAAATGTATTTTCCTAAATGTTTAGCATGTCCTTTATGTATAAGACTACATCACTGAGCCAGTGAGTGAACACTGGGCATTTAAGCCGTAACCTGGTTACACTGAAAACACAGTGTGGTATATCGACCAGCTGCACATGTTCAGTATCCTCCCTGCATGTTGTGTCACAAACATATAACTGAATATACGCTGTGTCTTTTTTATGTACCTCATGTGGAGTCCTGTCTTGGTCAGAGACCTTTCAGCCTTGGCCTCCCCTTGCCCAGGGCTTTCATCAAGAGAGAAAGAGAGAAAGATAGGAGTAGAGAGATAGGAAGAAGAAGAGAGCAAGAAAGTGGGGGGGGGGGGGGGGGGGGGAAGGACAGACAGAGAGAAAAAGAAAGAGAAAGAGAGAGAGAGGGGGAGGGGAAGGGGGAAGGGTAGGGGGAGAAGGAGAGAGGGAGAGAGAAAGACAGACAGAGAGAAAGAGAAAGAAAGAGAAAGAGGTAGAGGTAGAGGGGGAGAAGGAGAGAGGGAGAGAAAAAGACAGACAGAGATAAAAAGAGAAAGAGAGAGAGAGGGAGGAGAGGGAGAAAGAGAGAAAGACAGGGAGAGAGAAAGACAGACAGAGAGAAAGACAGAGAAAGGGAGAGAGACCCTTCAGCATCTGCTTCCCCTTTGGCCAGCTTACCTGAGAGGGAGGGAGAGGGGAAGAGATAGGGAGGAGGAGGAGAGAGAGAGAAGGAGAAAGGAAAAGAAAAGAGAGAAACAGAAAGAGAGAGCTTTCAGCCTTTGGCCAGCTTACCTGGCGGATGCCCAGGCGGTAGGCCACGATGCGGTCCACATCGTCGGGGTTCATCTGGGTCCACTGCAGCTTGAAGCCGTACACCCGCGGCCGGTTCTGCCAGATGGGGCTGTACGTGTCGTAATAAAACTCCGGAGCATAGGCCTTTGCTGGAGCAGAGAGAGAGAGAGAGAGAGTGAGCGAGAGAGAGAGATGGGGGGAGGGAGGGAGAGTCAGAGAGTGAGAGAGAGAGAGAGAGAGAGAGAGAGAGAGAGAGAGAGGGAGAGAGAGAGAAAGAGAGAGAAAGAGAGAGATGGAGAAGAGAGGGAGAGAGAGAGAACAAAAGAGACAGAGGGAGAGGGAAAAAGAGAGAGTGAGAGATGGAGATAAAAAGAGAGAGAGAAAGAGAAAGACAGAGAGAGAGAGAGAGAGAGAGAGAGAGAGAAAGAGAGAGAGAGATGGGGGAGGGAGGGAGAGAGAGACAGAGAGAAGGAGAGGGACAAAGGGAGAGGGAGAAAGAGAGAGGGAGAGATGGAGATAAAAAGAGGGAGGAAGAGAGAGAGAGGAAGAGAGACAGAGGGAGAAAGAGAGAGAGAGAGACAGGGAAAGAGAGGGGATGAGAGAGAGGAAGACATAGAGGAGGAAGGATGAACGAATGACATGATAAACGGTAGGGAAATGAGTCATTTGTGAGGTCTATTAGACGTGACAGGCAAATGATTCATCCAGCACTATCGCACTGCAGTTAGTGCTTTGTGTTAGTGTATGTTGATAAGGGAATGATGTTTGTGTGTTTTCTTGTTTTCATGTTTGTTTGTGCAGTTTGTCACTCATAATCTTCTGACTTTGTTGGTTGTTTTGCTGATACCAATTTGACAGCAAGTCAAATTTACTGCCATGCCGAGACTGACTCTTCCTGTTCGAAATTGCCTGTCTAAACATCCTGTAACTTTGTAGGCTAAATATTTTTTTCAACTTCTCATTACCAACCATTAAGGCAGAATTCATAAAGCAAAGATATCTTTAGCTGATCTGCTAAAGCACAGAAATCTCTTTTTTGTCTGTGGCATACTTAAGACAGGGGCAACTGGCTCAAGGACACTTAAAGTTGTCTGTTGTCAGATCCTGTAACGTTAGCTTAGGGTGGGTTTTTGATTTTAGGAGTTACTGTAACCCCAGATCCTCTTTTGGGTTTGAGTTGTTATGCCCCAGATACTGTAGCTTTTGATTTTTGGTCTGCTTAAGTGCCTATTTGGGACTCAGCCTTACCCATTTCTGAATTTTATTGATTTAGCTGTATTTGTATTGCATTGTTGAATAATGCACTTGGCCTAATTGGTTTGCTGGGATGTGCTTCACCTTTTTCTTTAGAGTTTCATTTATGAAACACACTACAACAATTAAAATGTGGATTTCAAATCTTCTCTTCTTAGTGTATTCAAATGATTAGTCAAGCACTACGATTTTGTAATGTCTTAGAATTTGAACTCTTAATTTGGGGACCGTCAGCAGACATGAGATTAAAATGTGATTAATTAGATTAATTAATTACAAATCCTGTAATTAATTAGATCCATTTTTTAATCGCCTGACAGCACTAAGTTTGCTATCTATAGAAGTGCCTAGGTATTTAAAATCATTCACAACTTCCACTGTCTGTCCCTTAATAAGTATTGGAGATAACTGGATCTTATCGTTTAGAATGATAAGTTCCTTAGTCTTCCTTACACTGATTTCTAGAAAGCTTTTTTGGCACCAATTCTTAAGAGATGATGCATAGCAGATGTAGACGTATTCTCTTTCTATATTACTGCCCTGTAGCAGACCAATCAGAGCCATATCATTGGCATACTTAAATAAACTAAAATATTTCTATACTTGTTTGTATATATTGAGAAAAGTAAAAGGGGGGGGGGGGGGGGGGGGGGCAGTATTCAGAACATGCAAACACTGCACATAGGGAGCATATGGCTCCACTAATCTCACACTTGAGATGTGTGTGTCTGTGGTCATGAGGGGCATTGCAACATCTATTTACAGTGGCTATTTCTTGTGCTGCTACTAATAACAAAATGTAAAAAATACCGATAATAGGGCCAATGAAGCCATTGTACCAATACCAATAAGTCATTGTAAATATATTAAGTTTTGTAAGTGAAAGTAAGCTCAGATCAATATTTCCTAAAGGAAAAAAGTATTTTTTCACATATTAACAACAGTGTCATTTGTTGCCTTGAGGGAAATTCAGCTATCACTGGAACTTGTTCTCCCAGGTAACACTGCCCACACAAGGACACCGAGCTTTCTCCTTTCTGTCTTTCTTATTGGATTTGTTTTTAAGACAGGACAACAAAACACACTGTTTCATTCCTTCGCCTACATCTATGTCAATATATATATATACACACGCACACACACACACACGCACACACACACACACACACACACACACAGGCTGTAGATGTAGTGGTAACTGCCACAAAGGAGCTACAGAGAAAAGGTGTTGGAGAGCAGTTGCAGAGAGTAGCCATAACTCTTATAGGGCAGAATTTCAACTAATAGCAATTGCAGCACAAGTCTACATTTTTTTTTTTTTTTTTTTTTGCTGTTGTTGTGTTTAGCAGCAATTCTCTGTAGATGTCAGTGCTAATGCATCTGTCGCATGAGGAGATGGAAACAGAACAGCCTACAGTAATGTTCCAGTGTCAGGACAGCACCTAAACAAACAAACAAATACATGAAGGTACAGAAAGGCTTATTCTCTCTCCTTATCCAGTGTTGCTGACTTGTGGCAGAAGACTATGTATTATACAGGTCCTCCTCATCTTAATATGGTTCTCCTCAGGACACACGGGCAACTGCCATTTGGGTACAGAGGGAGGAAATAGAAACACACTCCAGTTGAACCACAGAGAAAACACAACACAGCACAACACAACACAGCACAGCACAGCACAACACAACACAACACAACACAGCATAGTACAGCACAACACAACACAACACAGCACAGCACAGCACAGCACAGCACAGCACAGCACAGCACAGCACAGCACAGCACAACACAGCACAGTACAGAAAAACACAACACAACAAAGTACAGCACAGCACAACACAGCACAACACAACACAACACAACACAACACAACACAACACAACACAACACAACACAACACAACACAACTGCTTCTTGCTCTGGGCAAACTTAAAATCATAGCAGCAAACACAAACACATAGACACAGATGCAGACAGACAGACAGACACACACACACACATGCGCAGAGACATCAAAAAGTCTTTTCCAGAGATTGGTTTGCCTGCTGTACAGTGTGTTTGCTAATCTCTGACCATTTCTGTGTGTGACGAATTGTGCATGAGTCTGAGCAGGTGACAGCACTTGAGAAGTCCATGGAAAAAACGGGCACAGTCACGAAATCAAAATTTTCAAGTTATTCCCTTTCTATTGGTAGTTGCATTGAAACCCCAGCTTTTTCAAAAGTAATTCGGTGAATAAACGAGCACAGTCTTGAGCTGGAAGCATTTTAAAATAGCATTTATTCATAAAATCTAATCAGAAATCAAACCTTTTAATTACATTTGCTCAATTACAACATTTTGTGACTATGACCGTTTTTCCCATGAACTCCTTACTTGCCTTAGTGTCTGTTATTAAAAGAGGCCTACAGCCAAGGCACTACAGCAGCAGACAAGCTTGTGAACAGAAAGTCCTTTTCTGTGGATTTAAGTGCCAATTGGCTGAAAGGAGATAGGAACAAGGGCCAATGAGATAGGAACAAGGGCCAAGGAGATAGGAACAAGGGCCAAGGAGATGGAAACAAGGGCCAAGGAGATGGAAACAAGGGCTAAGGGGATAAGAAGAAAGAAAAGGGACTTTACCCATAATGCCTTGTGATGATACAGCACACACTGCTTATATCAACACTGCCGTGACTCTCTCACACACACACAAATCTGCAGAGTGTTTGTTCTACAACTAGTGAAAATAATTACCATTATTAGAATCTTTCTCACACACATGCACACACACACACACACACACACACACACACACACGCACACACACACACACACACACACACACACACACACACACACACACACACACACACAGTAAAAAATCTATCCAGATGATAATGATATCCAGATGCCATCTTCTCGGCAACTCCAGGAGTGCAGTCTGTCTTAGGCTGGCCATGATGTGGCACAGTGCCCAGCCATACACATGTAGCCTCCCCTCCCCACCCCCATCTGCCCTACACACACACACGCACGCACACACACACACGCACACACACACACGCACACACACACACACATACACACACAGCCTGTCCCCCTCTGTCCTTCTTTATGGCCGCATGCCCATGTCTGGAGAGCACCCTCTCATCTCAGTTGACACCCCCCCCCCCCAGGTGGCAGCACTCCAGCTGTGGGTCTCTGTCCAACCTGAGTAGCAGGTAAGTACCCCAACATATGATCCAGAAAAAGGGTGTTAACAGACACGGCCCTGATGATGAGTGGTTGTCTCAGGGCTCTGGCAAGGTGGAGAGGGACTCTCAGATTTCTCCCGCAGAAAAGTCTGCTGGGGATTGATCCTGAGATCAGCCTGAGCACATCCTTTGATGCAACACTAAAGCACTTTTGCTCTTTGGTCGCCCTACAGGTTAAAAGCGGAACTGTCTTTCTTATGTCTCATTGGAACTACAGACCAGGGACCCGCTTTGCATAGTACAGTTATAGCCCATGCAGGGCTGCAAAACGAATTTAGAATTCAGAATTCAGAATTCAGAATTCAGAATTCAGAATTCAGAATTCAGTTTACCCTGTTGGGAGTTGATGAACCACTGAAACAATTTTGGAAACATTATTTTAAGTTTGAAAAAAAAAAAAACAACACTTAGTGTTGCTTTAAGCTGCATGCTCCGAAAGGTGCGTAGTCTGACGTGGCATGATGCAATATTATGATCTAATCAGGTGGGCAGTGCAGAGATGCAAGGAAGTGAATGAAAACAGGAGCAATTGCAGTCAGACTGCTGGATGGTGTTTGGTGGACAGGAAATCCATGTTACAGACATGATCCTGCAAACAATCGGTCCCCTATGTGTGTGTTTGTGTGTGTGTGTATGTCCTTGTGTATATGTGTGTGTGTGTGTGTGTGTGTGTGTGTGTGTGTGTGTGTGTGTGTGTGTGTGTGTGTGTGTGTGTGTGTGTGTGTCAGACATGAGATACCACAGAGCACTCTGCCATGAAATTACTATCTGCTTTCCAGACAGTAGAGCCTACATGTACAAGATAGAGGAGGCAGACTTTACAGACTGCATGTGGAGGACGTTTATCTGGCTAATTTTCCTTCTTAGTCTATTCTTTTCTATTCTATTCGTTTCTCCTAAAAGTCCCTATGGACAATATGGTGAGACCTTGTGCCAAACTTTGCTCTCTGTTGTCTCAGGCCCTATGTCCTTACTGATAACCGTGGGCTGTGTCACAGGTCTTTCTCTCAGACACACTGTAGCATAAGCGAAATTTGTTATGTGTGTAGAACAAACACAACATTTAGCCTGACCCTTTCAGAAAGGGCTACTGCACTTAATCTTCTGTTATGGCCTCTACAGCCTTTTATGTCCCCTCGATATGCTGGAGGTCCACGACCACCTATCAGAATGGGCAGAATTGTGCCAAACGCTGCTCTCCTATGCCTCAGGTCCTGTGTCCTTACAAAGTGTCCTTACTGATAACCGGGGGCTATGTGTCACAGCTCTCTCTCTCTCTCTCTCTCTGACACACTGTAGCATAATCGATTACAGTGATCCCCAGCTATATCACGGTTCACCTTTCATAGTCCTGCTATATTGCAGATTTATTTCATTCATATATCTATGCTGTGTCACTATGCAAGCTAAAGAAAAGTTCATATAATTTATGATAACTATATTGTAACTTATAAATATTAATTAAAATACATACAGTACATGTATTAAAACAGCACATGGGAGGGGTATTTCAAGGCTTAAACTAGAAAATAAAATGTTTTCTATATGGTCTCGCTATATTGCTGATTTTCACCTATCACGGGGCATGCTGGAACACAACTACTGTACTACAGTACTGGGGGGTGGCATGGAGCAATTTGCTAAGCACCTGGGTTGGAAACTGATTGAAAGTCATTTCCCAATCCCTTCCCACACACACACACACACACACACACACACACACACACACACACACACACAACGGATCCCTTCCCACCTCTCTCTCCCACTCACTTGTCTCTCCACTTCTCTGTGTATAAAAAAAGAAAAACAGGCCCAAAATATGTTGAAAAAAAAAAAGAGTACTGCTATTTAGTGTTTTCCCAGGCCTGCTTTGTTTTCCCAGCATTCTGTGGGTGTCCTGAGGAGGCCCAGTCTGGTGCCAGTGTCTGTGGCAGTGCCAGGTTGGCGCTGGGCTGGCAGCTCTGCCCTCAGGTGTCCACAGCTAGGGTCCAGTTATTGACTCCTCTCCGCTACCTCTCCTCCTCTCTTTTGTCTGCTTTCCTTTCCTCTTCTCTCCTCACTTCTCTATTTCTCTCCATTCAGGCCTATGCAGCCGGGGGGCATGGGGGGGAGGCATGGGGGGCCATGAGGGGGGTCAGTCACTGACTGATTGCTCCTGACGTCGCTGCTGGAGCTGTTCTGTCACTAGCTGTGACCTGTTTCCACCTCGGGCAAAGCGCCGCAGGGCTTCGGACACCAACCCCACGTCTCACACACACAGATATATACTACACACACACACAAACACTTACACACACAGATACACGCACACACACATACACAGGCACAAACACACATGGCACCAACAACAAGATACTTCACACATACACACTCACACACACACACACACACACACACTGCCACATACAACCACCACCACCTGGTGTCTCATTCATACACACACACACACACACACACACACACACACACACACACACACACACACACACACACACACACACAGCACCACAGCCACCAGGTGTCTCCTACATACACACTGCCTCATGTATTATTCTTACTGACTCATGGGCCAGAGACACTTATCAGATCACATTTCACCTCAAACGCTCAAGGTCTCTCAACAAATCCTCTCTCATTTGGCTTTTCAAACACAGATTTTTTCACACTGTGTGCAGGCCTGTCATTTCCTTACCTTTTAGAAATCAGTATATGGTCATAAATTTAAATACAGCGTTTTTTAAAAAGAATGAACCGATTTTTATGACGCATTGCTTCAGTTCCCAAGCATCGTCATGGAAGGAGTCAGTGGCTAAAATGCCTTTTGCTGAGCATTTCCGCCATTCTGAGGGTAAAAGGGTAAACGAATAGCTGAACGTTGCCAGAGTTACGATCTCACTACAGCGGCCCTGTGGCAGCCAGTCAAAACCTAGAAAACTCCTTTTTCAAATGGCCACTGACTCATTCCATGATGATGCTTGAGAACTGAAGCAAAGCGTCATGAAATCAGTTCATTCTTTGTGAATAACTGTATGGCGGATCAATATATGGTCATATATATATCTTTAAGTGCTACACTTCAGATGTGCTGAAATGACACCACCAAAACACCATTAAAAGTACAATCAATAAATCTGAAAGTGTTGCAGCCAATCGGACTGCACTCCTCCCCTTCTATGTCCCTGAAAACATGCACTAATTGGCTTAAATTGTGGTGGTAGCACTAGGAAGAGAGACAGGCTGCAGAGGGCCTGTTTTCTCCAGGGCCATACAGCTGTTCAACAACACTCAGAAGGAGCTGAGCATAATGGACTGGACTGCATGCCCCCCCCCCCCCCCCAAAAAAAAAAAAAAACACACACACACACACACACACACACACACACACACACACACACACACACACACACACACACTCATCTGCTGTCCCCGGTGGTGACTCCTACTGTATACTGTACTACCCTGGACAACAATATACTGCACTGTCCTGGAGAACTAATGCACTAAAGGACTCTTCCATAACACTGGACAATCTTATTAGGACACTTTAATCTATCTACTTGGATTACCGCAAGGCACCTTATCATGACACTTCTCTACCTCGTGGAATTATTATTATTATTATTACTCCCCTCCCCAGTTGCGAATGTTGTATGTATGCAAATATGTGCAATATGTTTGATCTGTTTTGTAATGTGTATTATGTCTATGCTATAGTGTAGACACCTTAATTGCCTTCAAGATCAATAAAGTAACTCTACTGCACTCTACTCTTAAATTGTTTTTGGGGTGATGCAACACACTCTGTTGGTATCTCATTTAGTAACGTGGGTCAACTTACATGGAGGAGTATGTGCTAGTGCTACAGATGCTACACACCTCACTGTGATTACAGTCATGGAGTCACGGTAAAATACTGTGAAATGTGTGAATGCAACCAAGGAAATATATAGTGGCAACATTATTTATGTGGTGAGGAACCTATACCACTAAACAAATCACTGAAACACAACCACATTGATGCAAAACCACAACACACCAGTGTATTGATGACAACACTTGTGAATGAATTAGGATTAATCACGTGGTTGACTGGTTAACCATACAACCATACGACTGATAATATTAGTGAATGATCAATAGATTTAATTAAGCTCAGCAGAGCCATAGAGGAAACTCAGCTGATGTGGATATAGAAGGAACCCAGTCTGCTCTGTGACATGATGGGATGTGAGAGTTCTCGTGATCACTAATAATTATTGACGCTGAATGCCCCAAGCACTGCAAAATTGTTTAGTTGAATATAACGATATTAAATTAAATGCACGCATTTGTTTGGTTGATTTGATTTGTTTGAATGGTCTTATAGGAAATCTGGTTTGACCTATTACACAATTACAGCTGACCAGTTTGATGGATAACTAACCAAATGAGAAGAATATTGAAGAATTGAGAAGAATATCAGTCTAAGTGGTAATTGATTAATCAATGTAAGTGGTAATTGATCAGAGCCTCCTCCTCACCGGTGACATTGAAGACGCATCTGCCGGCTCCGGCCTCGTTGACGATCTCGCAGACGTACTCGCCGTAGTTCTCCTGCGCCAGCGCGCGGATGGAGTACTCCGTCTCGTCCCGCGTGTCGAAGTGGCCCGACTGCAACGGCTTGGAACCCAGGCGCCACTCGTAGCGCAGAACCCGGGACGGGTGCGCCCGCAGAACCCGGCAGCTCATGGACACGGCCCGGCCCAGACCCTGCCGGATCTCCATGTAGGTCGGCTCCACCGTAGGAGGGTCTGAGGAAGAGGAAGAGGAAGAAGGAGAGGTCAGAGAGAAGCTGGTCATCCAGAAGAGAGGAGACGAGAGGTCAGGGAAATTTCATTCATGGGGGAGAAAGGTAGTTAAAGAGGAGAGAGAAAGGACATCGGAGAGAAGGGTGAGGAAGAGGGCGGTGGAGGAGGAGGAGGAGGAAGAGGTGAGAGAGAAGGATGTCATCCAGAAGAGAGAAGACGAGAGGTCAGGAAGATTTCATTCATGAGAAAAGAGGGTAGTTGAGGAGGAGGAAGAAGAGAACAGAGATTTGAACAGAAGAAGAAGTGAGTGGTGCAGAAGGAAGATGACGAGGGCAGAGAGAGGGATGAGGAAGAGAGTAGTGGAAGAGCAGGAGGAGGAGGAAGATGAATACGTCACAGAGAAGGGTGAGGAAGAGGGTAGTGGAGGAGGAGGAGGAGGAAGAGGTCAGAGAGAAGGGTGAGTAAGAGGGTAGTGGAGGAGGAAGAGGAGGAGGAGGAAGATGAATACATCACAGAGAAGGGTGAGGAAGAGGGTAGTGGAGGAGGAGGAGGAGGAGGAGGAAGAGGTCAGAGAGAAGGGTGAGTAAGAGGGTAGTGGAGGAGGAAGAGGAGGAGGAGGAAGATGAATACATCACAGAGAAGGGTGAGGAAAAGGGTAGTGGAGGAGGAGGAGGAGGAGGAGGAGGAGGAGGAGGAGGAGGAAGAGGTCATCCAGAAAAGAGAAAAAAGAGTTTAGGGAAGGGAGGCAGCGTTGGAGGAGGAAAAGGACACCAGAGAGAAGGATGACAAAGAGGGTAGCTAGTGGAGGATGAGAAAGAGGGCAGAAAGATTTGAACAGGGGAAAGAAGTGAGTGTTGGAGGAGGAAGATGAAGAGGTCAGAAAGAGAGATGAGCAAGAGGGTAGTGAAGGAGGAGAAGGAGGTCAGAGAGGGGAGTGTCATCAAAAGCGGAGCAGGGTTCGAGGAGGTCAGAATTGGGATAGGGGTAGAGGAGAAGGATGAGGGGTTGAGGAGGTCAATAAGGAAGTGGATTAGGAGGTCATGGAGAAGGATGAGGGGTTAGGGGTATAGGCAAAAATGCATTTTTACTAATAACTCTTCATGCTCTTTCATACAGAACACAATTGTTGAGTGCATTGATAGAGCAAAAGCATGCACACATCACAGCCAATCACAATTCACCAAACAGGAGGTAAGGCTATTATCTAAACAATGCTTTGAAGTATACTAGGCAAAGCATGTGGTGCCACACAAATAGACTGAGGAACAGCTTCTTTCCACAGGCCATCAGGCAAACCAACATACTGAAGAAAATTCTGACTACCAAAAACAATCTTACACACACTGATGTCCATGCTGCTTTTTAGCACTCTTGCACTTTACAAATTGCACCTTTCACTTATTGCATACATACATATTGCAAATTTCACTTGTCCCTCAGACTTCCTTATTATTGGAAGCGTATATGTATAAACCTGTATGTCTTACGTCTATTTATTGTTGATGTCTGTATACACTTCTTGCCCATGAGTGTAGCTGTGTGTTTGCGTGTGTGTGTGTGTGTGTGCGCGTGTGTGTGTGTGTCTTAGTTTAAACTGCACATTTGGTGTCTGGTAAAATTTCAATTTCAATCCTCTTTGCAATGCTTGTTACACAGTGAATTGACAATAAAGTGCACTTTGACTTTGAAACATGAATTATGCAAGGGTGCAAGAAAGAATTAGCATCATCATACCGCTACAGGCACATGCTTGATCCCCTCGTTGCTTCTTGCAGCTATATTTCGGTTGTGTGCTTACAAGGGCTAAACTGGTGTATCATTCTTGGTCTCTACCTCAGTGCCTCCTCCTTGGCCTTCTGTGTTCAAAAACAGGACTCTAGAATAGGCGTGGTGCATTCAACCACCCCATATCTGCATCAGACTACCCATTCATGTGTAGCAATATTGATTTGCAGCATACACATACCTGACGTCTATTTAAATCACAGCCATACCAGGTGCCCCATTCCTCTGCAGTATTACTTATTTACACATGCATCAGTGGTTTATTTAGCCAACATCTACATTCAAGAGAAATAGTATTTATTTAGACATGCATTGAAATATATATGTACACATCATTCAACGCACATTTTTATACCATATCCACAGCAAACCTTTCATTTAAACCACAAACATTTAAACCTTACCTACCATACACACCAGACGTCCCATTCAGGAAAGGTAGTTTTAACTAAGTCCTTAAGCGTAAGCAAGTCTATTATCGGCCATTTCTGAAAGACATTTGGTTGCGAAATCTGTTTTACATGAACGTTATACGTTCACTTACTCAAAGCACAGGTTTACGGGGGCTAAATTCTGTCTATTTTCACAGGAATAACTTCTTTTTCACTGGGTAAAGCCTCATTTTAAATAACACAGCAAAGGAAATGGCTGTTAATATGCACTGCGCCGATTATAAGATCACTTCTGCGATGTTCCTAATGCCCATTAAGCCTGACTGGTTTAGACCTTTAGTCAGTGTCTCCACTTCAGTCAGCCTACAGCAGCACTTTGAATCCATTTTATAAATGCAGGGTGTGTAAGTGACTGTTTAGCAGATATTCAGAGTTATTAGGTCACTAGTGTTCACTTGGCCTATTGCCGAAATGAGTATGTTGTTTGTGGATATGGTCCAATAAACCAGTGTTATAAAAAACAAAGCCAGTGAGTTTTTTGTTTATTTGACTCCCGAAGAAACCCTTTATCTTACGAGAGAAGCATGCCTGTCTTACCTAGTATATATTTTAGAGGCGGGCCTGGATATACTCGCCGCGCGCAGTGGTGCGCGTGCAAAAGTGACGTCAAAATGACGTCAGTGCACATCTGGCACGGCGTTCTCAAGCGCAGGTTTGCCGTGCGCGCACCTCCGATTTTTTGTAACTTGCGCGCGGCAGCCCCATTGAAAACCATAGGCAATGGCTAGTCTGGTTTCAGCTAACTTTAGCCTAGTAAAGCTAGGTGTATACTCGCCGCATGCAGAAGTGCGCGCGCAAACGTGACGTCACAGCGCCGCACGCCCATACATACTTCATTCGACACACACGGCAATCTTCTCCTCGTCAGAGGTGTCAAATGCCTCAGTAGTTCGGGAGCCTTGCGTGTCAGAGGAGTGAAACATGACTGAATTGCAGGTTTACATCATGATTTGGGAATTAAACTGGATAAATCCGAAAAGGTTTGAGTCAGTGTGTATATTTACAGTGTTTTCAGCTTTATACGACCTTATGAATGATGATAGGATAAGGCAAAAAGTTAGCTTAATAAACGAACTGCAGGTTTGCACCTAAGTTGGTTTGTGGATAAAACTGAACAAAATCCTAAAAGTTTTTAGTCAGTGTTTGTATTTCTTGTGAGTTTCCAGTAATATTAGCTGATTTGTAGCAATGGAAAATACATGTTTAGGCTGGGAGTTACTAGGCTAAAGTTAGCTGAAACCAGACTAGCCATTGCCTATGGTTTTCAATGGGGCTGCCGCGCGCAAGTTACAAAAAATCGGAGGTGCGCGCACGGCAAACCTGCGCTTGAGAACGCCGTGCCAGATGTGCACTGACGTCATTTTGACGTCACTTTTGCGCGCGCACCACTGCGCGCGGCGAGTATATCCAGGCCTTAACTCCCAGCCAAAACATGTATTTTCCATTGCTACAAATCAGCTAATATTACTGGAAACTCACAAGAAATACAAACACTGACTAAAAACTTTTAGGATTTTGTTCAGTTTTATCCACAAACCAACTTAGGTGCAAACCTGCAGTTCGTTTATTAAGCTAACTTTTTGCCTTATCCTATCATCATTCATAAGGTCGTATAAAGCTGAAAACACTGTAAATATACACACTGACTCAAACCTTTTCGGATTTATCCAGTTTAATTCCCAAATCATGATGTAAACCTGCAATTCAGTCATGTTTCACTCCTCTGACACGCAAGGCTCCCGAACTACTGAGGCATTTGACACCTCTGACGAGGAGAAGATTGCCGTGTGTGTCGAATGAAGTATGTATGGGCGTGCGGCGCTGTGACGTCACGTTTGCGCGCGCACTTCTGCATGCGGCGAGTATACACCTTAAGGCCTGGATATACTCGCCGCGCGCAGTGGTGCGCGCGCAAAAGTGACGTCAAAATGACGTCAGTGCACATCTGGCACGGCGTTCTCAAGCGCAGGTTTGCCGTGCGCGCACCTCCGATTTTTTGTAACTTGCGCGCGGCAGCCCCATTGAAAACCATAGGCAATGGCTAGTCTGGTTTCAGCTAACTTTAGCCTAGTAACTCCCAGCCTAAACATGTATTTTCCATTGCTACAAATCAGCTAATATTACTGGAAACTCACAAGAAATACAAGCACTGACTAAAAACTTTTAGGATTTTGTTCAGTTTTATCCACAAACCAACTTAGGTGCAAACCTGCAGTTCGTTTATTAAGCTAACTTTTTGCCTTATCCTATCATCATTCATAAGGTCGTATAAAGCTGAAAACACTGTAAATATACACACTGACTCAAACCTTTTCGGATTTATCCAGTTTAATTCCCAAATCATGATGTAAACCTGCAATTCAGTCATGTTTCACTCCTCTGACACGCAAGGCTCCCGAACTACTGAGGCATTTGACACCTCTGACGAGGAGAAGATTGCCGTGTGTGTCGAATGAAGTATGTATGGGCGTGCGGCGCTGTGACGTCACGTTTGCGCGCGCACTTCTGCATGCGGCGAGTATACACCTAGCTTTAACGTGCTGCGTTAACGCGAGACTCTTATCGCGCGATAAAAAAAAATATCGCCGTTAATCTATTCTCAAAGTTGGGTTGGGAGCTGGGTCTATACTACACAAACTATGATGACTTTCACCAAAGATCTTAGATTCTACAAAGATAAGCCAACATAATACGTTACTATGGGACCAAAATGCCAACAAATTCCTATTTCGAACTCTTAGAAAATAATTTAGTGTGTCTGTAAAGCGAGCTAGCAAGCTAACGAACTAGCTCTAGCTCATTCAAGTGAATAGTAGTAACTATAACAACATCATGTGCTAAACGCTAACAGCGATTGGGCTCACCTTGAATTTAATACATTGCTGTAGCCCTATAACTTTATATTACTTTGTCTGCTTACACTATAACCAGTAACAGTATCTAGGTGGGTGTTAGTGACAGCTTTCAATTCAAAACATTACGTTAGCGTAGTTCGCTAGCGTTAGCGCGCTAACAACCACATAGTAAGTGGTTGCTGCCTGACCTGAAATAAAGCTAATTTTCTCAAAATCCAAACAGTAACAACTTACACTATTAGGCTTGAAATTATTACAAATAGTTGCAGATTGTGACACATGATTCCAAAAAACCCTTAACAA
The DNA here is from genome assembly GCA_027475355.1 of Coilia nasus. Taxonomy (NCBI): domain Eukaryota; kingdom Metazoa; phylum Chordata; class Actinopteri; order Clupeiformes; family Engraulidae; genus Coilia; species Coilia nasus. Next base: position 8,999,680 of record CM050219.1, on the reverse strand, counting down.
CTCCAGAAAAACGTAATGACCAATTTATTAGTTAAACTCATAGACTGTATATAAGAACGGTTAAACTCCATATGTGTCCCAATCATTTCAGTAAAACGAACCTAGAATCTGCTCTGCACTGCATAAAGGGGGATTCCCCCCTCCCCCTTGCGAAAATAGAACACGGAAGCAAACGGCTCCCTTCCTCAACACTTTCTGCTTTCACCTTGATATTTTAGCGCGGATGTATACCCTACCTCTATATTTTAATGCAGATGTATACTTAGCCGAATTGCACTGAAGGGGACTCCTGCCACAACTGTCCCATGCGAGAGACTTTTTTCTTTAGCAGGCCATATTGTGCAGAAAAGGAGATCTACTTTGCCACCAGAAAATGTGAACAAGCTGGTCTGCCTAAGTGACTGGTGGAAGAAGGAGAAATACTGACTGTAAACAGTTCATCACAACTTCTTATGTAGGCTTACAGTTCAAAATCCATGTTTCATGTTTCATTTAGTTCATGTTTAACTAAATAAACAGCTAGTAAACACAAGTACATTTTATTGAACATGATTTATTTCCATCACCAAGTATCAAAGTAGAACAGCTTTTTCAAGCAGTTAGTGATGCATTTTGGAAACAGGAGATGAGCCCCTGGTCTACTGTGCCACCTGGCTTAAGAAACCCGTTCTCAAAGACTTACTTTATTTAGGTAGCACACATATTCTGAATGCCTTCGGCAGAATTCAAATGAGCCATTTTAATCTAGATTAATCTAGATTAATTTTATGATTAATCTAGATTAATCTAGATTAAAAAAATTAATCTATGCCCACCACTAATATATTTAGATCATTATAGTCTCCAATCATCCATATCACACTCTTAAAGACTCATACTCTCAGAGAGTCAAAGCGTTACACTCTGAGATCGTCATTCTCTCAGGTCATCACACTCCCAGAGCATCACTCTTACAGCATTCACACAAAACATTCTTAGTGCGTTTACAGTACAAATCCCAGAGATTCACACTCACATATCCTCCGTTGTTTAGATCATCTGATTACTAGAGCATCACACTTTTAAAACATCACATGCATTCAGCAATCACATTCCTAAATCATTTACATTCCCAGAGCGCACACTCTCAACACACACAGTAGAGTAGACCGGTCCTACTCTCTCAACAGACCATGCCATCAGTCTAACTCTGTCAGCCTAACTGCGGGTGCCATACAAGTTTGAGGTAATTGTGGAATAATAATGATACACTATAAACATAAATCAGTAATGAGCTGTGTCTTATCTCTACCGCTCTCCTGAATGACAGGCAAGCTGCTTTTAGTAAGATATACATCTCTCTCCCTCCGCATAGACCAGAGGAATGCTAATTAGAGTGAGACACAAACTCACACTATCTGGTGTTGCTTACTGGTACAATCCATTTTATGAGGCTAAAATAACGTCAATCTAAGAGTTTATTAATCTGTGGAGAAATTACACACTGTTTCCCTGAGATATATACAAAGATATCTCCATTTATTTCCTTAATTCCAGTGTCTGCATTTACACTCACTGGCCACTTTATTAGGTACACCTTGCTAGTAAAAATGTTGTACCCCCATTTTGCCTTCAGAACTTTAAGGTTAGACGTATTGTGCATTCAGAGATGGTATTCTGCATTTCTTCGTTGTAACGATTGGCTATTTGAGTTACTGTTGCCTTTCTCTCATCTCAAACCAGTCTGCCCATTCTCCTCTGACCTCTCACATCAACAAGGCATTTTCATCCACACAACTACCACTTACTGGATATTTTCTCTTCTTCGGACCATTCTCTGTAAACCTTAGAGATAGTTGTGTGTGAAATTCCCAGTAGATCAGCAGTTCCCGAAATACTCAGGCCAGCCCATCTGGCAGCAACAACCATACCACGTTCACAGTGACTTAAGTCCCTTTTCCACTGCCTAGTACCAGCTCAACTCATCTCGGTTTTAGTACCGGGTTAATTGTTTTCCACTGGCATAAAAAGCATCCGTTAATGTATCTGGGTGCTATAGCAATGCTGCGGTAAACTACACTGGCGTCATTAACGCCTCCTGATATACCCTCTCATTTCTTGTTGCCCTGTCTAACTCCCGCTGTATTTTATCCTCCCCAATTATAGATAATAAGGTGGAAACCTCTTCCACTGACCACGGTATAGATTTGTGGTCTGACATTTCAATATATAGCCTAATTTTGTAACGACGAGTAAACGACGAGCTAAGCTAGGTAAGGTATTTAAAAGTGCCGGGCTTGTTGTCAGTGGCAACATAACGCAACGTCATCGTTTAGTATCGCTTCAGCACGCTTGGAACCTCGACAGAAGTAATACCAAAAGTAGTACCATTTACCAGGTACCATATACCATTTTTTGGCAGTCGAAAAGTAAAAAAAACTAGTTGAGCCGAGATGAGTTGAGCTGGTACTAGGCAGTGGAAAAGGGACTTTAAATCCCCTTTCTTCCCCATTCTGATCCTCGGTTTTAACTTAAGCAAGTTGTCTTGACCACCTCTATATGGTTGGCTGATTAGCCATTTGTGTTAACAAACAATTGAACAGTGATGGTATTTGAGTAATAATAATAATCTTGTAAATAACATTGTAATGTTACATTTTTTATTATTTCAAATCCTTTGGTTGTTTTTGGAACCCTTCTTATTAGGATCAAAGTTGTGTATGTGTGTCAGTGTGAGATAGGAGGTGTGAACAGCTGGATTCCTCAACCATTTGTTGGCCTTTTGAAGAACTGTCCCTGTCTATTGATTAACATACAGACAAGGTTGGCACCTTCTCTGATCTTATTAGGAAGACACTGTATACTGTAGTACTTAACAAAGACATTGCATATTCATTCTGGGGTGTAACCTTGGGTACATCCATTGGCTGTCTACAACATTTAAGTTCAGAATAAGCACTGCTTTAGACCGTCTTGTCATTGTCCTGTCATGTAGTCTCATCTTGTATAGTCCTGTGTGTGTGTGTGTGTGTAGTCAGTCTTGTCATGTGTTAGTCTTTGTCTGCGTTTTTCTTATTGTTAAGAATAAACCTTATTCCTGATTTTCAACCACTAGACTGACTGAGTCTCCAGTAGTGTGTGTGTGTGTAGTCAGTCTTGTCATGTGTTAGTCTTTGTCTGCGTTATCCTTATTGTTAAGAATAAACCTTGTTCCTGATTTTCAACCACTAGACTGACTGAGTCTCCAAATTCAACTAAAAGTAATTTATTTACTTTTAACAGGTGTACCTAATAAAGTGGCCAGTGAGTGTATGAGTGCCTTATGTGTTAGCCCTGTCTGGTTGGCCTGAGCACACAGGGTTTCTGTGTTAGTGTCTCAAACATGGCTGGTGTAATGGCCGCACCTACAGGGCCAAAAAGCACAGACATGGCTGGTCTAAAGCCTGGTTTATACTCGCCGTGTCTGTCATGTAGCCCGACAATGTGACGTCAAAATGATGTCAACACACACGTCAACACACACGTGCACCACATTTTGCCATGCCTAACTTGTCTTTTAACTACCAGCCTAACATGTCTTTTCCATTGGCACAAATAAGCAAACCAGAAACTTTTAGGATTTATTCAGTTTAAGAGTTTATCCCCAGCCTTATCCTATCATCCTACCATGACTCATAACATCCTACGTAACATCACTCCTGACTCAAGGTCAGGTCAGGGCCAGAAAGCACTGCCCTTTTGAACTCGCTCTGCCTGGCTGGTCAATTCAGCACTGTTCTGTGGAAATGGGTATTTCAAATTCTTAGCCTCAAGTTGCACCACACATTCATGTAGTACACTGAAGCTACACACAGCATGTGAGCTGTTGTAGTGTCTGTGTGTGTGTGTGTGTGTGTGTGTGTGTGTTCTGGTTGTCAGAAGCCCTTTGGGTGTCAGTGGAGGAAATTATGCAGAACACATAAACCATTCCACCTCATTTGTTTGTTCTGGACCCGTGCTTGTGTGTGCACACGATTATTGTGGCTCATTTTTCCAAAATAATATTTAGCAAATACTTACAAACACCCCACCCCACACACATCGCACACAGGGACAAAACCACAGAGGGAAAGAAAGAGAGAGAGGGAGAAAGAGAGAGACAGAGTGAGAGAGAGAGATGGAGACAGAGACAGAGAGAGAGAGGGAGAGAGAGAAAGAAAGAAAGAAAGAAAGAAAGAAAGAAAGAAAGAAAGAAAGAAAGAAAGAAAGAAAGAATATTAAACGGAGTTAAAGAGGTCTGCTGGGGATTAACAACTCAGTGCTTTCTAAGAGCATTACCCCATGCCCAGCACAAGGCATTATGTCAGACATCAACATGCTTTCTCTCCTCTCTTTTTTGCTTTTTCTCCTCTCACTCTATTCTTCTCTCTTTCCCCCTCCTCTTTCACTCCCCTTAGTATCAATCTATCTGTCTTCACAACTCTTCCCAGACACAGTGTCCTCTTTGCACAGCAACACTGTTACAGGACTGATCTTTACTGTTTTGGCCAAAAGGTCATTCTTCTTTTCTCCCTTTCTTGTTAGGACACCATTCCTGAGCTTTCTCCCTCCTTTGACAGAGTTTTAGTAAATCTCTCTCTCTCTCTCTCTCTCTCTCTGTCTGTCTCTCTCTCTCTGTGTGTCTGTCTCTCTCTCTCATTCTGTGTTGTTCAGGGCTTTGCC
>CM050219.1:8982500-8990000 GCA_027475355.1 Coilia nasus | reverse complement strand
CTATGAGCAGCCGTGCCTGAGTCGAGAAACCAGAGTGGTCGGGTGTGTGTGTGTGTGTGTGTGTGTGTGTGGGTGAACTGATTCCATCAGTCAAAACACGCTGCACTGCATCGCCACCCCTTGTACTTCATTTCATTTTGTGCAGAGTGTCTGGACCGGATCCAATCAGCGAACAGAGGGTGTCTTTGTTAGCGGTGTAAGGATCCACTTTCTCAGACCAACGACGGAGCTGAGTGTGGACGAAGGTTATCGCATGTTCTGGACTTATGGAATGGAAATAATTATAAACATGTGCATGGCAAACATTAGAGTAACACTTATATGACCCGTTTATCTGACTCCATGAAATAATAGTTACCTCCAATATCACTATACAGCTTAAGAGCTAATAGCACAGTAATGGCATGGCACACGAAGAGATGTATATGAATGGTAAATGAATGAACAGTTTATTAACCAAATACAAGTTAACCTTTACAAGTAACACAGAGATTCACTGTAATGACCAACTCAACCAGAGATATAAAGAAATCAAACTAAACCCCAAATAAAAGATAGAGAGAAAGAGAGAGGGAGAGAGAGAGAGACACACAGCGTGTGGGAGCGTCGTGGGTGAAAGACAGCTCAATGAGTTTTCCACTAGCATTGCCTTAAGTAGCCAACCTGATGCCAGTTGTTCAGCACACCATGAGGTGTTATCTTGGGGGCAGGGGTGTTGGAGACAGCCCACTGCCTCACACTACTCAGTAACCTTTGGATCTGAGATCTTTATTAGAATAACCCGAGTCTGTTTCAGAATTGAGACCAGTATATCACTCACAATGAGACCATCAGAATGAAACCAAACATGACATGTACACCTAATAGCATTATCCACACACAATATACGGTTGATTCCTGTATATCTTGCCCTGCCGTAGATCAGGGTGAGTTCCCCCGCACCATCTGTTGGCAGAGCCCAATGAGGACACAGTGGGGTGCGGGACAACTAATTAAGATAACACAAGTTAAAGATCTACTGTGGGTTCTCGTGGACTGAGGCGATGCATCAACTGACCTTTTACGATCCTCTGTGTTTTATCAGCTGCCCAAACACTTAGGACATTCCTTTATTGTGGTAACTGAACCTCTCAGGCAGGCCGGAGCCTTACAGCGGTGACGTTGACCTTGTGTGCTACATTTGAACTGTAGTGCATAGGTAGGCTAATTGCATAGGTGACGACCAGGCGTTAGCGATTGGGTAAAGGCAGAGGCTTGTTTTAAACTTCAGCAGAGTCCACACCTCCAGGAAGAAATCGTTTCTGACCGTGTCTGGTCCAGACCCTCTGTACAAAATGAAATGAAGTACGAGGGGCTGGTTTACCAGGCTACTGCATCGTAGCCAGGATGGCAGAAACAATGAAAAAGCCTGTGTGTGTGTGTGTATGTGTGTGTGCGTGTGTGTGTGTGTGTGTGTGTGTGTGTGTGTGTGTGTGTGTGTGTGTGTGTGTGTGTGCGCGCGTGTGTTGGGGTGGGGGTAGCAGGACAAAAAATATCTTCATGTATGAACAAATATACAAGCTTCTCTTTCTTTCATTCTGTCAGTAACAAAAAAATACAATGTCAATGCTTGTGTTATTTGTGGTACTGTATGGTACTCAGATGTTGTGGTAGACCTCACTTCTGAGAGACAGAGAGGGAGTAACTCATTGCAAGGATTTTTTGTGTAGTTTCTGATAATTAAAAAAAAACATATTAATTATATCTCAGCACACGAGACAAACCCTGGAGTTCAAACTGACCTTTCCCACCTGACCTTTCCTCCTCTTCTCCTCTCATATGTTTCTCCCACAGGCCTGTTCTCTACTTCCAGAGCCTGACCCACATAACAATGAGATGTTGAAGCTTGTCCTTAAACACAGCTAAAATAATGTTAATCAATGAGCCAAGGTTCGCTCATAAACCACGGCCAAATCTCCCTCGGTCCCCCAGAGCACATTTAGCAGACATCGACCTACTGTTTGTGTGTGTGTGTGTGTGTGTGTGTGTGTGTGTGTGTGTGTGTGTGTGTGTGTTCAAAACAAGTTCTTAAGTACATTCTGGTTTACCCAGACACCTGGCCTTAAGTCATTGCTTTGGGAAGAACCTCACCACCTGCGCCCTGCCAAAGCAGCCCTGTGGATAGAGAAGGCCAACCCAGACTATAGGGAGGGAAAGTAGAAAAACGACACCCCTACTGGTAGCAATCCTATCGGTCAGACTAGCACAGACCAGAATATTTTTTAGAAAAACCTTTTAATACATAAGATCGAACTTATCAATCAAAAATATTTTTCATATTTTTTTATAAATTGGTATCATCTACTGTATCAAGACTGAAAGCATCATGTAAATGCTCTTGGTTTAGTGCTGATCCACATTTACTAGATCCCATCCACGTCTTCACCAGATCCACAATTACTACATCCCATCCAGGTCTTCACCAGATCCACATTTACTAGATCCCATCCAGGTCTTCACCAGATCTACAGTTACAAGATCCCATCCAGGTCTTCACCAGATCCACAATTACTACATCCCATCCAGGTCTTCACCAGATCCACATTTACTAGATCCCATCCAGGTCTTCACCAGATCTACAGTTACAAGATCCCATCCAGGTCTTCACCAGATCTACAATTACTAGATCCCAGTGGCGTAGCCGAAAATTATAAAATGAGTGGGCCCAGGTGGGCCTAGCCCAAAACACATAGGTCATTTTTATAACTAAACCAGTCAATGAAACCTATAGGGCCTTCTGATTGGGTGGGCCTGATTGACAAGTGGGTGGGCACAGGCCTTCACCTGATCCACACTGACTCCCCTTGCTCCAGTGTCTACCCTCAGTGACTGCAGATCTCTGTACCCAGGAGAAGGACTCCGCACACAAAAGCCCTTCTCGCATGACTACACCTCTCACCTACACTCCACCAGAGACGGATGGAGTGTCCGGGCCTCCTGGGAAGTCAGAGATGACACCTCCTGCTCCCGGCAGACTGAGTGACTGAGGCCCCACATGAATACTGAGCAGGCCACAATCCGGCTTGGATGCTGCCCCTCTGTCACGGCACCTTGTTTACTCCCACTTTGAAGTTTACCCCCGACACCTTCACCACACCTTCAAGCTCCCGGGAAAGATCTTAACCATGCCATGACTGTCAATACGGTCACTAGATGAAAGGGGGTATTTTTCAGACACATTAATGATACATACCACACAAAATAAAAGTAAAAACTGTAGTTTCTGCGAACTGAGGGCAAAAAATACGTTGTGTTCGCAAATGTACGTTATGTACATCTGACCCCGTTATTTGAATTTGAAATGTATCTATTTACTCTTTCTCTCTGTTTGTCTGCCTCTCACACGCTCACACACACAGAGATGCACATTCACACACACCAACTTAATATCATTGCAAACAACACACACACACACAGGCACGCACACATACACACAACTTTACACACATAAATTCACCACCTGCCTGTTCTTCCCCAAATGACCACAAACGCTCGCCAACTGTGCGTTTGTCTGTGTGTGTGTGTGTGTGTGTGTGTGTGTGTGTGTGTGTCTGTGTGTGTGTGTGTGTGTGTGTGTCTGTGTGTGTGTGTGTGCGTGCGTGTGTGTGTGTCTGTGTGTGCGTGTGTGTGTGTGTGTGTGTGTGTGTGTGTGTGTGTCTGTGTGTGCGTGTGTCTGTGTGTGTGTGTGTGTGTGTGTGTGTCTGTGTGTCTGTGTGTGTTTGTGTGTGTGCGTGTGTGTGTGTGCGTGTGTGTGTGTGTGTGTCTGTGTGTGTGTGTCTGTGTGTGTGTGTGTGTGTGTGTGTGTGTGTGTGTGTGTGTGTGTGGAAAAAGTGAAAGGTGGTAACCTACTATGGTACAGTTAGGATGCTCTCGATGTCTGGTTTTGCTTCTGTCATATTGTTATAAGAGCGTGTGGATTTGATTGGCAACTATGACAACTGTGACAAGGACATGAACGCCTGAGTTTGAGTGTGATTTGTGCTTGTCTGTGTGAGAGTTAGGCAGGGGTGTGTGAAAAAGGAGGGATACTGTCCGTGCTACTGCCACCCTCCGGTTCTTTCCCCTTCACACAGAAGAATAGGAGCTATCACTCCGGAACTGTGTGATGGTTGGGGCTGTGGGTATGTGTGTGTATGTGTGTGTATGTGACTATTCAATTCAACAGTAGTCTAGAGGCTTTGTGTGTCTGTGTGTGTGTGTGGGGTGTGTGTGTGTGTGTGTGTGTGTGTGTGCGTGCATGTTGGTGTGTGTGTGTGAGTGTGTGTGGCAGAGTAATAGGAGCCATCACTCCGGAACATTCTCCATCACAGGGGAATGCCTCCCTAAAAGAGATAGATGGATAGAGAAAGAATCAGAGAGCAGAAAAGAGAGAGAAAGAGAGAGAGCAAGAGAGAGAGAGAGAGAGAAAGAGAGAGAGCAAGAGAGAGAGAGAGAGAGAAAGAGACAGACACAAAGTGCAAGATAAAAAGTCTGCAAGAGCATGTTCAGATGAGTGTGAAAGCAGTAGAAGGCTTCCTGCACTGCGGTCCAATCCCTGATTGTGCTCCCTACAGTAGGTAGGTACGCCGGAACCGACCCGCTTCTTCACTCTTATGCCCACAATCCTCTGTATACAACAAGAACACACTCACAGACCTACTACAAACACACACACAAGGGACTGCATACACAGACACAAAAAAACATCCCCTGCCAACACTTCTGTCTTACTGTGCGTACAGATCAGAAGCAACCAAAGCGAACAGGTCGCCGAGGTCGCTGAAGAAGCTTCGCCTTTTTCGCTTTGTTCGCTTTGTTTGCTCATGACGTATCATTTGGAATGTTGGATTTAGCCAAAGAACTTTGGATTTAGCTCAGTAATTGACGGACGTTAGTAAATCTATGTATTCTGGTTGGTTTTCGTCTAACCGTGTCATAGCCCATTACCATGAAGTTAACTGACTTTTAACTTCTCTTTTTTTGCTCTGGTCGCCCAATTCACCGACTCTCCGTAGAGAAATAATGACTTCCGTCGCTCTGGTCGCTTTGGTCGCTTCTGATGTGAACACCCAGTTATGCCAACAATCTCTGTATACAATCAGGAGACACTCACGGACTTACTACAAACACACACACACACACACACACATAGAAATGGCGAAAGGTACTCACACTGGACGATGAGCTCCACGACGGCCTCGCGGGGCTTGACGTTGAAGCCGTTGTACTGGCTGGTCTGGCAGCGGTACTGGCCGCTCATCTCGCGCGAGACGTTGGCCACGCGCAGCACGCCGTCGTAGCTCTCCATCTGGGCGCTGCCGTCGGGCATGGGCGCCTCGCGGTCGGCACGCGTCCACAGCAGGATGGGCTTGGGCTTGCCTGTAACCACACACTCCAGATCCACCGTTTCGCCCTCACGCGCCACCAGCGGGGAGCGGCCCCGCGGCACCGCCAGGCTCGGGGGCACTAAGAAGGGGAAGAACAGAGGAGGGACTGATATGGGCCTCTAGAAAGGCAGCCGGGTCGGACCGCTTAAGATGCGACACACACACATACTCGTGGGACCACAAACACACACACACACACACACACACACACACACACACACACAGGGAGGGACTGATATGGGCCTCTAGAAAGGCAGCCGGGTCGGACCGTTTAAGATGCGACACACACAAATACGCATATACACACACACACACACACACACACACACACACACACACACACACAGGGAGGGACTGATATGGGCCTCTAGAAAGGCAGCCGGGTCGAACCGCTTAAGATGCGACACACACACATACGCATACACACACACACACAGGGAGGGACTGATATGGGCCTCTAGAAAGGCAGCCGGGTCGGACCGCTTAAGATGCGACACACACACATACTCGTGGGACCACAAACACACACACACACACACACACACACAGGGAGGGACTGATATGGGCCTCTAGAAAGGCAGCCGGGTCGGACCGTTTAAGATGCGACACACACACATACGCATACACACACACACACACAGGGAGGGACTGATATGGGCCTCTAGAAAGGCAGCCGGGTCGGACCGTTTAAGATGCGACACACACACATACGCATACACACACACACACACACACACACAGTCACCCATACACACACACAGACACAGGGAGGGACTGATATGGGCCTCTAGAAAGGCAGCCGGGTCGGACCGCTTAAGATGCGACACACACACATACTCGTGGGACCACCCACACACACACACACACACACACACACAGGGAGGGACTGATATGGGCCTCTAGAAAGGCAGCCGGGTCGGACCGCTTAAGATGCGACACACACACATACACACACACACACACACACACACACACAGACACCCATACACACACACACACAGGGAGGAACTGATATGGGCCTCTAGAAAGGCAGCCGGGTCAGACCGCTTAAGATGCGACACACACACACACACACACACACAGACACAGGGAGGGACTGATATGGGCCTCTAGAAAGGCAGCCGGGTTGGACCGCTCAGGATGCGACACACACACATACGCATACACACACACACACACACACACACACACATACACGCAGGGAGGGACTGATATGGGCCTCTAGAAAGGCAGCCGGGTCAGACCGCTTAAGATGCGACACACACACATACGCATACACATGCACACACACACACACACACGCAGGGAGGGACTGATATGGGCCTCTAGAAAGGCAGCCGGGCCGGACCGCTTAAGATGCGACACACACACCAATGCGACCAATGGAGACAGGCACATTAACCAGTGCTGGGCAAACTACTGCAGAGTAAGACACTAGCACTGATGACCACCTTCTGAAGAGTTTTATTAACCAGTACTGTGGACAGACACAGTAACCAACACTGAAGAGAGATCACTGGAAAGAGAGAGAGAGAGAGAGAGAGAGAGAGAGAGAGAGAGAGAGAGAGAGAGAGAGAGAGAGAGAGAGAGAGAGAGAGAGAGAGAGAGAGAGAGAGAGAGAGAGAGAGAGAGAGAGAGAGAGAGAGAGAGAGAGAGAGACATACTAACCAATGCTGGGGACAGCTGATTAAGATTGACACTCTTGTGCAACTTGTGCAGCTTTAGTAGTATTTTTTGTTTTTGGTAGCCCTACAGGTTGGACCGACAAACATCATTCTAAGGTTGAAAAAAACTACTGAGTGTTACTTTAAAAAAAAACAGTCACTGCAGGGGGAGACATATTCTTCAGCATTAAAAAACAGCCACTGGAGAGAGAGATATTCTCCAGCATTAAGTAACAGCCACTTGATAGGGAGAAATATTCTCCAGCATTCAGAACCAGCCACTTGATAGTGAGATATATTCTCCAGCATTAACAAACAGTGACTGGAGGGGGAGACATATTCTCCTGCATTAAGAAACAGCCACGAGAGGGGGAGACGTAATCTCCAGCATTAACAAGCGGCCACTGGAGAAAGAGAGACAGAGCGACACT
>CM050219.1:8967500-8972500 GCA_027475355.1 Coilia nasus | reverse complement strand
GGCAGACATACAATATGATATAAATATGATCTACATATACTAAGCTATTAATGTCACACACTAAATACTAAATGATATTCATTTAATATACACTATCACACAGGGTGTACAGATGTTAATTATACTACAATCAAGACATGCGAATAACTCTGTGTATTCTACAGTAGCTCTGTTCTCCTTCCTGTTGACCACTGGACTGTATTGACTCAACTCAACTCAACATGTGTTTGCTGATGTATCGCTGTGTATGTTTAAGCTGACCTGATTTGTGTGTTTGCTGACAAGTGGTGTGTGTGTGTGTGTGTGTGTGTGTGTGTGTGTGTGTGTGTGTGTGTGTGTGTGTGTTAACTGATCTAACTTTTGTGTGTTTGCCAACGTTACAGTACGTGTGTGTGTTAGCTGAGCCAAATTGAGGGTTTGTGAGTGTCGACGTGTGGTTTGTGTGGGTTAACTGGCCAGACCTGTGTGTGTGCGTGTGTGTGTTAACTAATCTGACCTGTGTGTTTGCTGACATGACGTGTATGTGTGTGTGTGTGTGTTAGCTAATGTGACTTGTGTGTGTGTCGACATGACCCGTGTGTGCGTGCGCGTGTGTGTGTGTGTGTGTGGTAGCTTGTGTGACTTGTGTGTGTGGCAGCTTGTCACGTGTGTGATGCTCACCAGTGGTGGAGGAGATGTTGACGTCGATGCTGATCTCCGGGATGCCGCCGTGCTTGAGCGACGCCACACAGGTGTACGTGCCGAAGTCGGTGAACTTCAGGTCGATGATGTCCAGGTTGGTGGTGCCGGGCGAGACGTCGGGGTCGGTCTGCGTGATGACCATGCGCTCCGAGCTGCGCAGCGTCCGCCCGTTCTTCAGCCAACCGAAGACCAGCTCCTCCGGGGGCGTGGCCTCCACCTGGCAGGAGATCTTCACCTCGCGCCCGATCTGGATGTTGTCGTCGTTGTGGTACGGGTCGGGCGTGATCCAGAAACGGCCCTTTTTCAGTGCTACAGAGGAGACAGAGATCACAGAGAGAGATGAGAAGTCAGAGAAAGAGTGAGAGTTGACAGAAAAAGAAAGAGAGAGATTGAGAGTGAGAAAGAGAGAGAGGAAAAGTCAGTGGAAGACAAAACGAGTGAGAGTTGACAGACAGAAAAAGAAAGAGGGAGAGAATGAGAGAGAGTGAAAAAGATAGAGAGAGCGAGAGAGAAAGAAGGAGAGAGAGAGAGGGAAAGACAGAGGAAGAGAGAAAGAGTGAGAGTTGACGCAAAAAGAAAGACGGAGAGAGTGAGAGAGTGAAAAAGATAGAAAGAAAGAAGGAGAGAGAGAGGGAAAGATGGAGGAAGAGAGAAAGAGACGTGACAGAAAAAGAACGAGGAAGAGAGACTGAGAGAGAAAAAAGAGGAGAGGGAGAGAGAGAGGCTCAAGGGGAGGGGATATTAAATGTCAAAGAAAGGGTAGCAAAATATCAAAGTGACACGTTTGAATATTTCTGCCGTGGCAGTGCTTTAAGCCATGGCACCTGAAAGGATTACTGTTAACACAAACTGAAAGCTCAGAAAAAAACATGTTTAAAATGGCTGTTTTTTTATAATGAGGTAATAAATAAATCTGGTGTACCATTGTACAAATACATAGCTACAAAAAGAAAGAGAACCATCTGTGTTGAAAAACATTTGTTTTACTAAAACTATAATGCTGAGCCACAACCGCACACACACACATACAGACAGAGATAGACAGAGAGACAGACAGTCTCTCTCTCTCTGTCTCTCTCTCTCTCTCTCTCTCTCTCTCTCTCTCTCACACACACACACACACACACACACACACACACACACACACACACACACACACACACACAGTGTTATTTACAGAGACTGAGAGACCAGGAAAAGAAGGGGTAGGGGAGGTTAAAGACATCGTTTATATGATGGATAAGGTCGGAGTGATAAAGAACAATCTGGTTTTTCAATGTAGAGACAATTCAATTGGGACGCCATGACCGATGCCTTCTGAATGAGGCTTTTATGAGAAAGCTTTATGATGTGGGGTATTAAGCAAAGCACAACCCAATTTACAGCAATAAATAATCCGTCGTATCTCAATGACAAAGATCCCTTCCGGTTAGACATATGCTTGATTCAATTTATTACCCAACTGAGTTGTGCATGGCGTTCATTGTAGGAGCAAAGTGCTTTTTCCCACTGGAGCGCAGGGCACAGCCTTGTTTCTGTTAGCATTAGCACCTTAGCACTGCTCTGACAGTCTCTCTCTCTCTCTCTCTCTCTCTTTCTCTTTCTTTATTCACGCGTAATCTCACACCTCCTTCACTGACAGACTGACTCCGTTTCAACATGGCCTGCAAACGAGCAAACAAACAAAACCCCGAGTGAAGCAGAGATAAAAAAAGACTGGGCTGCTTTTATCTATTTGCAAACGGAGCTACGCGACCGGAATGAGAAGGAGAGGAAGAGAAATTAAAAACATGTGCTGCTCTGACTCATGATCAGACTGGAGGGAGAGGGACAGAGAGAGACATGGCCAGGCAGAGAGTAGCAGAAGGATGGAGAGAGGGAGAGAGTAGCAGAAGGATGGAGAGAGGGAGAGAGTAGCAGAAGGATGGAGAGAGGGAGAGAGTAGCAGAAGGATGGAGAGAGGGAGAGAGTAGCAGAAGGATGGAGAGAGGGAGAGACAGAAAGAGAAAGAGAGTAGTAGAAGGATGGAGAGAGGGAGAGACAGAAGGAGAGAGAGAGTAGCAGAAGGATGGAGAGAGGGAGAGAGTAGCAGAAGAATGGAGAGAGCAGTAGAAGGATGGAGAGAGGGAGAGACAGAAGGAGAGAGAGAGTAGTAGAAGGATAGAGAGAGGAAGAGACATGGGCAAGAAGAAAGCAGTAGAAGGATAGAGAGAGGGAGAGACAGAGGGAGGAGGAGAGAGCAGGGGAGGGAGGGAGGGAGAGAAAGAGTAGTAGAAGAAGGGAGAGAGAGAGAGTTATATAGGTAGGGAGAGAGTGATGGAGGGAGGGAAAGAAGAAGTGAGTGGTAGAAGGAGGGACAGAGAGAATGGTAGAGGGAGAGAGGAAGCGAGTAGTAGAAGGAGGGAGAGAGAGTGATGGAGGGAGGGAGAGAGAGTGAGGGAGGAGGAGAGAGCAGGGGAGGGAGGGAGGGAGAGAGAAAGAGTAGTAGAAGGAGGGAGAGAGGAGGTTATATAGGTAGGAAGAGAGTGATGGATGGATGGAGGGAGAGAAGAAGTGAGTAGTACAGTAGAATGAGGGAGAGAGAGGGAGAGAGAGAGGGAGAGAGAGGGAGAGAGAGGGAGAGAGAGAGGGAGAGAGAGAGGGAGAGAGAGGGAGAGAGAGAGTGATGGAGGGAGGGAGAGAGGGAGAGAGTAGTAGAAGGAGGGAGAGAGAGAGGGAGAGAGTAATAGAAGGAGGGAGAGAGAGAGGGAGAGAGTAGTAGAAGGAGGGAGGGAGAGAGGGAGAGAGTAGTAGAAGGAGGGAGAGAGAGAGGGAGAGAGTAGTAGAAGGAGGGACAGAGAGAGTGATGGAGGGAGAGAGAGAGGGAGAGAGTAGTAGAAGGAGGGAGAGAGAGAGTGATGGGGAGAGAGAGAGAGGGAGAGAGTAGTAAGAGGGAGAGGGAGAGTGATGGGGAGAGGGAGGGAGAGGGAGAGAGTAGTAGAAGGAGGGAGAGAGAGAGTGATGGAGGGAGGGAGAGGGAGAGAGTAGTAGAAGGAGGGAGAGAGAGAGTGATGGGGAGAGGGAGAGAGAGGGAGAGAGTAGTAGAAGGAGGGAGAGAGAGAGTGATGGGGAGAGGGAGAGAGAGGGAGAGAGTAGTAGAAGGAGGGAGAGAGAGTGATGGAGGGAGGGAGAGAGGGAGAGAGTAGTAAGAGGGAGAGGGAGAGTGATGGGGAGAGGGAGGGAGAGAGGGAGAGAGTAGTAGAAGAAGGGACAGAGAGAGTGATAGAGGGAGGGAGGGAGGGAGAGAGAAAGGGGGAAAGGGGACAAAGGAAAGAGGGAGGGAGAGGGAGGGAGAGGGAGAATATGGGAAGATGCTGAGGCACCTTGCCACAGAGACATGTAAACCTCTGCAACCTGTGTGTGTCTGCACTGATATAACTACAAACACACACACACATACACACACACACACACACACACACACACACACACACACACACACACACACACACACACACACACACACACACACACACACACACACACACACACACACACACACACACACACACACACACAGACACATTTGTTACAGTCATCACACAGAGAGACATTTGTTACAGTCATCTCTCTCTCTCTCACACACACACACACAAACTAGGAAGACTGGCAAGGTGGTCCTATTCCTATGAAGTTTGCACCTCCAAGTACTGTATGTTCCCAAACTTCACTAATGGAAACAACAGCTCCCTCAGAAGTGCCACAGTGACAAGGAGCAAGTAGGCAGCCCTCTGGGCCAACAGACAAAAACTAGACCAAATCAGAGCCAGACCTAGGCCAGAGCAGGGCCAAACACAGGCCAAAGTGGGACAAAGTGCAAAGCATGGGCCAAAATCAGGCCAGAGTGAGCTGAGATATGCAAACCATTTGTCATTACAGAGACACTAGGTATAACACATTTGTGATTACAGAGACGCTGTGTATCACACGTTTGTGATTAGAGAGACGCTATGGGCGTATCACACATTTCTCATTAGAGAGACGCTATGTGTGTATCACACATTTGTCATTAGAGAGACGCTATGTGTGTATCACACATTTCTCATTAGAGAGACGGTATGCATCACACATTTGTCATTAGAGAGACGCTATAGTTGTATCACACATTTGTCATTGGAGAGACGCTATGTATCACACATTTGTCATTAGAGAGACGCTATGTGTGTATCACACATTTGTCATTAGAGAGACGCTGTGTGTTTATCACACAGGGACAAACACTGCTTTTGCCAGGGGGACATGAGCACTGCGTTATGACTTTGACAAGTTGACTTTGACTA
>CM050219.1:8937500-8965000 GCA_027475355.1 Coilia nasus | reverse complement strand
CTCTCCTCTGCTCTCGTCTCCTCTCCTCTAATCTCCTCTCTTTCCACTCTCTCTCCTCTGCTCTCGTCTCCTCTCTTCTACTCTCCTCTCTTTCCTCTCCTCTCCTCTCCATCCTGCCTCTCCTCTTATCTCATCTCCTCTCGTCTCCTCTCCCCTACTCTCCTGTCTTTCCTGTCTTCTCCTCTACTCTCCTCTCTTCTCCTCTCCTCTCATCTCTCCTCTCCTGTCCTTTCCTTTCTCTCTCTCCTCTCCTCTGCTCTCATCTCCTCTCCCCTACTCTCCTGTATTTCCTCTCTTCTCCTCTCCTCTCATCTCTCCTCTCTTGTCCTTTCCTTTCTCTCTCCTCTCCTCTGCTCTCGTCTCCTCTCCTCTACTCTCATCTCTTTTCTCTCTTCTCTTCTCTTCTCTTCTCTTCTCTTCTCTTCTCTTCTCTTCTCTTCTCTTCGCCTCTCCTCTCCTCTCCTCTCCATTCTGCCCCTCTGCTCATCTCTCCTCTCCTCTTCCTCCTGCCTCTCGTCTTATCTCCTCTCCTTCTTCCGCTCCTCCAACACATGATATGAGTCATCGCAAGGATGGGTGTCAATCTTTCATGAGGCCACTACACAACTCGTGCAGCTTTTACTGAGCACTGTTTCACAATGTCTCTAGCATAGATTTGTGTGTCCGAGCATACTCAACATTCCAACTTGCACAGGAAACAAAATACTGAGGCCCTGGGCTCCCTCCATTCATATGCACAAGGTCATGACAGACGTCCTGAAGGTCATTAAAGATGCACCAATCAGGGCCGGCCTTGAAGAGAGTGGCCAATCCAGCGGAGCCTGAGCTTATCTCAGAGTCGATACAGTACACGCCTCACCAAGGTCGGCCATAATATGACTTAATAAAGAAGAGGTGATTTTTTAATGAAGCGAGGAGCATACAGGATGACTATTGATTGTAACTGTTATGTGAACATACATTTTAATGTTAAGGAGCCTTGTAGCGATGACTACAACCTCATAATTCACTTTTTTACAGTCTTATCATGTGTGCTCTCTCTCTCTCTCTCTTCCTTTACCATTCAGACATCAGCAGATCTGCTTGGCTGGGTTATTGAGTTGTCTGGCAAAAAGATATTGTTGTACAGAATAGAGCTGCCAATCTGGGTCGTGTAATTTCTGAGCTCAAAAACATTGCTGGACAGAGATGAAGCGATGATGGTTTGTTCT
Organism: Coilia nasus; assembly: GCA_027475355.1. Taxonomy (NCBI): domain Eukaryota; kingdom Metazoa; phylum Chordata; class Actinopteri; order Clupeiformes; family Engraulidae; genus Coilia; species Coilia nasus. Next base: position 8,963,789 of record CM050219.1, on the reverse strand, counting down.
TCATCTCCCTACCCAAAGCTAACACTAAGGCCTCATTCACCCCAAAACGTTTTCGTCTAGAATGCATTACACTTAGCTGACGCTCTTATCCAGAGCGACTTACAGATATATACAGGGTTTCAGTTACAGTCCCTGGAGCAGTGTGGGGTTAGATGCCTTGCTCAAGGGCATCTCAACCATGGGCAGGGCAGCATTCGAACCGGCAACCTTCGGATTGCAAGATCAACTCCCTAACCACTAGCCCACAGCTGCATGTTAAACATTAGACCACTCACACCGCATGTGGTATGGCATTAGCGTTTTTAGCGAAAAGCCTACTAAAAGCAATAGCAAAACCCTAAAACATTTGAAAATGTGAATAAATACTAATTTGGCAATTACATGTTTTGATACAATGTAAAAAAGTCTGTCTGCCTTATCAAAGTGATCAAGTTGTACTACAGTACATGCAGTTATACTTTCTAATCATTGTTTAAAATAAGAAAAGAAAAAAAAAATGTATTGTGTTTATTAAAGCGACACAAACGGGAAACAGGGCTATGCGCACTTAAACTGTGGGGCAGTGGTGGCCTAGCAGGTAAGGTATCGGACCTGTGACCGTAGGTCCGAATCCCAGGTGGCCAGTAGTGCCACTGAGGGACCCTGAGCATGGTCCCCACGCACTGCTCCTCGGGCGTCCGTTGTCATGGCTGCTCTGCTCACTTGAATTTCCTTGTGTGCACCGCGTGCTGTGATGTGCCGTGTGATCACAATGACAAATAGGGCCGACTTAAAGATGGGGCTGCCAGCCGTTCCGCACCGCTCACGCGCAATGCGGTGTGAATGCGGCCCAACACCCATCGCAGCATTATTTATCACCAAGAAGAGTTTCAAACACTGTGACTTCTGGGGGTGTCTAAGGACACTTGCTATATCCCTCCAGAGAGTGGAGAGAATGGCGTTTTGATGTATTTCCAACTAATGTAATGTTTTTGTGAGCCTTTCTGCACAAGCGCGTGTCACAGACAAAAGGTTTTAGATTGGATTTTTGGATTTTTAGATTCGGACAATTTGGATTGGATTTTGTGGAAGATCGGTCTCAACACTAAGGAGAGTATCCGCAACACAGCACTGTGTGTGTGTGTGTAGGAGAAGGTAATTGTGTGTGAGTAGGGGGGGGGGGTGGGTTGGGTGTGTGAGTGTGTGTGTGCATGTGTGTATGTGTGTGTGTATGTAAGTGTGTGTGTGTGTGTGTGCATGTGTGAGAATGGGGTAAGTGGCCTACTAGGAAGCGTGACAGTCTGACTGCAGAGGGGGGAGTTCTGTACTGTCCTGATCCTCCAGTCTGGTCCTGACCGCTGGGCTCGCACAGGACGAGCGGAGCAAACGTGTTTAAGAGCAGCGGTGCAGCACGGCGCTTGCCGAGGGGAGGATGGACACAGGTTCACACACACAAACACACATTCCCCATGAATTATTGAGCAAATGGCTTTTACGAGACAGAATCTCACCCAACCTACACACACAGGCACACGCACTCATCCCACTGTCTCTCTGCAATGACTATTGCAGTCCATCGTGCCACCCGGACAGAGAATGAAAGAACCAGAAAAAACACAGCTGTTCCCACGGCGATAAGACCGCAGCATTGGACTCGGTGGACTGCCTCTTTGTGTCAGCAACTCTCATTACCACACAGGAGGTTATGGCTCATAAAATGGACACCCTACAGTGACATTACGTAATAGGAACCCCTGCAGTGGCACTTTTAGTGCTTGAGAGTGTTGGCTAGCAGTTCATTGGAGATGTATGTATGTATGGGACCCACAGTGGTGTGTGTGTGTGTGTGTGTGTGTGTGTGTGTGTGTGTGTGTGTGTGTGTGTGTGTGTGCGTGTGTGTGGGTGGGTGGGTGTATGTGTGTGTGAGCATGCATTCATGTGTGAGTATGAATGTGTGTGTGTGTGCGCACTGTGTGTGAATGGGATTCTTAATAGTGTGTGTGTGTGTATGTGCACTATACTTTTAACAGCTACATGTGTGACCAATTGTTCCCGGTGAAATGTTGTTTTGTCAGTATATGATAGTTATACATGACAGCGTATAGGTTAAATGTAGGCTGTCTAACTGTATGTTCAGGCTTTGGTTGCACTGTAAACAACACTGCTGAAAATGCATCCTTGAATCTGGATGCTCTGCTATTGGCAGAAAATCCTATTTGATCTCTCGCAACTGCAGGAATTCTAAAACATTATTGCCTGCATCCTATCCACGTAACAGAAAAGTTAACTTGAGTTACATTTTCCTTTGATACATTTGCTGCCTCAGACTGCCCTCTCCACCTGTGCAGAGGCCACAAGAGCACTGGCTGTGGCTCCATGGGTGTCTGTTGATCTTGCACTTGAGTGCTCCTTTGAAAAAGAAAACTGTATTGAGTGTGTTAGAGGTAATGCTATGTGTGTGTGTGTGTCTGGTGTGTGTGTGTGTACACGTGTGTGTGTGTGTGGTGTATGTGTGTATGTGTGTGTGTGTGTGTGTGTGCCTGGAGTGTGTGTGTGTGTGTGTGTGTGTGTGTGTGTGTAACAGAAAAGTTAACTTGAGTTAAACTTTCCTCTGACACTTTTGCTCCCCAAAGACTGCCCTCTCCACCTGTGGACACCTGCTAGCAGGCAGAAAAGAACCTGCTTTCGCTTTGGTGCTCAAGTCACCTCTGGTCTGAATGTGCAGAAAGGGTTGTTAGGGGAAAAGAGCCGGAGGTCTTGATGGTCATTGCAGTAAAGCACTGCACTTACGCCATAAGACTCCCCACGGCTCCTTTTGTTCACTCTGGCTTAAAAGCACCAATGTTTGTCAGACATGTCAAACCTCAGTGGGGCACTGTTGTGTGTAGAAGCTATAGGACTACAGGAGTTTGTGCAGACACAGCATGACAGCTTCGGTGATGAACAGTCTAAAGAGAAGCTCATAGGCAGTGTAAAATGTACAACACAAGCACACACACACACACACACACATACACACACACGCATGCACATACACATGATCACACACACACACACAGTTTCCCTCTTCACGGACAATGTTGACAACTGTGAATCATGAACACATCAGCACAAAATGATCCACTGCTTTGTTTGTTTGCTTGACTGTGGGTGTTTGTAGATGGAAAGGATGGTTTATTAGCTATCTGTTCCCATGATCTGACACTGCTCTCTCCTAGTATCCCTGTCTTGATTTGTGTTCTCACAGGACGAAGCAGAGAGCATGTATGACACACACACACACACACACAGACTCTCTCTCTCTTTCACTCTCACACACACACACACACACACACACACACACACACACACACACACACACACACACACACTCAGACTCTCTCTCTCTCACATACACACACACAGACACACACACATGGACACAGACTCTCTCTCTCACATACTGTACACACACACACACACACACACACACAGACACACACACACACACGCACGCACACACACACACACACACACACACACACACACAGACTCACACACATACTGTAGACTCATACACATACAGACTCACACATACAGATTCACACACATACAGACTCTCTCTCTCTCTCACACACATACACACACACACACACACAGACACACACACACACACACACACACACACGCACGCACACACACACACACACACACACACACACACACACACACACACACACACACACACAGCCTCACACACACAGACTCATACACATATACATACAGTACAGACACACACATATACAGATTCACACACATACTGACTCTCTCTCTCTCTCTCTCTCTCTCTCTCAATTCAATTCAATTCAACAGAGCTTTATTGGCATGACAAAAATACACATTGCATTGCCAAAGCATTTCTACTTGTACAGAGTATAAGTAGTGTGTTCATACCAAGACAAACAAGGACAGAACAGTAATCATAGAATGCTGCTTGTGTGTGTGTGTGTGTGTGTGTGTGTGTGTGTGTGTGCCTGCATGTGTGTGTGTGTGTGTGTGCCTGCATGTGTATGTGCACGTGTGTGCCTGCATGTGTATATGCGCGTGTGTGAGAAGGTGTGTATGTGTGTGTGCATATGTGTGCGTCTGTGGATGGGGCGCAGGTGTGTGTGTGTGTGTGTGTGTGTGTGTGTGTGTGTGTGTGTGTGTGTGTGTGTGTGTGTGTGTGTGTGTGTGTGTGTGTGTGTGGATGGGATGCATGTGCATGCAGGAGTGTGTGTGTGACAACGTGTCTTTGGAATTGTTTACTGTATGCGCTTCACTCATGAGGTGACTCTCTCTCTCTATGGCAGGCATCTACATAACTGGCAGCGACTCTTGCACTCTCTTGTTCCTCACCTAGTAAAATTCTCATCAGCTTGTTGTCTTCTAGGTTTGGAAATTCAGGATGTATATTTGTGAATTTGGGAAAGAATTGGTTACGTATTTCTTTCCATCGGCTGCATTCATTTAAGAAGTGGAGTTCTGTTTCTATAGTGCCTTGGTTACATTTTGTGCACAGCCTTTCTTCTCTAGGTAGCCAGGTCTGTCTATGTCTGCCCTTTTCTATAGCCAGACTATGGTTACTAAGTCTATATCTGGTCAGGGTTTTTCTGTGTTTGGTATTAGTAACCGTGGAAAGGTAGTCTGCTAAAGTGTACTTTCTGTTTAGGGCCAGATAGCATTGAAGTTTATTTTGATTTTTCGTTGTTTCAGTCCAATATGATAAGTAGTTTTGTTTTTCTGTGTTTATTACTTGGTTGGGCCGGATTGTTTCAGCAATGGTATTTAGGTCCTGAGGCTGGTGGTTAGTTGGGTTAGTCTGATTAGTTACATTAGTTTGTGTGAGTCTCCAGACCATCTGAATGAGGGGGCTTGCTTTTGTACTCATCTCTTGGCTTTTAAGGGCTTGATAACAAAATGATTTGGGGTCACTTGTTTTTAAATGTTTAAAGAATTTGGTGGCTCTTTTTTCAATGTTAATTAGTAGAGGGTATTGTCCTAATTCAGCCCTGCATGCATTGTTCGGTGTATTCCTCCCTACCTTGAGGATGTTCTTACAGAACTCTGCATGCAGGGTTTCAACTGGGTGTTTGTCCCATTTTTCATATCCACTTTCCGTAAGAGGACCCCACACTTCACTGCCATAAAGTGCAATTGGTTCAATGACTGATTTGAATATTTTGAGCCAGATTCGAATGGGTATATCAATTTGGATAGATTTTTTGATGGCATAGAAAGCCCTTCTTGCTTTCTCTTTCAAATCATTCACGGCCAAGTTGAAATTGCCAGTTGAGCTGATTTTTAGTCCCAGGTAAGTATAATTTTTTACATGTTCGATAGTATTTGTGCCTATAGTGAATTTTCTTCCATGACATCTGGATTTTTTCTGGAATGTTAGTATTTTAGTTTTATGTTTGTTAATAGTCAGGGCCCAGGTCTGACAGAAATTATGCAGCACATTTAGGTGTTGCTGTAGACCAAATTCTGTTGTAGACAGCAAAACCAGATCGTCTGCGAAAAGGAGAAATTTGATTTCGGAGTCATTTAATGAGAGTCCAGGTGCTGCTGACTGCTCTAGTGTTTTAGCCAATTCATTAATATAAATATTGAAGAGGGTGGGTGATAGTGGGCAGCCCTGTCTCACACCCCTTTCTTGAGTAAAGAATTCTGTTTGTTTGTTTCCAATTTTAATTGCACATTTATTGTTAGAATACATTGTTTTTATTATACTGTATGCTTTTCCCCCTACACCAGTTTCAATAAGTTTGCAGAATAGGCCATTGTGCCAAACTGAATCAAAGGCCTTCTGGAAATCTACAAAGCAGGCAAATATTTTTGTTTTATTTTCATTGACATATTTGTTAATTAGGGTATGTAGGGTGAAAATGTGGTCTGAAGTTCTGCAGTTTGGTAAAAATCCTATTTGGTTTCTACTCAAGGCATCGTGTTCGATAAGGAAGTTTAAGATTCTACAATTTAAAATGCTACAAATGCTCTCTCTCTCTCTCACACACACACACGCACACACACACACACACACACACACACACACACACACACACACACACACATACACACACACACAGCCACACACACACACACAAACCGCTCCGACTCCTTAAGAGTTTAAAAATGGAGCAAAGAGGGTGTTTAATATAATGGATGTACATGTGAGGCAGTGCTGCAGAGATGCAGAGGAGCTCTCAGGAGACACAGCCCTGGGGAGCACAGATCTCAGCTGGAACAAAAGAAGAACATGACGCTGAAACTAACACACAGAAGAAAGAGAGAGATGAAAAAGAGGCGAGGTGTGTGTATGGGGAGGGGGGGTTGGAGAGACAGATGGGGAGATGGAGAGGGGGAGCGACAGAGACAGAGACACCGAGATGAGAGGGGGATAGGGGGAGTGGGAAGAAAAGACAAAAACGAGTGAAGAAAGGAGGGAGTGAAAGTTGGGTTTTGGGGGACGGAGAGAGAGCAAAGAAAGACAGAGAAAGAGAGAGAGAGGGAAGGAACAAGAGAGATCCAATGAACAAAACAGAATAATGAATGGGGGGATGAGACAGAGAAAGTTAGCAAGAACTACTGTACAATGTGAAGAGAGACAGAAAGAGTGAGTGAGGACTACAATAAAAAAGCCAGCGAGGAGTGAGCGACTATCAAAGAATGTATAAAGCCGAACAAAATGTGCTGTTTGCACAGCGCTGTGGAGAATGCTGTGTGTAGTGTCTCCAGAGCTGTCGGTTCCCTACCGTACTGTACTTTTACTTTGTGTGAAAGTCGTGTACACTCACACACACGGATACACACACAGAAATACACACAAACTCTCTGTTCAATGGTGTAATTTGGGTGCAGCACACACACACACACACACACACACACACGCAGGCGCATGCACTGCGTGACCTGCTGGCTCTAACCTGCATACATTTCTACTGGTAGGTGGACAAAGACACTCACAATGTCTCTCTCTCTCTGCCTCTCTCTCTCTCTCTCACACACACACACACACACACACACACACACACACACACACACACACACACACACACACACACAGCATGCCATGGTGTCATTGGTCAGCAGTCTGCTCTACTGTCTCTCCCTCTTGCTCACACACACACACACACACACACACACACACACACACACACACACACACACACTGAGAGTCTGTGTTCAGTGGTGTACTTTTAATCTTGAACGCCTCTGCATTGGCACTGCTGACGCATGTACTGTCCTGTGGTGCCTGTTCTTTGCCAAAGGGCCCTACATACTGTACTACACACTGGGTATGAATACTTCACACACACACACACACACACACACACACACACACACACACACACACACACACACGTTCATACATATGCATGGCACAGGTAATGCTTCCTGTCTGTGATGTGTCCTGCATCTATGAGTAATGTGCTTGAATGAGGGTTGAAATAAAAACGTGTGTGTGTGTGTGTGTGTGTTTGTGTGTGTGTGTGTGTGTGTGTGTGAGTTTTTGAGTGTCTGTGTCCACCTACCAGTAGGAATGTATGCAGGTTAGAGCCAGCAGGTTCCTCCAAAGCAAATTTGACAAATGCCACAGTAAAGTTGTCTCTCTCCCTCACACACACACACACACACACACACACACACACACACACACACACACACACACACACACAAAGAGGATGACTCAACACGTCACACCCACATACACTGAGCACCAGATGAACTGATGGGTTTGTGTATTTTTTCATGTTTCTGTTGTTTGTGTACAACCCAGATGCCAGTGACAGCAGCAGGTACTGTACAGTGTTGTGGGCGAAGGGGGTGTGTTACAATCCCACAAAAACACCTCCTCACAATGCAGACGGATGGTTAGGCAGGAGAGAGGGATGGAGAGAGGGAGGGAGGAAGGAGGGAGGGAGCGAGGGAGCGAGAAAGGGAGGAGCGAGAGAGGCAGGGAGGGAGGAATATGTCTGACAGGAATGCCTGATATCTCATTTACAGACGTGTGTGTCTCGTCGTCAGGGAAACTCCTCCAGGAATAGGCAGAGATGGCGGAGCGGAATGAGAGGGTTTAATGACACATTTCACACGTCTGGTGGGCGCACAGCTCCTCTGCGGTGCCGTTCTGCATCTCTGCGCCACTTCACACTCACGGCCTAACACAGCGCCAGACGTGAGCCGGATGTGAGCCGGATGTCTGTGCCTACTGTAGGTCCTTGTTTCCAGTGCGCACATTGCCAGCAGGTTTTATTCACCATCACCCAGGGTCTAAATTTGAACAGTTAGGATGCAAAACCCTCTGAGTCCATTTGCAATAAATTTACTGTAGAGAAATTAATATTTTGTGATTTTGGTAAACTTTAGCATCAGTCCACCTCCAATTGATTTGTTTTGGCTTGATTTGTTTTCACTTCATAATATTTAAATTGCAGTTTGATAGAAATTATTTGAAAAATTATAGTTAAAATTTAATTTTTGCATATTTCTGAAAATTGACTAGCAGTGGAAGCAAGCACACACACACATGCACACACACACACACACACACACACACACACACACACACACACACACACACACACACACACACACACACACACACACACACACATACACACACACACACACACAAACACAGCCATTTTGGTTCAGTAGTCTTTTCTCCACTGGATTTGACTACGTCAAGTCTGGGCGCCTTGGCTAGTGGAGGAAGGAAATCATGGCAAGAAGCTTATCACAGCTTCTACTGTGGTTTGTCTGGATGCTCAGAGGAGATTAGATGAGAGGAGAGAAGAGGAGAATGGATGAAAGGGGAGTAGAGGAGAAAAGAGATGACATGAGAAGAGAGGAGAGGGGAGGACAGGAGAGGAGAGGAGACACACACACACACACACACACACACACACACACACACACACACACACACACATACACACACGAATAAACTCCTCTGCCATGAAGACCTGGCTCGCCCCATTACAGGCCTCTCACCCCCACACCTGCAGATTAGTGTCCATCACCTCTGAGACTGGGCCCAAATGGCACCATCTGAAAGTTGTCATATCAGCCCCAAAAACAAGCTCCCATCTCACCTCTCCAAAAACACACCCCCTCTCCACTCTTCTCCTCTCCTCCTCCCCTCTTATCTTCTCTTCTCGTCTCATCTCTTATCGTTGTCTCTAACTCTCATTGCCTCCACTGTCCCTTCCTCTACTTTCTCCTCCCTCTCTTCTCCTCCCCCCATTCCTCTTTTCTCTCTCCTTGTCTCCTCTTCTCACCTCTCCTCTCTCCTCTGCCCTGTCCTTTGCTCTCCTTTCATCTCCTCGCCTGACTTCCTTAATCCCAAAAAGGGATCAGGATGAAAGGTTTGAGGAGTGCCAAGGTGCATGCTGGGATACTGGAGGACCGTGCCAACCAGCGTGGCGTCCAGGGCTGTTGAGAAGTGTGGAGGGAAAATCCGCCATCTGCTGAGGTGAGATGAGCACACAACACACATACATATACACACACGCACACACAAACACACACACACACACAAACACACACACAAACACACACACACACACAGACAGACCATTGCAGTTGCTCAGCTCTGACCACGCGGATCACGCGGTTGCTCAGCTCTGTGCTGTGCTACAGACAGGGTTCCTGGCAGCATGGACGTTACGGACACAGCCTTTTCTGACGCCAGCATGACAAACATGCATCACATAGGCTTTCCCATATACATGATCCCTCTCAATTCAATTCAATTCAATTCAATTCAAAGCTGCTGTTTTAACATGCGTGTTGAAATACAGTGTTGCCAAAGCATAAAGAACAATAGAACATCTCGTCCATTTGCACAATAACATTATACCAATAAGCAGATAGTCAATAACATAACACACACCATTCACACCTCTCTCTCACACACACACACTCAATCACACACAAATACAATAAATACACGGACACTACTTACACCTCTCTTTCTCTCTCCGTCTCTCTCTGTCTCTCTCAAAGCTGCACACCCAGTCCTAATGGTGCTGCTCGTCACCCCGGTAGAAATTGCTCTAATCAGCCGTGCACAGTATTAGGCACACACAGACATCAGACACGAGCCAAAGGTCTCACACCTCATCACCAAAAGTGTGTGCGTGAGTGAGTGTGTGTGTGTGTGTGTGTGTGTGTGTGTGTGTGTGTGTGTGCATGCGTGCGTGTTTATGTGCGCGTGTGTGTAATTCAGAAAGACTATTGGGAAGCAGACTGAGGTTGGCTCTTTCTGCAAGTGCTGTTGAGATGCAATGCTTTTCGGCTGTTTCTAGCTAACCATTGTAACTCCGTGGAATATGTTGTAGTGTGCCAGAGGGCCATTCATAACAGGTACACATGACTTCAGATATCCTCTGTAAATGATATCTTTCTCTCTCTCTCTCTCTCTCTCACACACACACACACGGCCTTGTCTGTGTCAAGATTTTAGGAAACCAATAATGCACAAGAGGCCACCAATGTAGAATAAAGCAGACTGAATCAACAAAAGTATTTGACCACAACCTCAGTCCATTCCTCATATACTTGTGAATGCATATGAGGCTGGCGTACCTCTGACAATGATGGTGGTGGACTTCTTGGCCGGGTTGCCCACGTTGTTGGTGGCCACACACTGAGCCTGTTCAAAACGGCTAAATTCGCTGCCTAAGTAGTTGCCTAACGCGGCAGCGAGTCATCGAGTGCCGTTCGAAACGGTTAAAGTTATTAATTCCTGTCGCAGCAGTTGCCTTCAAATTGTCCGTGTGACAGGCAGTTTCGAAGGCAGCTTCGATGATTCCTTCAAGCTGCCTATTACCCAGAATTCTGTGCGCTAACTTTCAAACAACTATGAAATGTAAATAAAGATGGCGGCCGACATGAATCTTACGGTTGCTGTCAGTATCAACATCTTATTTGTTTGGCACTGTATCGCTTGCATTTTTACAATTTAGATGAGAAATCATCAATGTACTATCTAAATATCCCAACAAGTTAACTATTAATAGTGTATTGTACGATTTATGTACTGTCTGTCAGTCAACTGACTAACGTTAGCCAACTAGCTTACGTCAGCTAGTTTCACGTTCTTGCTACGTGCTAACGTCATACCCCAACTTTTGCTCTCTTAAAATCCCATTCGAAACCAGTATTTATAGAAGTTGCCTTCACCCCATAGTCATATCTAATTAGGCACCTCTCTATTTAGGGAGGGAGTCATCGATGCAGCTGCCTTCTGTTTCGAACAGAGACACTGTGTTGATATTGAAATAAATATTGGGTAGGTGTGAATGCATATGAGGCTGGCGTACTGTACCTCTGACGATGATGGTGGTGGACTTCTTGGCCGGGTTGCCCACGTTGTTGCTGGCCACGCAGCTGTAGAGTCCGGCCTCGTCTGAGGAGATGTCCCGCAGGGTCAGCGTGCCGTCCTTCACCTGGCTCTTCTGCGGCAGAGCTGCGCCGCCTCCGCTCGTCCAGGTGAGAGTGGGCGGGGGCTCACCTGCCGTGGTGATGCACACTAGCGCCACCGTCTGGCCAGGGTTCACCACGATGGGGTCCTCCACCAGGAGCTTAATGGCGGGAGAGGCTGCAGGAGGGAAGATCCAAGATGGAGACAAAGCTATCATTCTCTGACCACGTTGCCTCTGTATCCCTGTTGTGCCGCTTTGCACTGTATAACATACAAACAATCAGTATGCCACTCAGCTTCTGGTACAGGCTTTGGGCATCTCACCTCAATTACTGCAATTCTCTCCTGGCTGGCCTACCAGCTTTCACAATAAAACCTTTGCAAATGGTCCAGGATGTGGCAGCGCATTTGGTATTAGATCAACCCAAAAGGGCACATGTCACTCCTCTGTTCGTTAACCTGCATTGGCTCCCAGTGGCTGCTTGAATTAAGCACAAGTATCAGACTCTATCCTAAGTGGCTGCAGGGTCCGACGCTGCTTACTTGAGAGGAATAATAAAGGCTTATGTACCATCCAGGATGTTGCGATCCTCACAAACAAACCGCCTGGCCTTGCCCTCTCCTCACACAAGGCGCTTTCAGTCTAAACTGTTCTCCATTGCTGTTCCACAATGGTACAACAAGCTACCAGTTGCTACGAAAGTAGGGTCATCCCTCTCTACCTCTAAAACCCTCATTAAGACCCTTCTTTTCTGAGAGGACTTCCCTTCTAACAAAACTAACCTCCACTCACCAACACAGCCCTGTATCCTGGCAGCACTAACTTTGTTATGCCTTTGCTTACGCTGTCTTTCTCTGCATATCTGTATACAGTGGTCCCTCGCTATATCGCGGTTTACCTTTCACGGCCTCGCTGTTTCGCGAATTTTTTTAGTGCATGTAATCTCCTGTTGATGGTATTTGAGTAATAATAATAATCTTGTAAATAGCATTTTAATGTTGAAACATTTTATTATTATTTCAAATCCCTTGGTTGGTTTTGGAACTCTTGTATTAGGATCAAAAGCTTTGTATGTGTCTCTGGCTGAGCTAGGAGGTGTGAACAGCAGGTTTCCTGAACCATTTGGTGGCCTTCTGAATAACCGTCCCTGTCTGGTGGATTAGCATACAGACAATTTGGCACCTTTCGTATCTGATTAGAAGACACTGTACTAAACAAAAGACCACTGCATATTCATTTTGGGGTGGTAACCTTCTCAAACACCCATTGGGTGTCTACAACATTTAAGTCAGAATAACTACTGTTTGAGTTAGTCTTGTCTTGTCTTGTCTTGTCTTGTCTTTTGTCATTGTCCTGTGTGTGTGTGTGTGTGTGCGCGTGTGAGTGTGTATGTGTGTGTCTGTCTGTGATGTCCTTAATGTTAAGAATAAACCTAGTACTTGATGTTCAACCACTGGTCTGACTGAGTCTCCAAATTCAACTTAAAAGTAATTTTATTACTTTTACTGTACAGTACAGAATGCGCTCAGCTTGTAAAATTTACAGCTGTGTGTAGCTGTGTGACTCTGAAGTGCTGTATGTTTGCAAGTGTGAACCTTGCCTGTCTGAGAAAATTGTATAAGTGTAGTGAGGGGTTTTACAGCCTTAAAACATCTATAATAATTGTAGAAAATAAAGCTGACTACTTCGCGGATTTCGCCTATCGCGGGTTATTTTTAGAACGTAACTCCCGCGAATAACGAGGGACCACTGCATTGTTTATGTCCTCTATGGTAAGTCACTTTGGATAAAAGCATCTGATAAGTGCAATGTAATGTAATGCAACAAAGTCTGGCATGATGGAGTCAAATAGGGGTGAGGCAGACACAAGGTCTGACAAGATGGAGGAAAAGGTCTACCACTATTTGGTAACCAATCTTTACTGCAGCAAAGCACTGCTATTACACAAAGAACCATACCACAATGAAAACAAACACTACTGTGAAATATACAAACATTGAAATGAAACAAAAACTCCTATTGAGAAAACAAACATTTGATCAGTACAATAAACAAAAAAGAGGAAAGGTCATTGATAATTAAGACTACTAGCAAGCAACAAATTATTCCTAGCGAACAAACACTACTCTCAAGTTAAAAAAACAGAACTAATAACAAAAACACTACTATCAAAAAAACTGCAAAACACTGCTATCAAGACAACAAACACTACTATTAAGAAAACAAACACTCCAATTAAGGAAATAAACACTACTATAAAAGGCTACTATCAAGCAAATGTGATTGACTGATTGACTCCCTAGTCAAACACAAGATTACACTATGCAGGAAGTGTGAGTGTAATTATCTGGCACTGTAGACTCGCTGTGTGTGAGGTGAGATAACCTGACTAGTTGTGAGATGGTGGTACATGCTATGCAGAAAGTGGAAGCATGTGTGTGTGTGTGTGTGTGTGCGCGCATGCGTGTGTGCGTGCGTGCATGTGTGTATGTGTCGTTGTGTGTGTGTGGCAAGTGTAATCTCTGCAGACTCTGGAAGTGTGTCAGCTGAAGTGAGGGGAGTAGAGATGTCATCATCTGAACTATGGAGGTGTGTGATGTGTGTGAGGTGAGGTGAGGTGACGTGTGAGGGTGGCGTACCGGTCTTGTTGGTGAGCGTGAAGATGACGCTGGTGTCGGGGATGCCGCAGACGTTCCTGACGGAGGCCACGCAGCTGTAGTTGGCGTAGTCCTTCGGCCGCAGGTTCTTCAGCTTCAGGATCTTAGTCTCCCCCTGCAACTCAGAGCCAGAGCAGAGAGTGGTATGCAAATGTGTGCCTCGTACACAGAACCCAGTCTAGAACCCAGTCTACAGTCAAACCCAGTCTAGAACCCAGTCTACAAACACACGCAGAACCCAGTCTATAGTCAAACCCAGTCTAGAACCCAGTCTACAACCCAGTCTAGAGTCAAACCCAGTCTACAACCCAGTCTACAACCCAGTCTAGAGTCAAACCCAGTCTAGAACCCAGTCTACAAACACACACAGAACCCAGTCTATAACCCAGTCTAGAGTCAAACCCAGTCTAGAACCCAGTCTACAAACACATGCAGAACCCAGTCTACAACTCAGCCTAGAGTTAAACCCAGTCTGAAACTCAGTCTACAAACACACACTGAACCCAGTCTACAACCCAGTCTAGAAACAAACACAGTCTAGAACCCAGTCTAGAAACAAACACAGAACCCAGTCTACAACTCAGCCTAGAGTCAAACCCAGCCTAAAACCCAGTCTACGAACACACACTGAACCCAGTCTACAGTCCAGTCTACAGTCTACCCCCTTCTAGAACCCAGTCTAGAACCCAGTTTAGAATACAGTCTAGAGTCAATCCCGGTTTATAACCCAGACCATAAACAAATGCAGACCCCAGCCTAGAACTTGCTCTAGTCTGATGCTCTTGCTTTACAAACAACCCCCAAAACGCAACCATGGTGCAATTCTCAGACCACACAGTGAAAGCTCTGGGGTTCCATGCCTCGTTGTCAAAATGTCAGGGCCCATACTCGGGTACAGTATTAAGTTTAAAAAGTTGAAAAAATAAACTGTGCTTCTCTGTTTCGTGCAACTCCTGGCAATCGCTTTGAACCCTAACCCACTGCTGAACCACAGAAAACTACAAAACATCTGCCAGTTCTGCCAGGTCTACTGCTGCTCAGTGTGATCCCCCTCCACCCCAGAACTGTCTGTGATCTGACTGAAAGCCCAGCCAGAATGCACTCCAGAACCACCCAGAACCACCCAAGTAGCCCTGACAAGGTGACTGTGACTGTGTCAGCCACATTCTGTCACTACTGCCTGCCGCTGGTCTTCAAATGCTTTCATCATTAATGCCTAATGGTTCGTGTGTATATCACAGCCTTCTTAGCAAAACAAAAAAGTCCATTAACAAGTCACTAAAATGCAATGGTGAGGTAAATTGATGGTGTTCAATTCCCCATTAGCCGTTTCTGTGATCCACAAATGTCTACAGTATTCATGTGCTTCACTGCACACTGCCTTTAGACGTCTCTGTGTTATAGTCAACAGCGCCACTTGTTCAACACTGTGAAATGTTCATGCTTAACCAAGTGCAGTGCTTACAGTTATTTAGACTAATGGTGATGTGAGTGAGACTGGGGTAATTGGAGATTTCATTAACGCCTCAATTCCAATTTCAGGCACATTGCGGTGATTACCTATTGTATGGCCACATCATTAATAGTTGCATTTTTAAGAGGCAAAAGAGAAACAAACAGTGTGAGACCAGAGTCAATAAAAAATAGAAAATGCTATCAACTTTGAGTTAATTACAAGGCAATTAATCTGTTGGTTGAGAGCACTGTTTATTGTATGCCTACAACACAAAACACAAACTGCCTTGTAACTGCCTTTTCTGTAAACTTTAAAGCTACATAGCCTGTTATATTCTACCGCCCATGTTTGCATTATCATTAGTATACATGTATATTATATAAACTTTTTAACATTTATTTAATTATTAACATTAGCCTTCTTTTAATTTATCTTTTCTTTCCACACAGTTATGAAGTTTACAGTGAGTCACTGCGAGTTGTACATGTTGTAACAGTGTATGTGACAAATCCATTTGACTGACTGACACGCTGTGTATCCCAAAGAGCTTCTCGCTGCAGTACAGAAGAGCTTCTGGCATATTCCATGACTTCCATGACAATTAGCATTTTACTGAAGCCAGTCAAAGGCGACCGACTCTCTTCCCAGCCGACGCGCGCGCGCGCGTGTGTGTGTGTGTGTGTGTGTGTGTGTGTGTGTGTGTGTCTGTGTGTGTGTGTGTGTGTGTGATAGTGTGTGTGTGTGATTGCGTGTGTGGAGTTTTTAATTTGTAGAGATGATAGCTGATTAGTAGAGGAGTCACAGCAGTGCTATCACTGTGTGCTGAAACGGGAACGAGACAATGGGAGGACTTGGAGAGATTTGGCTTTGAATGAACATTTAACGTTTAGCATCCGCAAGCAGATGGTGTCTGCGGCCAACAGGCTTCGACAATCCCTTTTGATCTAACTCAACCCCCCCCCTCCGATCCCAACCCCCCACCCCATCCCACCCCCCGCCTTGCGCCGAAAGATTAGAAGATCAGACAGCTCACGCTGTGCCAGTCCTGTGAAGACTGACCAGTCAGGTCATTCATTTGGTACAGATGAACCCAAACTCATCCCCTCCCCACCGCCAACTCCCAGCCATAACTCTACTAGATGCCTCAGCACACTCTGTTTCCCTCTCTCTCTCTTCTTTTTATCTCTCTCTCTCTCTTTTTTCTCTCTCTATTCTTCTCGTTTTCATTGCTCTGGATGACGGCTACAGGTCTGCCATCCTGAGTGGTCTCGGGAGCCTGACTAGAATTGAAATCACCTGCTGAATTAAAGGAAGTTTCTGGAAACGAGAATTGGAGACAGAACTGAAAAAAGAAAGCTAGAGGGACAGGAATACAAAAGAGAGACTAAAGAGGTGGAAAGAGAGGAAAAGACAGGAAGTCACATTGACAAAGAGAGAAAGAGGGCCAGAATAAAAATGGGGTGTGAGAGAGAGAAGTGGAGGTGATGAAAGGAGAGATGTGATGAAAATATAAGAGACATTTTGGTCTATACACAGCGTTTCTGTGTGTGTGTGTGTGTGTGTGTGTGTGTGTGTGTGTGTGTGTGTGTGTGTGTGTGTGTGTGTGTGTGTGTGTGTGTGTGTTGGGAAGAGGTCATGTCAAGTGTAAGATTAGGGTCTGTCTAAAGTAAGCCACATCACCATGGTGTAAGAGTTTAGCATCATATCAATACAGAGTCCTGACATTATACTGGTTTATTATACAGCTCTTTAGAATGCAGACGAACGTCCCATTGACTTTGAGTGGGCCCCTGCAACGTTCAGAGGTCAAATATTTTTCTATAATGACCACTGAAAAAGTATAATGGCCCCTGCTTTCATTTCACTGCGCAAGTAGTCTGTTCACTTATCGTAACGGAATATCAGCAGGAAGCTGCAACGAGTTATTTAGCAGCTGGACATGTTGCTATGCAACACTTATACATTCGATTTCCTCAGTGACCTATTTTTAGCAGTGGAGGCAGTGAAGAGGCAACAAAGTATAAAATATGACATTGTTAGAACTGTCTAACTCTCTATTATTATTTTTGACAAGTCGTTGTATAATAAGTGAATAAGTTGGTCATTCTAGTTTAGTAAGTCCCTTCAGAGTGATTCAAGTCCCCTCCTGCATCACTATGTCAGGTTGCATGATAGTAATCTAAGATCAGGCAAAACCTTAATCCGGGATTATATGAAATCCATCTAAGATTAAGTGAACAATCTAATGTTAGTGCTATAGTATTATTCCAAAATTAGGTGTAAACTAAATGCAAATGCAGTTTAGCACCATTATGCTCCTATCCCTCAGCTTCAATGATGACATTTTAGTTGTGGAACCAGAGAGCATCCGCTGGGAAAATGTATTTTAAACACTTGATTTGAGAGAGTAAGTGAGAAAAGAGGGAGGGGTGAACAGATAGACAGACAGAGAGAGGAGATAAAAACAGAGAGAAAGAGAGAAAGAGAGAGAGAGAGAGAGAGACAGAGAGAGAGGAGAGAGAGACACAGACAGACAGACAGACAGATATATATAAAGAGAGAGTAAAAGAGAGAGAAAGAGAGAGAGAGAGAGAGAGAGAGAGAGAGAGAGAGAGAAAGACAGAGACAGACAGAGAGAGAGCAGAGAGAGAAGAGAGAGACAGACAGACAGAGATATATATATAAAGAGAGAGAGAGAGAGAGAGAGAGAGAGAGAGAGAGAGAGAGAGAGAGAGAGAGAGAGAGAGAGAGAGAGAGAGAGAGAGAGAGAGAGAGGAGCCCTAAGGACAAGTGACAGAGGAGAGCACAAAGGATAGAAAGACAGTGAGATGAAGGGAGGGAAAGAGAGTTGACAGGCCGAGAGACAGAGAGGATTTAACAAACGTGTATGTGACAGCCCTGACATGCGGATGTGTACCCAACACCTCCACCAGCACCTCCACCAGCTCCCTGCTGACAGTCACATTAGTAAACATCACACACACACATGCACACCCACCCACTCACACACACACACAGGCATGCAAACACACACACACACACACACCCAGGCATGCAAACATACACAAGCATCATGCACACACACACACAGACACACAAACAGAATGCACTCTGTCCCTCTCTGACCAACACACAGAAGACACACACACACACAAAGACACACACTCACACATGCACACACACACATACACACACACACACACACACACACAAAGACACACACAAACAGAATGCCCCTCTTTCCCTCTCTCTCATTCTCTCTGACCCACACAGAAAACACAAACAGACGCACACACACACACACACACACACACACACACACAAAGACCCCCACACACGCAGTGGCGCAGTAGTGTCCTTGCCTTCACAGCTTTAGTCCCCCCTGAAGTGTGAAATTGTAAGCTGGCATTTAGCACCACAAAAGCAAAGACCTGGGCTTCAAAACAACACACGCCTGTGATCAACACACTCCTGTGATCAACACACCCCTCTGATCAGCCTGTTGTCTGCAAACACAGTGGGAACACCAGAAAAGCTTAGAGGATGACTGAAAATCTGTGTGTGTGTGCATGTCTGTGTCAGTGTGTGAGGTTGAGAGAGAGGAGGAGTGCAGGAAAGAAGTAGAGAAAGAAAGAGGAAAGTGTTTGTCTCTGTGTGTGTGTGTGTGTGTGTGTGTGTGTGTGTGTGTGTGTGTGTGTGTGTGTGTGTGTGTGTGTGTGTGTGTGTGTGTGTGTGCATGTGTGGGTGTTTATATGAGTAAGTGCATACACTATGTGCGTGTCTGTAAGAGGGAGAGAGAAAGGGGATAGATGGAGAGAGAGAGAGAGAGAGAGAGAGAGAGAGAGAGAGAGAGAGAGAGAGAGAGAGAGAGAGAGAGAGAGAGAGAGGGAGGGAGAGAGAGAGAAACAATGACAATGAAGCCCAGAGGATAAGTGTAGGTGTAGTGACCCTCCTTGCTAATTACTGGTGTGATCTGCATGTTGGGTGTTAAATGCCATGCCTCAGCTCTGGAGCAGAAAAGCATTTAGACAGACAAGAGAGAGAGAGAGAGAGAGAGAGAGAGAGAGAGACAAAGACAGAGAGTCAGAGAAAGAGACACAGAGAGACAGAAAGAAAGAGAGAAACAAAGACAAAGACCCCGCTCTCATCTATCTCTCTACCTCTCTTTCTCTCTCTCTTTTCACACACCTCCTTTCTATTTATCTCTGTCCCCCTCCTCTCCTCCTCTTCTCCTCCTCTCTGCCCTGCTCTGTCTATTCAGATCCTCTCCTCCGCCTGATCCCCACTGTGTCTCCCGTCTGTGCAGTTATTCTCCTCCACCTGCCTGCTCTCATGCGGCACAAAGGCAGCCGCTTGACTCCCAGTCCGTTCTCATGCTCCAGACGTACTGTACACTGGGAGAAAGGTAAAGACTGCTGCAAGCAGTGTCAGGCTTTCCTGTTTCACTGTCACTCACACAGGACACACACAGCCACACACTCAGATGCACACACACACACACTCGGACGCAAACACAAACACACACACACACACACACTCAGACGCATACACACACACACTCGGACGCAAACACAAACACACACACAAGTGCACGCACATGCACACGCACACACATGCACACACACACACATGCACACACACACACAAACACACACACACACACACACACGCACACACACTCAGATGCACACACAAACACATACAAAACACACACACACACACAAGCGCGCACGCACACACACACACACACACACACACACACACACACACACACACACACACACACACACACACACACAGACAGCAGTGTGCATATAGCTTAATTAAGGACTGAGAGTGGCGTGCTCAAGCATGCAAGGCTCACACTGTGCTGCTGTTCCCCCGCACACAGACCCCCCAGGAGCTGCTACAGCTCAACAACCTGACAAAAATAGAAATGTCAGTGTCTGCGTCTGTGTGTGTGTGTGTGTGTATGTGTGTGTGTGTGTGTGTGTGTGTGTGTGTGTGTGTGTGTATGGTTTCCTAAAGTCAAAGCCACGTAGCTCATCCAGATGGAATATGTCAGTGTGTTGGGGAAGGGAGCGTGTGAGGGAGTCTGGCTGGAAGTGTGTTAGGAGGAGTCTAGGTAGAGAGTGTGTCAGGGTTTAAATTTGGGTAGAGGATGTGTGTGTGAGAGTACAGTGTGTGTGACGGTGCTGGGGCGGAGTGCGTCTGTGGGTAGAGTGTGTGTGAGGATGCTGGGGTAGAGTGTGTGTGTGTGGGTGGAGTGTGTGTGAGTGTGTGTGTGTGTGTGTGTGTGTGTGTGTGTGGGTAGAGTGTGTGTGAAGATGCTGGGGTGTAGTGTGTGTATGGGTAGAGTGTGTGTAAGCGTGCTATGGTAGTGTGTGTGTGAGGGTGCTAGGTTAGGGGGTGTGTGAGGGTGCTAGGGTAGGGGGTGTGTGAGGGTGCTATGGTAGTGTGTGTGTGAGGGTGCTAGGTTAGGGTGTGTGTGAGGGTGCTAGGGTAGTGTGTGTGTGTGTGTGGGTAGGGTGTGTGTGAGGGTGCTAGGGTAGGGTGTGTGTGAGGGTGCTAGGGTAGGGTGTGTGTGAGGGTGCTAGGGTAGGGGGTGTGTGTGAGGGTGCTAGGGTAGGGGGTGTGTGAGGGTGCTAGGGTAGGGTGTGTGTGAGGGTGCTAGGGTAGAGGGTGTGTGAGGGTAGGGTGTGTGTGAGGGTGCTAGGGTAGGGTGTGTGTGAGGGTGCTAGGGTAGGGGGTGTGTGAGGGTGCTAGGGTAGGGTGTGTGTGAGGGTGCTAGGGTAGGGTGTGTGTGAGGGTGCTAGGGTAGGGTGTGTGTGAGGGTAGGGTGTGTGTGAGGGTGCTAGGGTAGGGGGTGTGTGTGAGGGTGCTAGGGTAGGGTGTGTGTGTGAGGGTGCTAGGGTAGGGTGTGTGTGTGGGTAGAGTGTGTGTGATGGTGCTCTGCCCTACAAAGCAAAAACGCAGTATCTGCAGAAATGCCATTGTCATCATATCCATGTGTCCCCTTACAGTCATGACTGTACTTTAGAGGCATTGTAATGCCATGTCATAAACCGCATTCCAACTTAGAGACACAGTACATCCTTGGTTATAAAGCTTCACCTGCCTATGAGTGCAGTTATAGTTATGAATACTAATTTCATTTTTATTAAGCTTTATGAAGGCATTATAACCCTTTATGATGTGTTTATGAAGTCTTATCAATACAAGCTTCAAGTGTTAGCCAGTCTATGAGTAGCTATGGAGTCATCGCTGTTATGGAGTCATCGCTGCTCTCTTCCTGAACTGGTATGTCCGAGCCCTCCGTCGGCATGGCAACACATTTAACTGGATTGAAGGGTAATGGAGTGATAGACTGCTAGGTTCAACCTAAGCACTATGACTAAATGGTTCTCAAAAAGTGCTGTTTTTGTGCAGCCACAAGTCTCAGGGACAAAAATATCTTTTTAATTCCTCACCATAAAATGATTTAATTTACTTGTGATGGTAAGCTGTGTGCAAGCCACTCAGAGGGGGCAATTTGTAGATGCCAGGCTCTCAACCAGCCTCATAATGGTGCTAGCCTAGGTAAACAATAATTATGATGTCGTGTGTTGCAATAAAAGCAATGATGGACTGAATCACAGTTTTGCCATTGCTGTTCTCAGCAACTAGCGATCAAAGAATAAGAAAAAAATGTTCCCAGACTCTCAGGCAGAACCATTATTGTTATTCCACTCTTCCTCCAGATGGATTACTGCAGTGGTGGAGCAGTAGAGCTGCTTATTCTCTTAGTGAAAAAGGGATCTACTCTTAGATGCAGTCATAACAGGGGGAAAGATTTGTACCTCTACCCGTATATTTAACTGTATAAAGAAGGATTCATTGATCTACCAATAGGGTACACTGTGGTGAGTTGAACTCGCTATTATTAAGACCTAGTCATAGATTTAGCTATGTCGCGTTCCTAGACAGGCGTTCCTAGATCTACTCATAGATTTAACTGTATAAAGAAGGACTCTTGATCTAACAGTAGAGTTGACTGTGGTGAGTTGAACTTATATATGATATTATATAGCAACAGTACTAATAGATGTGCATGTGTAAGGAAGGACATGAAGACCTACTCATAGATTTAGCTTTTGGAAGGAGCACCCATGGATCTAATGAAATGCTTACCTGTGTGAATAAGGTCTCAAAGATCTACTCATGGATTATTTAAAAATGAGCTTGTGGATATACTAATCAGCTATATGAGAAAGAGCTCTCAGATCTACACATAGATTAACCTGTGTGAAGAAAAACTACCTGATCTACTCATAGATTAACCTGTGTGAAGAAGGGCTTCATAGATCTACTCATATGCTTACCTATGTAAAGAAGAGCTGTATAGATCTACTCATAGGCCTACCTGTGTAAAGAAGGGCTTCATAGATCTACTCATATGCTTACCTGTGTAAAGAAGGGCTTCATAGATCCACTCATACCTTTACCTGTGTGAAAAACAGCTACATAGATCTACTCATATGCTTACCTGTGTGAAGAGGGGTTTTACAGATCTATATGCTTACCTGTGTGAAGATGGGCTACATAGATCTACTCATATGCTTACCTGTGTGAAGAAGGGCTCGTAGATCTCGACGCCCTTGTCGGAGCCCTGGGAGAGCACCTCACGGCCCCGGTGCCAGCTGTAGCGCACGGGCGGGTTGGAGTTGGCCACGCAGCGCAGGAACACCGTCCGCTCGTAGTAGAACTGCTCCTTGGCCTCGCCGATGCTCTGGTGCACCGTCACAATCGGAGGGTCCAGGTCTGGGCAAGGGACAGAAGAGGGGACACAGGCACTGTCAGAGGTCATAGGGCAAAGGTCAAGACTCCATCTTTTATTTTATTTAACCTTTATTTTACCAGGAAAGATCCAACTGAGTTACAGTAAGGCCTCATTTCCACCGACTTGAGCGTGTACAGCGCACATCCGTGTACAATATGTTTGTATAGGGACAGAATACGCTCAGATCACGCGTGCGGTGGAAATGGTCTAATCTGTTAACGTGCATTCTGAGTCCTGGCCAAGAGAGGTGGCAAAAGTTACACTAAAGACAATGGACATACAAACAAGAACACTAAGGACAATGAACATACAACCAAGTACACTATATCCAATGGACATGCAACCAAGTACACTAAATCCAATGGACATAAAACCAAGTATACTAAATCCAATGGACATACAACCAAGTACACTAAATCCAATGGACATACAACCAAGTACACTAAATCCAATGGACATACAACCAAGTACACTAAATCCAATGGACATACAACCAAGTATACTAAATCCAATGGACATACAACCAAGTACACTAAATCCAATGGACATACAACCAAGTACACTAAATCCAATGGACATACAACCAAGTATACTAAATCCAATGGACATACAACCAAGTACACTAAAGCCAATGGAACATTTAACCACAAGAACAAGCCTCACATACTACTAAACTACACATACTAGAAATCAACGACATCACACTTAGTAGGACACATAAGATAAAATAGACATACTATTAAGAGGCAATGACACTGCTCTGTAAGGCTTAATTTTAAAAGGTTAAAAGGTCTTACAGTTATGCATCTATGTATAGGGCACTATGTAGTTAGCCACCCAGTGTAACTCACACCCTTTGCATATACAGTGGTCCCTCGCTATATCACAGTTTACCTTTCGCGGCCTCGCTGTTTCGCTGATTTTTTTAGTGCATGCAATCTCCTGTACAGTACAGAAAGCGCTCAGCTTGTAAAATTTACATAAATCTTCCACCGCTAGCTGTGTGACTCTGAAGTGCTGTATGTTTGCAAGTGTGAACTTTGCCTGTCTGAGAAAAGTGTATAAGTGTAGTGAGGGGTTTTACAGCCTTAAAACATCTATAATAATTGTAGAAAATAAAGCTGACTACTTCGCGGATTTCGCCTATTTTTAGAACGTAACTCCCGCGAATAACGAGGGACCACTGTAGTGCACTATATAATGTATATAGTGAAGGGATTGAACATTTCGCACAGAGCCTGGGTCTTGGGTCCTGTTATGCATGTCAGACTATTGTCTGACAGCCTTTTTTTGCTGAGTAATGACCCGGAAATATCTACCTGACAGCCATAATTGGAGGTGTTTAAATTCCTGACATGCTAATAACAGGTGCTTCAATGCTTCCTTTCAGGTCTACTTCAGCATTTTGCCGTACAAAGACACCGTGCAGTAACTACATGGAGATAGAAAAGGAGAAGAATGCCTTTAAAGCTGTCATGCTGCCTAGTCAAATATGCTGTAATGGAATAATAATGGTGATGTCTTTATATACTTTCTTAATAGCAAGAAGCAGGAGATTCCGCCACACGACAAAAGGGGTGTTATAAAGTCAATTTCCTGTCTAAACTCTATTTGACAAAACATGTAGTTACTGCCCTTTGGCTTTGCTGGGCAGCACTGGCAAAACTAATCATCCCACATGAAAGGGACGGAGATCTTAAAGCCCCACAAATCCTTGTCTGTGTCACACCAGCATTGTCCACTTTTGTCATAATGCCATCGTCTAACATAGCTGCAGTCAGATTCTCAAGAACCACATTTGTTTCTCTGTAAATCTGAGCTAATTCATCCTCATGTTAGCTACCACCCTTATGGCGTTTTTTAATCAAGGTCAAGCAAAGCTCTGACTACAGCACTAATCTCCATAGGGAAGAAGAGGTCAAAGTTCAGAGTTTATGGCTGTGGTTTATGGCTTATAGGCTATATGAAAAAATGGGAGAGTGACAGACTGGCCATCTTTGCGGGTCATAGTTCAAGGCTACATCAGCAGAAGAAAAAAAAGATAAACTTGACTGTAAGAGGTCAAAGATCAAAGTTCAAAGGCCAAGTCTTAATCTGAGAAGTCATCTCTGTGAAGGGGACTGGAGTCAGCTATGAAGGCTTCATCAGCAGCTCAACTGTCCCACTAAGGTCCAGTGTTTATGAGAGCCAATTGGTCCTGAGGCATTTAGTCCCCACCTACCCTCCACCGGGGGCCAATCAGAGGCTAAAAATTGAAGGTGAACCTGAGTGCTGGTGCTGCAGAAATGAGAAAAAGATGATCCAATGTGGCTGTCGAGTTATTTTCTGTCTTGTTTTTCTCAAATTCCCTTTTTCCTTCCTGTCTTTTTCTGTGGACATTGTGGTAGTTAAAGTCTACGGAGGAGAGGAGAGGAGATGGGATGATATAAAATGAGAGGAGAGGAAAGAAAAAAAGAGGGGGAGGGGAGGAGGAGAGGAGAGGATAGGAGAGAAGGAAAGCTGAGGTGAAGAGACAAGGATGTGAAGGGAGGAAAAGAGGGATAATGCAACGATGGAAGGGGAGAAAAGAAGAAACAAAATAGAGTCGGCGTCTGTAAACTTATTTATAAAAATGTTTCGCGTAGTGCGTAAAATAACAAGTGGGAAAAAGAGAAGATGCACTCAGAGGCTGCTACTTATTACATTACATTACATTACACTTGGCAGACACTTTTATCCAAAGCGACTTACAAAAGGAGGACATAATAGCTAACAGATGTGTAGAGAACATCGAAGGCACCTATATAAAGAGATGGTTAGTAGAGATTAGTTTTGTTAGGAAGGAAAGCAGTCTCGGAAAAGGTTTTCACATGCTTTTTGAAGGTCGAGAAGGATACTGCTGCTCTTGTAGCGACTGGTAGGTTGTTCCATAATTGAGGGACAACTACC
>CM050219.1:8920000-8925000 GCA_027475355.1 Coilia nasus | reverse complement strand
CCAAATTGACGGTTAAATGCTCTACTTTTTCTTAAGGGATGCTATAAAGTAGCAAGTCAACGATTTATTTCGGTATTTCATGCATATCAAATTAGATCATAAATACAAACGGGAGATAAAAGGGATAACGGCCTTCGAGATGACCAGTTCTGTGGAAATAATGACTTGGCGGTGGCAACTCTGCCTTTGCCTCCACCTCAACATTATTTCCACAGAACTGGTCACCTTGTCGGCAGTTATCCCTTACGTAGTAGCATCAAAGCCTTTGTAGTAGCACCAAAGCCCCTTAATATCTCAGCCCCATGCCACGCATGTTGATATCCATCAGAGGCTATTCTGTTTTGCTCTGATATCAGCTGAGCTCCTTAGGGTGCTGCCCACTTGCCTTGCCTCCTCTGCAGGAGTCTTACTGAGCAGGATGTGTAGCACAGAGCCTTGGCTATTAGCATACTTCTGTAGGCTACCGTATTAGCATGATCATCACTGGTACACATTAGCATATTAGCATTAGCGTAGCGTTGCCTTGTGTCCAAAGCAGCGGTTTCTGGCCATTAGCGATGCCAAGTGTGGCAGTGCAGGGGACATAGCCTATGCCAATTTAGCACAAACCTACAATTAGCAGAGGCCCCAGGGACGATGCTAACATTTGTCAAAAAGACGTGACACACATGCATGTAGCCCTCTGATGAAGACACACATGCTTAATGACATTTCCACCAGCCCTAAACTTTGACACAACTCCTCTTGATGAGATACAATCAGCATGCAATACAAAAATGTACATCAATGTTTTATTCTAAGCGCACATAAAAACAAGACTGAAGCAATGTTTATACATATTCATGTTGCTGAAGACACCTGTGATGGACATACATAGACACTCCGATTTGGGGTTAACATTGGTGAGGTGTATGTGTATGTGTGAGAGAAAGAGAGACAGAGAGTGTGTGTGTGTGTGTGTGTGTGTGTGTGTGTGTGTGTGCACATGCATGCCAGAGTGTGTGTGTGTTTTTGTGTGGTTGGTCAGGTCCATCGGAGTTCAGGCTTGGGCTACTAGGTTATGTGGGATTTCATTTACATTTTCACTAAATAAATAAATAGAAAACTAAATAAATGAATAAATAAACAAATAAATACATAAAACAGCTCTGAGCCTACAGCTCTGACTTATTGGAGCCTTGCTGTTATTTTTGATCAGGCAGTCTCTGGTGTGTCATTACTCGCGCGAAGTATGAGGCTGCGGCAAAAGTTTGAAAACACGACTGCGACGCCTTGACAGCAACACCTCGCTCCATCCAACCAGCAGCGGCTTCCCATGTAAATGTAGCCACGGGCGTGATAACACGATCAAATAATTGGATTCCCAGCACACCTGTCGGTGAGAGGATTAAGTATGCAGACGAAATTTCCATTTCAATGAGGAGGAAGTTTGGGATAAGTCAAAGCGGGCCCCTTGCTGGGAAGACTATCCCTGGGGAGGCTGAGATATAGGCGCTCGCTTGTCTTTATATGTACACCTCAGTCAGAAAACACTAAAACTCTGCAGCATACATGTTGTACATCATACACGCTAATAGAAACATGCATGCACACACTCCCTAATACACACACACACACACACACACACACACACACACACACACACACACACACAGGCACACTTGCAGTCCTACAAAACATCCTACAAAAACATACGTAGCTGAACTGCAACTTTTAAATTTTGTTGGCACAGATGCATACAGAGGGATGCGACTGGTCCTGCTACAACAGAAACCCAACTGGTTCTGCAGCAAAGACACACAGCTGGTCCTGCTACAGACAGATCATTTCTTATTAAGGTCTTATTAATTGTTTAGAAATATTTAACAGTCAGTGAAGGAAATTAGAAGCGAAATCAATTTAGGAAATGTAATTTAGAAAGGAAATTAATAACCCCAGAACAACAACAATGACAATAGCTCTGTAAGTCTAAGGCAGAAAAGAGAAAAAAAAACAAAAGGTGAAGAGGAGAGATTTGACCTTTAGACCAGGCAAACCCTAAACAAATTACACTTATACCCCTCCACACACACACACAAACACACACACACACACACACACACACACACACAAACACACACACACACACACAAACACACACACACACACACACACACACACACACACACACACACACACACACACACAAACACACACACACACACACACACACACTGTGCAATCACAGTGACATATAAATTGAGAGTAACTTTGTCAAGGACGTTGTCATGCATCATGATAAAAACGACAGAAAAAAATGAGCAGACTGCAGTAGAGGAGCAGGGAGGATAGAAGAGGAGATTAGAAGAGAGAAGAAGAGAAAAGAATGGAAAGGGAAAGAGTGAGGGAAGGTAGGAGGGAAGCAGATGAAAGAGAAGGGGACATGAGAAGACATGATTAGAGCAGAAGAGAAAAGAGGAGAGAAGAGGAGAGGAGAGAAGGGGAAGCAGGAGGGAAGAAGAAATGAGGAGAGCAGAAGAGAAGAGATGAAATGAGATGAGGCAGAAAAAGGAGAGGAGAGATGGCGCGGTAATCAAAGGGCATCTCTCCGTTTCCTGCTCGGCTGACAGCTCAGCTGTTGGGGGAATTAATTAGTCATCAACACCGTGACGCAAGCAGTGGAGCAACGTCGGCCCCAAGATGATCCAGCTGTGGGCGTCGGTTTCTTGCGAGGCGGCGGATTGGGTCGTCGTTGTTGTTGTCGTTTAATAAGATGTGCAGGAGCACATGGCAACAGGGTCAGGCCCGCGCAGAAAGAGTGCATCTCATTACTGTCACCCAACAGCCCTTTGTGCTGCTGGTTCGACTGAAGTCAAGCACAACTGTGTCCCTGCTTCAACCCACTGCTCTGACATGTTTATCCAACAGTGTTTATCCAACAGGCACCACACAAACCCACCAACCAATGTACAAGTGTTGTGTTGTGCAGGCTGAATACCCAGTATCTGGGATCTGGCAGCACTGACTGACAGCATCATCTGCTGCAAGGTAAGCTACCGTGGGCATTGGTAAGCTTATCAGTGTGATTTTCTATTCCTCAAATAGCTATTAGCTAAGAAGCAGCTAATACTGCTTGTCTTGGTTTTGAAATATTGTCCTCACTGGTGCAATACTAATCTCATTTATGCAACATTAAATACACTAATTAATAACACTAAACAATATCAGGGACCATAAAATAGAATGTGCAATATTAAAACCTGACATTGCTGTAGAATGCATTCCTTAATAGAATGTTGCAAGAGCTTAAGAGCTTGCATTAAGGCCCTGTTTACACACATGCAGATATATTTAGATGCGAATATTTTTTTAAATAGCAAAGATTTAAAAAAAAAAAGTATTTTCTGGATTCCTCTGGATTACACTGCTACCTGTAAACATATTAAAAATATCCATTCATAAAAGCATATATTCATGTAAACAGGGCCTAAGTGCCTACTGCTATATCCCCCTTTGGATCTGAAGTTGTTGAGAATAGTGCTTTTTATCTGTATGTTGTTTTGGAGAAAGTCTGCAGAATACAGTGTGCACTAATGGAAGGTGGGTGGAGACTTACAGTAGACGTCGACTCGGATGGACTTTATTGCGGGCGAGCCCAGGCCATTTTCGGCCTTGCAGTAGTAGCGCCCCCCCTGGTGGCGCTGGATCTGCGCGATGTGCAGCGTCTCGTTGAACACGCTGGAGTCCTGGAAACGGTCGGACGCACTTCCTGCCGTCTTGGTCCAACGGATCTGCAGAGAGGAGGGAAGAGAGAAGGCATGTTGAGATTGGGGCGCACACACACAAACGAGTGCTCGCACACACTCACACACACACAGCCCCTGTCAGTGTGCCAAGCCAGGGGGACCTTTGAAGATGAGAGTGCAGCCCTGACTAAATGAGGCTGATGAGGGCAAGCCCAACCTCCGTCACATTAGAGCCAAGCCCAAAGGGGCCCTCATCTGCTGGCGGGGACCCAAACCCTCTGCTTGTACCAAAACGAGGAGCCTGAGTACCTCTCTGCTTTGCAGGGTTCAACCACAGAGCAAGTACAACTCAGAGGGTCACTTTTTATTGGCTCCAACTAAAGGCAAATTACATTAGCGAGCCGAAGCAAAAGAAGGCTTAATTTGGCCTGGCTTAGACCGCCTGTAACACAAAAGGAGCTGTCACTCCTCTTAAAAAGAAAAAAAAAAAAAAAAAAGTTTTGCCCAAAAAGAAAATGTAACCAAAGTGTTCTCTTGAAGTGAAGCCTGCAGTTATTTGGGTTTCAGCCACACTTTCTGAAGTGCTCTTCGACCTCGTTAGAATGCCAAACTCAATCAAGCTCACAAGAGCTCACAGAGCAGCTGAAGTGACTGCCATTACCGGAATGAACATGTCAAAGGCCAAGATGAGTGACAGAGGGCTGTCTTTTAACAGCAGATAATGAGGTAGGTCAGCTGTCGGCAAAACTGCTGAGAAAAATAAATTAAAATGAATTAAAAGTTTGTGTCTGTCTTAGGAGTCAAATTAAACAGTACTTTTCTGCTTCTGAATTAAAAGATGTTTTTATATCCTAATGTTCCATGTTCCTATATTCCTACAGTACGTACGCAGCTTGTGCCTCCTAATCTGATTTCCTGCTAATGAAGATGAATAATGTCCATTATTGTCTGGCTTGGAGAAGGATTAGCCAAGAAAAGCACTTTATGTGAATTAAAGAGATCTAAAAATGACAAACAGTGGAGTGGAAAAGTGTACTGTTGTCAGCTTAAGCCGAAGTAGAGCAAGCAGCAAAATGTCTGCATTCCCCTTCACTGTGGTTTCTCTGTGCAGCAAAAATACAAAAAGAAACAGATGATAGATGTCTCCATTTTGTGATGCCTAGGTTTATAGAGAGGGCACCTATGAAGACTTTGTCAGGAAGAGGAACTTAGTGTGCTTCATCATCAGTTTTACAGTACAGCTGTACTTCCCCGGCTTGTTTCCACTGTGAAAGC
>CM050219.1:8907500-8915000 GCA_027475355.1 Coilia nasus | reverse complement strand
AAACAAAGACAGAGATAAACAAACAAACACGCCAGTCAAACAATCACAGCATCTCTCCAACCGACTTTTCCAACCCCCTGGCCGGGTTGTGTTTGAGCATGAAGAATTGCTCATAATGAAGGTGGCAAAAATAGCAATTGTAATTTATTCACACAGATCTCTCATGTTGACTTTGTAAAGATGCAGAAATTGACAAGGTGTTCACAGCAGGATGTTCAGCTAAATGTTTGTGTTAGACCCTAATGCATTTAATCAGAGTAAGGTGTTACTCAGATGTCCTTGTCTGTTTGTAGATTTAGAGTAGATTAGAGTGCCATGTTTCAGCAGATCACCTGAGTGCCGTGTTATCACCAGATTGCTGCACCAGATTGTAGTACATCACTACAGTGCTGAGTTATAATAGATCAGTAGAGCACTGATTTATAGATCACTAGAGCATGTTAAAGTAGATCACTAGAGCATGTTATAGTAGAGTGTTATAGTAGATTACTTTTTATATTAGATCACTATAACGTTGTGTTAAAGTAGATCACTAGAGCATGTTATAGTAGAGTGTGTTATAGTAGATTACTTTTTATACTAGATCACTATAACACTGTGTTATAGTAGATCAGTAGAGCACATTATAGTAGTGTGTTGTAGTAGATTACTTTTTATGTTAGATCACTATAACGCTGTGTTATAGTAGATCACTAGAGCACGTTATAGTAGAGTGTGTTACAGTAGATGACTTTTTATACTAGATCACTATAACGCTGTGTTATAGTAGATCACTAGAGCACGTTATAGTAGAGTGTGTTATAGTAGATTACTTTTTGTAGTAGATCACTATAATGCTGTATTATAGTGGATCACTAGAGCGCTGTGGTATAGTAGATCACTTGAGCACATTATAGTAGATCACTAGAGCATGTTATGGTAAAGTGTGTTATAGTAGATTACTTTTTATACTAGATCACTATAACGCTGTGTTATAGTAGATCACTAGAGAATCTTATAGTAGTATGTTATAGTAGATTACTTTTTATATTAGATCACTATAACGCTGTGTTATAGTAGGTCACTAGAGCATGTTATAGTAGAGTGTGTTATAGTAGATTACTTTTTGTAGTAGACCACTATAACGCTGTGTTATAGTGGATCACTAGAGCGCTGTGTTATAGTACAGTACATCACTTGAGCATGTTATAGTAGATCACTAGAGCATGTTATAGTATAGTGTGTTATAGTAGATTACTTTTTATACTAGATCACTATAATGCTGTGCTATAGTAGATCACTAGAGCATCTTATAGTAGTGTGTTATAGTAGATTACGTTTTATACTAGATCACTATAACGCTGTGTTATAGTAGATCACTAGAGCACGTTACAGTAGAGTGTGTTATAGTAGATTACTTTTGTAGTAGATCACTATAACGCTGTGTTATAGTAGATCACTAGGGTGCTGTGTTATAGTAGATCACTTGAGCATGTTATAGTAGATAACTAGAGCGCCGTGTTATAGTACATCACTAAAGCACTTTGTTACAGTAGATCACTAGAGCGCGAGCGTGGGTCTTCTTCTTTTGGCAAAGTGGCATTGAACCTCCCCCCACACACACACACACGAGCCACCACCACCACTACCATGTAGTCTGAACGAGAACGAGAGAGAGAGAGAGAGAAAAGGGATAGATCGAGAGATAGAGAAGGGATAGCTAGCGAGAGAAAGAGAGAGAGAGAGAGAGAGAGAGAGAGAAGGGAAAGCTAACGAGAGAAAGAGAGAGAGAGAGAGAGAAGGGAAATCTAGCGAGAGAAAGAGAGAGAGAGAGAGAGAAAAGGGATAGACAGAGAGAGAAAGAGAAGGGATAGATGCAGAGATAGAGAGAGAAGGGATAGCTAGCGACAGAGAGACAGAGAGAGAGAAGGGATAGCTAGCGAGAGAGAGAGAGAGATGAGGGAGAGAGAGGGGGACAAAGAGACAGCTAGAGGAACAAAGAGTGCTATTAAAAGGGCAGAGAAAGCGAACAAGAGTGATTGAGTTAAGCAAGCGAGTGAGCGAACGAACGAACGAACGAACGAGCGAACGAGCGAACGAGCGAACGAACGAACGAACGAACAGTAATAAAAGACTGTAATGTAAGTAATTGAATGTCTCAGTTGAGGACGAAACTAAATTCCATCACTGTAGCGACGAGTTTATTTCTGTTTGAGGGCTTGACACTGTGGAGACGAGTGTGTGTCTGTCTGAGGGCTAGACACTGTGGAGACGAGTGGGTGTCTGTCTCAGGACTGGACACTGTGGAGACGAGTGTGTGTCTGTCTCAGGACTGGACACTGTGGAGACGAGTGTCTGTGTGTCTAAGGGCTGGGCACTGGAGACGAGTGTATTTGTGTCTGTCTGAGAGCTGGCCACTGGAGACGAGTGTATTTGTGTCTGTCTGAGAGCTGGCCACTGGAGACGAGAGTATTTGTGTCTGAAGGTTAGCCAACCATACAGTGCTGATATACCCGCTGTAATTAGCGCTGATGAGAGCCAGTAATAAAGGTCTTGCTGAGTAGTGCTTGTACAGCTTATATTGACATCCTCTTGCATGGGAGCTCATTACACAGACACACAGATACACACACACATGCATGCAAGCATACACGCAAGCTCGCACACACACACACACACACACACACACACACACATACACACACACACACACAAAGGCAGAACAGAAGCTTCCATGATCCACTGTAATCATGTGTCACATTAGTAATAACATAATGGCTATTTCTTTATTAGACATATCCAATCATCTCTGCTTTTGTGTGGTAACTGAATGAATTGCATTGGTTAAGAAAATAACATTTATTGGTTACTTCTCCACAAATTTGTAGAATTTGAAACTAAAATTGCCCTGTCTAATCTGTCCGAAAACAAAAGTACTCAACGGTTTGGAGGCAACTACTCCACATCTGAACACATTAGACTCCAACTACTCCACATCTGAAGACTTTAGCACCCAACCCAACTTGTGCATGATGATTAGTGGTTTCATGGTATGAATTGGCTATTTACCCTCTGAAGTTGGACTAGGCTACCTGTGGTCCCTAACTCCTTCAATGTTATATACATCCTATGCTATATTGGTATTACAATGCAAAAGTCAATGAAAAAAATGTAATTACATTGTAATAAAGTTATTATACATATATATATATATATATATATATATATATATATATATATATATATATATATATATATATATATACACACATACAAACACACACACATCGACAGAAAAAAAGGATAATCACTAAGAAATGTGTGTGTGTGTGAGTGTGTGTGTGTGTGTGTGTGTGTGTGTGTGTGTGTGTGTGTGTGTGTGTGTGTGTGTATGTATATGTGTACATCAGAGGCGATTGCTCTAAGACAACAAGGGAAGCTCAGCCTCCTCTAAAAATCATGGAGAAAATAGTTTACTACTACTATGTTGTACTATATTTACTATACTGTATTTACATTGGTATTTCATCTCCAGCATTGTATAATGTGTTCAAGACAAAATCGTTCAGCAATTAGTTTTCACGTGTTTTTTTTTTTTAATTTATTTTTGTTTTTTTTTTGACAACATGATCCAGTCCGGCCTCACTGGACTTCAATGGCACTTGCAGTATGCTCTCTTTCAGTGCAAAAATCTAGACATTTATTGGACAAACGCTGAAAAAATCATCACTTCCAGGGAGGCTCGGACTCACTGGGAGTGAATGGAGAGGGCGGGCTAAACTGCTTCCTAGAGGAGGCTGAGGCTCTGTGTGGTGATTGGAGGAACTGTTAAAGTGGGCGGATGTTTATTTATTGACAGCTTCTTAAAAAATATCGGCAGGTATAGCGGTGGATTTCATGCTGCTCAGTCAGTCAGTACCATAAATAGGGAAGTGGTGAGAAATCTCCATTCGTTTTGCCTACCATTCACTAGTGTCTTTGTACATAATTTTGTAAATAAAGTGTAAATATAGTGTTATTAAGTTTGATACTGGTTTTCATTTCAGTTTGAAAAGTTCGTTTATTATAGCCTGTAGAGGGGAAAACTAGCCAGCTAGCAAGAAAGCTGTGGATTATGGCGGCTAGCATTTTTTATTTGATTTAAGCAAACAAATTTGATAGTCTTCCTTACAAAGAGAAAATCTGAATTAAACAGCAGGGCAGACCAACGCCTA
The DNA here is from genome assembly GCA_027475355.1 of Coilia nasus. Taxonomy (NCBI): domain Eukaryota; kingdom Metazoa; phylum Chordata; class Actinopteri; order Clupeiformes; family Engraulidae; genus Coilia; species Coilia nasus. Next base: position 8,910,807 of record CM050219.1, on the reverse strand, counting down.
ACATTGATTTTGTTAAAAAGGTAAGAGGAAATCATCGTTGTTTTCAGCTCGCCTAGTATGACAAGGTCAACTGGCTAACTGCAGGTGCAGCTGTAGCACAATGGGGTAAAGCTAACTTAGCAACCTGATCTACTTGCCATCGAGAGTCCCTAGAGAAGACGCCCAGCTGGTATGACTGGGTAACAGACAGTTTTTTAGAAAAAAAGAAAGAAGGGCAGTATTTTCTTATACATAACATTGCTGTGGTGGTGGTTCTTCTGCATAAAGCAACATAGGCCTTATTATTAACAGTTTAAAATATATCCCACATACAAAATATTAACAGAAATAAACTAAATAATTTTGTAATAAGATGTCACAGTATATTGGCCAGTACTGGGCCAAAAGAAACAATAAGAGTCACTTCACAATATGTGGGCCTGCTGGGCCAGTCCTGGGCCAATAGAACCAATAAGTCATTTTAGTGTGTTGGCCAATACTTAGTACTAGGCCAAAAGAACCAATGTGTAATTTCACAGTAGGTGGGCTAGTACTGGGCCAGGAACCCAGGTGACACTGATGACAATGTACAGTGTGTGGGGCAATTTCTGGACTGGAGACCCAGCCCAAAGTGGGGTGACTCAGAGGCAAGGGTGTGGGCCATAATTGACATTTTTTTAATCTGCCTAACTGACCAGCCTCCCCTGTTTGAAAGACTACCAGCCGCCGCTGGTGTACATGTCTCCAGGAGTCTCCCAGTACACCGGCTGGTCATTTGACCCCGTGGTCGCTGTGGGAACACGTCTGTTGAACGCACCCTGCTACGCCCAATCTGGAGCCCGTTACAGTCAGAGCTGCTCACAGCAGTGAGTCGGCAGCCTACAGCTTAGGGCCATCATGAGTGACAGTCATGACTGTGTGTGTGTGTGTGTGTGCGCGTGCCTGCTTGCGTGTGTGTGTGTGTGTGTGTGTGTGTGTGTGTGTGTGTGTGTGTGTGTTGTGTCTGCATGGTTGTGCCTTATGCCCAATGTCGTCCTAAATGACAGGCACACACATCCATGTGGCAATTAAACTAACGCAAGGGCGAAAAAACAATCTTGTCACACACAATCCCACTTCCTTTCTGTTTGTGTGTGTGTGTGTGTGTGTGTGTGTGTGTGTGTGTGTGTGTGTGTGTGTGTGTGTGTGTGACTGCATGCACGTGTGACAGGAGAGAGAGAGAAAGAGAGAGAGAGAGAGAGAGAGAGAGAGAGAGAGAGAGAGAGAGTGTGTGTGCACGCATGCACGTGTGTGGATGTGGATGTGCATGCATGAATGTGTGAGAGGAGAGTGCATGTGTGTGTGTGTTTAACAGTGTGTGTGTGTGTGTGTGTGTGTGTGCTAGTGTGTGTCTATGTGAAAAATGTATGCACTGATGGTTCTATTAAGTACATGCATGCTTGCATTTGAAAGTGTGCATAACTGTATGTGTCAGTGCTTGTGCTCCATTCAGTGCTTAATTCTGGTCTTATTAGGTGTGTGTGAGCACAAATGACCATGAAATTACTGTATGGGTGAGCGTGTATGTGTGTGTGTGTATGTGTTTGTGTGTGTGTGCGTGTGGGTGTGTATGTGATTTTACTTCAAACGGACACTTTCCTGGTAGTGACAGGAGGCAAGGACAACCCCCTGAGAAAAAGCTGTCGTATGGTTGGCTCAGCTCCAGCTTGTGTGTCTGCCCACGGTGCCCCAGGGCAGGCTGGGTAATTTAAAGTGTGCCCATACTGACAGCATGAAAAGAATTAAACGCTGCTGAGGCTGCCAGGCATGCAACAATGTGGTGTACACACATACACACACACATGCATACACACACACACACATGAATGCATACACACACACAAACACACATGCATACACATACACACATATGTGCATGCGTACATACACACATACATGCATGCATACAAACACACACACACACACACACACACACGCACCACCGCTACCACTACGTCACCTCACAGACTGCTCCAGCAGGCCACTTTACACAGATCCTGCTGATACAGCGTCTGTCCTGCTTCAGCCTTAAGGGAGCAGGCCAAGCCAACTTCAGTCAACTACCGCACATTTCATATATGAAGGCAATTAAATGAAGCCTGGCTATCGCACCAGACTGCAGAGCTGCAACCAATCAATCAGACCACTGACTCCGATGACTTATGCGTAGCGTTCATTTTTTATTGGTGCCCAATTTCTCAGACAAAGGAACAGCCGAGAACAGGTAGACAAGTTGGGCAGACTGACTTGACCGTGAAATTCTATGCAGGATCACAGGCAATATGGGCAGGCCCAGGCTAAATTAAATGTGCTCAAAATAAAGAGATTTAAAAACACAAAATCAAAAGAGAAATGTACAATAAGTAATATAATAATAATCTTTACTTGTATAGCACAATTCATACATACAAGATGCAGCTCAAAGTGCTTTACAGTTTGGCAAGGTCACCACAAGACAACATTTCTTGCAGTCCAGTGGCGCCGGAGCGGACGAACACAGTAACAGAATGACGTTGTGATACAATGCCCCGTTAATGCGGGCTCTTGCGTGACGCAATAATGTACGACGCAACAACACAAAAACTACTACACGAAATAGTGTGCCTGTGGTAGAGCATGCCCCCTGTCAGCCTCATCTTCACCTTTCGCTTTTCAGCTTGTAGCACAATGAAAGTGAAAGTGAAAGTCTCCCATTTCTGTCATTGTGATCACACGGCACAGCACAGCACACAGTGCACACAACGAAATTCAACCTCTGCATTTAACCCATCACACATGTGAGCAGGGGGCAGCCATGACAACGGCGCCCGGGGAGCAGTGAGTGGGGACGGTACCATGCTCAGGGTACATCAGTGGCACTACTGGCGACTTGGGATTCGAACCTGCAATCCTTGCGGTCACAGGTCCGATGCCTTAGCCGCTAGGCCACCACTGCCACCACTGACGCTGGTTCTTTCTTGACCACTCAGAACAAAGTAGTGAGCTAATCAATGACATTGTCTCTCTGACTAATGCTGAACAGAGCTGAAGAGTGTGAGAAATACATGCTTGCGTATCACTGCACCATTATTTCAATCTATTCCGATTTTAAACTACTGTTTTTTTATTATTATTTCACAGTGACGTTTTGAGCAGCTGTATCTTCCTCAGACTTGACAAATGTGATCAATTCTTCGACATGCCAGGTTTTGAAAAAAAATAATAAAGAAATAGTGTATCTTCCTTAGACTTGATAAATGTGATCAATTCTTCAACAAGCCAGGTTTTAAAAACAAAAAAATGATAAAGA
>CM050219.1:8887500-8905000 GCA_027475355.1 Coilia nasus | reverse complement strand
CTTTATTTTCATGACTAGAATATAAGACATGTTTTAAGTTATTTCACACTTTTTTGTTAAGTACATAATTACCTCCAAGGAGGTTATGTTTTGACGGCGTTGGTTTGTTTGTTTGTCTGTCCGTTGGTTTGTTTGTCAATACCATAACTCAGAAAGTTCTAGACGGATTTTGACAACATTTTCAGGATCAGAAGTTGGCTAACTTAGAACTGATTTGTTTTTGGTGGTAATCTGGATCACCATCTGGATCAAGGATTTTTTAAAGGATTCTTCACCATTGCGAGATAAGGCCAATTTGGACATTTTTGCTCATAACTCATAACTTTTGCTCATACAAATAATGCTCAGAATGCTTGTTTACCCATCAAACAAAACGTCTTCAGGTGGGGATGGTATAAGGAAATTTCAGCTGCCTTGGCGGAGGTCTGCGCTCTCTGAGTGCTTTTCTAGTTCCATATGTGTTCATTCACACTTTTGATGCTTTCAGTGAGAATCTACAATGTAAATAGTCATGAAAATAAAGAAAACGCATTGAATGAGAAACTTTTGTCCAAACTTGTGTCCAAACTTTTGGCCTGTACTGTACATAAGTCTATTATCAGCCAGGTGATGAGAGACATTTCGATGAGAAATCAGTTTAATAATAAACGTTATAAGTTCACTTACTCAAACCAAAAGTTTATAGGAGTTAAATTGGTCTATTTTCACTGTGATAATATTGTTTTTCACCAGGCGAAGCACTGTTTTATGTGGAACAGCAGGGAAGTAGCTGATAATAGATATGGCGATAATGGGATCTCTTTGGCTAAATATGGCATTGTTAGAGAGTTCTTGAATTTTATCATTATGAAAGAGAAATGCTATGTACAATATAATTATAAGAGTTGTTTTCTAAAGAAGAAAAGGGGAAATGTACATGAAATTAAGAATGCTTTTGTATTATCACATAATACAACATATACTGCTTGTGTGTGTACGTGACTAAAGGGTGCAGCTTAAAGCCTATATTCATATGATTAGAACATTCTGCTCTCAGAATAATTGCTAACTTGCCCTTGAAACATTTCCACATGTAACTTGTGTGTGTGTGAGAACTGTACTCCCCATTTTTAAGGAGCTGGCACACCTGCCAGAGCTGAAGATAAGAAACTTGTGTTTTTCATCCTTGTTCAATAAAAAAGCTCTGTAAACTGTGAGAGTTGAGAGTTGGGTACTGTCCATTCTGACAAACTGACCCCTCTCTCCCTTTGGCAGCCAAAGAGATGCGAAACTTATCCAACCGTGTTGAGTTTTCATTATAAAGGGATATTTCCCTAACAGGCATACATCATCAATGCCTACATATGCTGTACATCATCAATGACCACTAGCCCAACCCTGATAGATACAGGAAGTACAAATACATAAATATACCATGTACCCATGCACAAGTAAACATTCCATTGATCCAGATAAATATAATATACATAAATATAAATGAATCAATATTTCATATATGAACACATAAACAAATGAGCAATGCTACTCCTGCACCCATTGTTCCATCTTAAAGGTGTAGTCAGTGATACTATGCAGACTTACTGTACATCTGAAACCATTTTTGTCACAATCAGCGAACATCTCCTCATGAGTCACTTCCTGTCTGCTCCATAATAACACTAAGAAACCCCAGTCTCTGTGGGCAGGGGAAACACAAGACAGAATCCAATAGACAAACATAACAACAGTTCTCTAGTTGAGCTGGTGAAGAGTGGTGCTACCAGCCCCAAGGGAAAGACTGCATGCTAAGTAGACAGTAAGCCCCCATGCACACTTGAGTTATTTTGGCTTATACTACTAAAGTATGTAACATATAGTATTGATTTACTGTACTGTATGATGCAAAGAGTAAGAAGTGTACACGTTGAAGAGCTAGTCCATGACCCGGAACTGAAAATGAGTATCAATGTGTGTAATACTGTATGTAATATAATGTAGTTGTGACATCCCCAACCTTGGGATTACATACTGGGATTACGTTCCCAATCTGTCCTGCCAACCGAAGTCAGAGCTGTTTATCTCCCCAGATGTGCATTCAGTGGATAATCTTAATCTGCGGAGTTGGACTATCAGACACTTAGCCTTCTTTTACAAGTCCATTACAGGGGACTGATCTCTGTCTGTGTGCCACTGAGAACAAGCGACCAATCTGTTCTTTTCTCTAGGGTAAGGCTTTTAAAACAAACACTTCATCGGCAACGCAGTCAATAGCTGCCAACAGCATTTATGAGCCAGCCAGATACATAATTTAGCAGAATAAACAGATAAATCAACTGTAAGTGAAATCAATTTGCCACAATGGCTTACAGTAACATGTTCATTAAGCAGTAGGCTCCGTAATCTACAGTCCAGATTGGGTGTGAGATTCATCAGAGCTCATCCATCCTGAGGTGTGACCTATGACCAACCCCTCACCACTGATCTTTGACCTCTCGCACACTGGTACTGTAAAGGTCATTAGTTTAAGCACTCGTCCCTGACGTCATGATAGCTACATCTCCAAGTTCTCTAAATTAAGGAACTCCTTCTTCAACTGTAGAACCTTCTGCACTTAGGGTCCTCCATGTCAAACCAAAAGCCTCATTATCACCATCAGAGATGCAATTTCATCCTTGACGGTTTGAGTTTGGGAGACGTGGAGGTTACATTACATTACATTTAGCTTATGCTCTTATCCAGAGCAGTGTGGGGTTAGATGCCTTGCTCAGGGGCATTTCCGCTATGGGTAGGGTGGGATTCGAATCTGCGACTCTCCAATCCCAAGCCCAACTCCCTAACCACTAGACCACAGCTGCCCAGGTTTGTTGGGTTTACTACGCAGACGTGCTCTGTAGGGAGAAGTCTGAAGAGCAATATGATGCTAGCGGATTAGCGTGGCTTTAACTTCCTGCTCTCCACTATCTTCAAAGGGAATGACGACAGGCACAGCTGTCCTTCCTTTCCCTCACGCAAGATTTTAATTAAAAGCCCATACTGCTGTTCTCTTTAATGTCGTAATTGCTCAAAGTTGTGAGATCAGCATCAGTGACGCTCAGCACAAAACAACAAGCAGGGCAATAATTTCATCTCACAAGATCTCCAAAGTGGGAGTTTGCGTTTGATTAAGATGCTGTCATGTGGGAATAGGTTTCAAAGCACAGACGATGAATGATTAGCGTGTTGTTAGATGTGTTTGCTGTGGCAAAGCGAGCTGAAAAGTTTTTTAAGGGCACAGCATGCTTGTAATGATGTGTACCAATTACCAGACATTTAAACATGTTACGTTTGCAAGTGTGTCTAACTTCTAACTTTTGTTTGATATCATAGTTTTTTTTATAAATTATATATTTATTTGAATATTTGTTTTTTGAATATGAAATATGTACAGCCAGATGTGCACTATGTGTGATCAGGATAACACGATGACACGAATCCGTAATGTCATATTCTGTGAAACAGGAAACTGGTCATACAGTCCTATGTCATTTCCTGTGACTCACCTGAGGCCTGGGGTGGCCGGTGACCAGGCAGGTGAGCTCCAGCGTCTCCCCCTCCCTGATAGTGTAGACCCGCTCCGAGTAGCGCTCCTCCTCCACGTTGCAGGCATGGCCCGAGTGCACGATGCGGACACTAGGGGGCGCTGGGGGGCACAAACAGAAACAAACACGTTAGGGAGGAGCACCCAGGAACACAGATTAGGATCTACGATTGAGTAGGTATATTTTATTAATGATTAATGATTTTTTTTATATTCATGATTTATGATTTATTATTAATGTTTTATGATGTATTAATTATATATTTTTATATTAATGATGTTATTAATGATTAATGACTTTGATGTTATAAAATCAAATACAGAGTTTGGCATAATGCTTTAAATTACAATGTCTCAGCTACATACAATGATTTGCAAAGACAGATGACACTGTACGTTTTCAGTGCACTTGCTGATTTTAAGTCACATCTTAATCATGTTTGTTTGTTCTTTTTTTTACCAGTAATTATTGTGTTTTTCTTGTGTTTCATGCATTTTTGCATGTTTCTTGTTCAAATGAACTTATTCACTATGTTTTGTACATTGTCGTTTTGTCTTTAATTTGCTGCCTTCTTGGCCAGGGCTCACTTGTAAAAGAGATTTTGATCTCAACATGATCATATTCCCTGGTAATATAAAGGTTAAATGGAAAAAAATGAAAAAAGCACCCAAAGGAGCACTACCTGTCTGAAAAATTGGTTTTCGTTTGTCTCGCAATGCCTCCCTGGGATGTCACCTGCTTTCTTCTAAAATTGAACTTAAATTGGACTTGAGCTAGGACAACATGAGGGCTACACTTAGTGAGGAAATACTCATCTTCTTGTCCAAGCCCACGTCCAATTTCAAATCTCAAAACACTCTGCTTTTCCATTCACTCGCTTCTTATTTTCCTTTATTTTCCCTAAGGAAAAACAGGTGAGATTTCGTTTCAGATTGTGTCTTCCTATGGCAATGCTGATGGTACAGAAGGCAGCTGACTGGAAAAAAAACACACATATGGCCCGGCTCTGGCTCGCATCTGGCCCATAAGTTACAAAAAAAAAACAACAGCCACTGAGAAATACAAATAAAGTTGTTGTTTACTCCCACTCGAGCATATAGCACCTAATCATCCTCCGTTGTAATTGGCTCATTCGTTCACTCCGTCACGCTCTCCAACCTGAAGGCGGTGTGTGGAGAGAGTGTTCTGAGGCATAATGGCTGCTGTACATCACCCAGGTGGGTGCGGCACTCGCGAGGCTGTTAGTGAGGTCCCCCTTTGACTGTAAAGTGCTTTGGGTGCCTTGAAAAAAAAAGCGCCATCTAAATGCAATGTGCAACTCCTGCTGCTGTTATTGTTGTTTATCGTTTGCAAAAGGCAATAGCAAAAGCATGCATTTGTCCACAGAGACGCAGATGCACTGCTGAATGGCAGGCACATCAAAACGGGGCGATTGACTGCATACAAGAGCAGGGCGATTGACTGCTTCTCTTCATGGGAGTGTGTGTGTGTGTGTGTGTGTGTGTGTGTGTGTGTGCGTGCGTGCGTGCCTGTGCATTGACTGTTTCTTTTTACCAGAGTGTGTGTGCGTGTGTGTGCGTGCATGCTGTAGGAACAGAGGCATCAATGGGTCATAAAGACATAAAGGCTCATGAAGACATCCGCGCATGACTGAGAAATAGCCGTGTTCTTTCAGATGTCTCTCACACAGAAAAGATATGTGGGTAAAGACCACAGAGACAAAACAAACAAACACACACACACACACACACACACACACACACAAACACACACACACACACACACAGGGCCCAAGGGACTAAAAGAGAAAAAACAAATACATATACGCAGACACACACAACAAACACACACACACACATACACACACACACACACACACACACACACACACACACACACACACATGCATACATACAGGCACACACACATGGTTGAAGACATTTTTATTGAAGTCAGCCTTCCCTTTTTTCCCCAACGTGAAGTTCCCATGTAATTGATTATCATTTGTCAGGCAGCATGTTGAGTGCAAGTGTTGGGACAAGTTGACAGAGCAGGAGCGTCGGTCTGCCAAGCCTTCATAAAGGCGTGTGCCAACGGGTACAGCCCATGCAGCCAGTTGGCCTCAGCATTCCACACTGATTCAAAGACAAGCTAAGCCTATACTGGCAGTCCTGGGCAGGCTTAAAAAACCCACATTCATATTCAAACAACAAGATGTACTGCCAACAGATAGGCCATAACACAGAAACACATGCAAATATAAACTAATGCTCACCACAAAATACTGAGAACAAAAATCCCATTTTACCCCCTTAAATTGTTAAAATGATAGTTGTATCTGGACAATGGTATATAACATATCATAGAATACCACTCAAGAGCAGTCAATATATGCATGGGAAGTTTTGTTGAAATGGCCATGGTGGTCATACCATTGCTTGCATCATCAACTAGGATATCACTGAAAAGAGAACTGGATGAGCTTTAACATGTATCATTTGTAGTTGTGGCAGCCTTAATGACTGAGGAGATATAATCATTTAGAAAGCGTCTCAGTTTTTCTTTTAGGCCATCCTGTATATGTCAGTATACAGCTGCCCTGATAATTTTGCACTGGATGTCAGTGGTTGCCTCCATAAGCCCCTCAACTGCACAAGAGCAAGCATCCTATAATTGCTGAGCAGGTGAGGAAGCGTTGCCAAGGGTTTCAGCTCCAGTGGTCACCAAGACGATAATGGAGGCAGATTTGGCTTTAGCTTCACCTCGCTGCGTAGCGAGTGACGCCCCGCAGAAATGCACCATGGGAAATGAAGGGAAAACTGCATGACCAACTCTGTATCCTCTGCTCAATTAAATCAGTGGAGCAGCAGAGACAAACATGTGTGGGGAAAACATGTACGTCAATGCCGTGGTCTTTTTATAGTTCTTTAATGGTATGGTTCTTTTGTAGCCTTTGTACCATCATCCAGCACACGTTGGTCTCAGTAGTCATCGCTGTTGCCTGGTGTTATCCACCATCTCAGTTTAGTAAGTGAAGGGCTCTAGCCTCTAACACTAAGTTGAGGTAGAGACAGACAAACAGGAAACAGGAAGCAGCTGATGGTGGCAATAGATGAGAGCAAACATCTTTGATGTTACAATGTGATTAACACCACTTTTCAGGGTAAACAAATGTAGAATCATGCCTTTCATTTCGAATGAGTGGTAGCAGTTACACTGAACACCTTTTCTAATTCAAAGGGCATTAAACAATTCGATAACCTCAACGGTATTTAAGACTTGCTTTCATGTAACTAATTGATTCTCAGAAAATGTACATTAGCAGCCAAATTCACCTGCAATGTCCTGATGTTGTAGGCTAACTAGCATACTTGCTTACATTTAGGTTAGCTCCTGTTAGCTTGCTAACAGGCAAATTGGGTAAATCAGTGTAACACAGCTAACGAGTTAAACTTATTTGCTGAAAATAAGCTCGTAAGGACATTTTAGAGTGTGAAAGTTGTCATGTGGGTAAATTCTAATGTAAGTAATAGCCTACATAGTTGCCGTTTTGAGGGTTAGCCTGCTACAAACCATCTATTGGCCATAGACAATAGATCTACACTGGGTAGAAGTACTGATGCTACAGTTGGTCAACTGAAAAATGTGTGACATCTGCACATTAATGTGTAGTTTATGTTCCTCTGACATAAAGACAACCTTACATGAACAGCATCTCAGGGGTTTGTTGGCTGACACATTCCTTCAAAGCTGTAACTCTAATTAAGGAGATCCAGGTGATGTAACATAATTAATCCACTCTGTTCACCCTAAAAATGGGCATGTAATAGCACTGTATCTGGGCTGTAACAGAGCCACACAAGCCATACAGTATCTGAACACTGTCCTACAGTGAGTTGCCATTGAAGGAGGATGGCCCTGCAGTGTGTTTCACCTGGATGTAGAGGCCCACGAGGTGTGTGTTTCACCTGGACGGAGAGGCACAGGAGGTGTGTGTGCCACCTGGACGGAGCGGCACACGAGGTGTGTGTGTGCCACCTGGAGAGAGTGTGTTTCCTGTGTGTGTCCCCTTCCCTGCAGCACCACACACAGAGCTCCCCATGCTCCCCATGCTCCCCATGCTCTGCGGCTCAGTGCAGCTAATGAGGAGAGGGCCCCAGGGGAATGCTGGGATAGCAGCCTGCTTCCACCTCACACCTCCGTCTCTGCATCTTTCGCTCTCTTCCTCTCTTGCTGTCTTGCTCTCTTCCTCTCTGTCTCTTTCTCTTTCTTTCTCTTTCTCTCTATTTCATTATCTCTCTTTCTCTATCTCTTTCTCGCTCTCTCTTCCTCTCTCTCTCTCTCTCTCTCTCCTGCTCTCAGTCTCAACAGCACTCTCGTTAGCACAGCAGCACGCTACACTTTTGCCCCTGACACAGCCTCTTCACTCAGAGAGAGAGAGAGAGAGAGAGAGAGAGAGAGAGAGAGAGAGAGAGAGAGAGAGAAGGGAGGGGAGAGAAAAGAAAAAAAAAACAAGCGAGCAGTTGAGAAGAGGGAGAGATAGGGAGAAAGTGAGAGAGAGGAGATAGAGGAAGATAGAAAGAGGAGGGGGAGAGAGAATGGAATGGGGAGAGAGGGAGAGAAATGGTGGGGTTGAAAGGGTGATAGAGAGATAGTGAGGGAAAGATAGTGTGTGAATGAGAGAAGAGAGAGAGAAAGAGAAGAAGGGGGATAGAGATTAAAAGGGAGAGAGAGAGAGAGGAAGAAAGAGGGACAAAGGGAGAGAGGGGAAAGGAGAGGTAATGAGGGAGAGTGAAGAGAATAGTGGAAGATAGAGGGCAAGAGTAAAAGAGGGAGGGGGGGTAAATAGGGTAGAAGGGGGAGGAGAGAGAGTGAGGGATAGAGAGAGAGAGAAAAAGAGTGCTAGATGTGAAGTAAAGCAATGAGATGGAATGACAAAGCAAACGGATGAAGAGAGACATCGAGAGAAGATAAAGAGAGGAAACAAAGCCAGCCAGAGAGCTGGAGTGTGAGAGAGAGATAGTGAAAGAGAGATAGTGAAAGAGAGATAGAGAATGAGACAGACAGAAAGAATAAAAGAGCGAGAGAGAACGATGGAGAGATAAAGAGAGAGAGATACGTGCTGGCTGACAGAGTGGCTATCGAGAGTGCGCTAACCCGTGATGGCGCAGGGCAGCGCGGCAGGGCAGCGTGATGCGTGTGCGGATGGCGCCGCTGCTGTTGACTGTTTCCGGATGCCAGACGGGATAATTGGAGCTTGGACGTGGCGAGGAGGAGGCTTCACACAGGGCCGGTTGCCCGCCGACGCCTAAAGCAACAGCAGGCAGGAGATCAACTCCCTGGGGCACGGCACAATGCAATTACCACAATGAGCACCACTTCTCTCCATATGTCAGCAGGCTCCACACACACTCGCGCATACATACATACACACACACACACACCAACCCATAAACACACACACACACACACACACACACACACTCGAGAGACAGAGAGAGGGGAGAAGGAGAGAGAAAGAGACATATTTGAATGGTTTTTAAATTGCATTCGTACTGCTTGCTTTACCCTAAGCTATTTTCTTGACTTATTGGTTGGTCAAAGTGGCTTATACGTATTAGAATAACCTGCGATTCACTGAAATACCTATTGACTATAGGTGCGCTGCTAGAAATTGTGAGCCCACTGAAAGAAAACAATTTTGGGCCCCCACGCCAACCGTAGCATAGTCCTTTGTGGGCCCCTGTGAAGCTCTGGGTCCCTGAATCATCCTGATCTACCCCCCCTTTAGCCTGGTAAACCAGCCCCTCGTACATTTTGTACAGAGGGTCTGGACCAGACACTGTCAGAAATTATTTCTTCCTGGAGGTGTGGACTCCAAGTTTAAACCAAGTGGCTCTGCCTTTACCCAATCGCTAATGCCTTGTCGTCACGTATGCCATTTGCACACCTACGCGCTACAATTCAAATGTAGCACACAAGGTCAACGTCATGGCTATCGAACACAACCTCTGTTGTTGATTGGATCGGTCTTGCTGGGGCCGACTACATGACCCTCAAGAGATTCCGGTCCAGACCCTCTGTACAAAATGAAATGAAGTAGGAGGGGCGGGTTTACCAGGCTACCCTCCCTTAGCGGCACCCCTGACTACACCACTGCTGCATCATACACTGCTGCTGGCTAAACATGTTTACAGAGATTACAGTTACTCATTACTGTAATTCATTACTAAGAAGGATTTTTCTTCTCGAGTTCCACAGCTAATGTTTTGTGGTAGTGAGCTGATCCAAGGTTCTGTTAGGTTCTAGCATGGGGTTCTGATGAGTTCCACAGCTGATATTGTGTGGTTGTGAGCTGATCCATGATTCTATAAGGTTCTAGCGTGGGGTTCTGATGAGGTCCACAGCTAATGTTTTGTGGTAGTGAACTGATCCATGATTTTGTTAGGTTCTAGCGTGGGGTTGTGATGAGTTCCACAGCTAATGTTTTGTGGTAGTGAACTGATCCATGATTTTGTTAGGTTCTAGCGTGGGGTTGTGATGAGTTCCACAGCTGATATTGTTTGGTAGTGAGGTGATCCATGATTCTGTTAGATTCTAGAGTGGGGTTCTGATGACTTCAACAGCTGATGTTGTGTGGTTGTGAGCTGATCCATGATTCTGTTAGGTTCTAGTGTGGGGTTCTGATGAGTTCCACAGTTGATATTGTTTAGTAGTGAGGTGATCCATGATTCTGTTAGATTCTAGAGTGGGGTTCTGATGACTTCAACAGCTGATGTTGTGTGGTTGTGAGCTGATCCATGATTCTGTTAGGTTCTAGTGTGGGGTTCTGATGTTCCACAGCTAATGTTTTGAGGTAGTGAACTGATCAATGGTTCTGTAAGGTTCTAGCGTGGGGTTCTGATGAGTTCCACAGTTGATATTGTGTGGTAGTGAGCTGATCTGTGGTTTTAGTGCAGGTTTGTGATGAATTCCACTGCTGATGTTGTGTGGTTCTTAGAGGCCCTTTGGATGCCTACTAAAGAGGCCCGCGCTGAAAGCCCTGGAGTGGAGATAGTCCCATAGGTCTGTCATGTTTACGCTACAAAAACCTCTCATGCATACATATGTCTGACTGATCAATACTTTACACACACACACATACACGCATGAACACACACATGCATGAACACACACACACACACACACACACACGCACACACGCACACTCACGAACACACAAACACCTTCATGTACAAACACACACACACATACCCATAAACACACACACACACAAACTAATGCAATGTATCTACATGCCTACATTGATTTTTGTGCTTTGTGGGGTCCTCTGTAAAGCAGCAAGTGAAGCCTGAGAAATAGCAGCAGTTAGCACAAATAGCCTAAATGTGCAACTCACTCTCTCTCTCTCTCTCTCTCTCTCTCTCTCTCTCTCTCTCTCTCTCTCTCTCTCTCTCTCTCTCTCTCTCTCTCTCTCTCTCTCTCTCTCTCTCTCTCTCTCTCTCTCTCTCTCTCTCTCTGCTGGTCCTGATCCTGAGAGTAAATGTGCAAGTGTATCTCTCTGTCTCTCCCTCTCAGTCTCTCTCTCTTCCCGATAGCCTAAACATGTTAGTCTCTCTCTCTCAGGCTAATAGGGTAGTTAATCTCATTTGCTAATAGCACCTTCATCATTGCAGCAGAGAGGACGAGTGCCCTATGCATAATCACACTTACAGTATTCATTTCCACACTAATTCCATTGGCTGGACAATTAGCGCCCAACTAACAGAGGGGAAGAGAGCACAGGCACAGCAGCAGAGCAGAGCAGTGGTGGTGGGTGTGTGAATGTGTGTAGCAAAGAGGGGTGGTGGTTTGGAGGGGTGTGTGTGGGGGTGCGTGTACTGAGGAGGGAGGGGGGCTGTGGGGTGTGTGTGTGTGGGGGTGCATGCAGTGAAGAGAGGTGGTGTCTAGGAGGGGTGTATGCGTGTGTGTGAGGGTGTGTATGTGAGTGTGTGTATGTGTGTGTGTGTGTGTGTGTGTGTGTGTGTGTGTGTTTGTGTGTGGCCCTCACTCTGACAGGAGTGGGTGGTCTTGAGTTTGTGTCTCTCAGTGGGTTGGCTTCTGTTCGCCTGAAACACAGCCTGTCGTCCAGGGGTAAAAATAGACAATTTTGGCAAAGGGGGCTTTGAGTATCTGTGTGTGTGTGTGTGTGTGTGTGTGTGTGTGTGTGTGTGTGTGTGTGTGTGTGTGTGTGTGTGTGTGTGCACGCAGCAGGCACAGATGTTCCTGTGCAACAGTAATTGTGGCATCACTCCCCTGCCATGTGAACAACGGAGGCAAGCGAGGGGTTCCAGATCTCTCAAGAGATGTCACACACACACATTCACAGACAGATAGAGGAAGAGGCACAGAGACAGAGAGAAAGAGAGAGAGAGAGAGAGAAAGAGAGAGAGAGAATGAAATACAATGTATCACAACCCCACCACCCCTCAACACACACACATACACACATCCTGTGAGTCAGTAAGGAGATTGGGACAGCTTTATCACAGTCCTAGAACTAAAAGATTAAATTGGATTTGGATAAATGCATGCCTTTTAGGACAAAGAGAGTGTGCAGGAGAGAGAGCGAGAGAGAGAGCGAGAGAGAGAGAGAGAGAGAGAGAGAGAGAGAGAGAGAGAGAGAGAGAGAGAGAGAGAGAGAGAGAGAGAGAGAGAGAGAGAGTATATTGGCTGTAGATGTTATTGATGTCATTTTTCTTGTGTCATTAACACAAGGCATGGGCATGCAAATTGAATACTATGCACAATCTGCTTCATCTGAATATGTGTTTTTTTGGCAGTGTGAGTGTACATACTGTGTGTGTGTGTGTGTGTGTGTGTGTGTGTGTGTGTGTGTGTGTGTGTGTGTGTGTGTGTGTGTGTATGTGTGTGTGTGTGTGTGTGTGCGTGTGTGTGTGTGTGTTTGTGTGTACATGCATGCGGGCATGTACACATGTGGGTATGCATGTTTGTGTGTTTGTGTGTGTGGGCTACGCTGAATATATAAAAACGTGTGTGTTTCAAAGCACACCTGTGTTTATGTTTATCCCTTGTTTACATTCGGTATGTGCTCCATATGGTGATCTGTGATTAGGGTTGCCACATTTGACCCGTAGAAAACTGCCACACTTGTGGGGGATGCTGTGCAATTAAACTTAACTGTACCAGATATACAGCGTTGTTTTTCCTATTTCTTGGTCTGATTTCTAGCACTACTCTTCTTTATATTCAAAACATATTTTGCCTAGGCACATACAGTACACAAAGTGGAGAATGTGTCGCCTTCTATAGGCCCCCTTACCCAATTAGAAAACTGGCTGAATTCTTTTTAGCCAGAGTTTTTACATCAACATTGGTTCTTCCAATTTTGCATTGATGCAAGTCCCTCTAGTCCCTGTCTCTCACCAATCCAACGAAATACATGTTATTCCCACTGACATTTTTAGACCGCTACACACAGACAGTAACTACACTCTCTTGACATTTGGGATCATGAATGTTTTTTTTTTTGGGATTCGTGAATGTTTTGGCTGTTGCTAGGTGATGAGGTCACCTTTTGTATTTCTGCTATCAATCACATGGCAATAACATGCTGTTTGTGTCTTAGCAACCCTAGTGCATACCACAGAGAATAGCACCTGTACATGTATGAATGTGTGTGAAGAATATCAATGTGTGTATGTGTGTGTCGTGGTCCATCTCTCTCTACCATGTCCTGTGTGCTGACTGTGGTCTGCTTTAGACACACTATTCCACACGCGCATGCATGTACATATTACTGGCCTCCAATCCTATGGTTCAGGATACAACAGACAGTGAGGGAGAGAAAGAGACAGAAAGAGAGGGAGAGAAAGAGGGAAGGAGACAGAGGTGGGGGGAGACAAAGAGAGAGAGAGAGAGAGAGAGAGAGAGAGAGAGAGAGAGAGAGAGAGAGAGAGAGAGAGAGAGAGAGAGAGAGAGAGAGAGAGAGAGAGAGAGAGAGTATGGACAAGTAGTTCAGAGGTGTTGCACACTGACATTCAACTTTATTCATTTTAAAATTATTTCATGATTGAATAACTGAATTCATAAACATTTACATTTTTAAAAGCATGACATTCTTTTAAACACGTCCCATATACAGCACACATAGTTCCGTTCAATCAAACTTCAGATGTAATGACCTTTGTCCATCTTGCAAAATACTTCACATGACACTGCCTTAAAACAGACAGTTACAAGGATAAATCATTTACACATTTCTATAACCCACCAAGCCAAATCAGATATGACAAAGCCAATATCCACATCATCAATGGCAGCAGCAAACACTACAAACCAATGGCCACATGGTCAATGGCAACAACAAACATTTGTTTGAATGTCCATGAAACAAATCAGAAACTGTGTACCAATGGCACACAACAGTCCATAGATAGCAGAAGTAATGCTAGGCACAAGCAAGAAATGTTCTAAAATCATGCAAACTTTAATTATTGGTTACTTTTTCCTTTTTTGTAAAGAAAAATCAAGAAGTTACTATTAAAAGAATAAGTCAGTACTTCCATCTCCAATCCATCCCCTCTACAGCCCCTCTGCATACACACACGCATTCAAGCACACACACACACACACACACACACACACACATACACACATACACTCACGCACACACACAGTCTTTGTAATAAAGTCTATGATGTCTGGCAGGAGTCAACCACAGCTTACATCGAATTACAGCCACACATGCTAAATTGCATAACAGTCCTGTGGTGGCCAGATCTATAGGCCATAAAGAGTCCCAGCTGTCCTATCAGTGGCCTTGGGTTGCATAAAGCTCTTAAGCCACTGAGAGCAACAAAAGCAGCCATCAGGAACACTGGTGAGGACCGAGCCATTTTACTGCTGGACATGTATGTTATTGTTTAAACAGAAAACAGAAAAGCAGCAACAGATGCCAAATCCGAAATATTCACTCTTTTACCATATAGTGTGCTATGTAGGGGACAAAACAATGTAACTCACAGCTTATGTAGTGACTGATACAGTGAACAAGTGAACATTTTGGACGTGGCAAGAGACTTCTGGTCAGCGCCTAGCCATCTGACCACTAAACACACACACACACACACAAGCCTTAACGACATCTACAACAGCAGCAGTACGAAGTCCTGGTCAGCCGTTAACAAGCTGACTGAACAGGCATGCAAATCACATGGCACGGCCAGGGGACTGTCTGTGCTTTAACAGCACAGATGGGAAGTAAAGCCACGCCACAGCAAGGGGACTTGGCAAGACCACACTGGCCTACAAACGCAAAGTGCAGTAAATGCGTGAACACAGAAATGGAGGTCTTATAAAGTCAATTTCCAGCCTAAACACAATTTGACTGATTAGTTACTGCCTCTTGGCTTTGTGGGGCAGCACAGATGAAGATTAAAGCCATGGCAAGTGGACTTGGCAAGACCACAGATGGGGAGGTAAACCCACACTGAGGGGACTGTCCCTGCTGTAAGACGGGGGAATCAAGCTTAATCATCACACTCTAAGTCAGAGGCTTTGTCCAAAATGGCTTTCTGTGTTGCTGTCTAGTCAGGCTGTCTAAAACGAAGGTTTAACCCATCTAAAATAAAGGAATGGGGAGTGGGAGGATTTGAGGTGGGTGCAAACACATGGTTCCACCATGGCCAAAAACACATTATATTCTCATCAGGAACACACCCACCACACTGAAAACTACTCAATTCAATGATGCAGTGTTTATACAGTTCACAGTACAGTGTCAATACAAGCACACACACACACACACACACACACACACACACACACACACACACACACACACACACACAAAAAGAGTGTAGACAGTGTTTATATACAGAGCCAGTGTTGTTGCTGTCGATAGAGAATTCACTAATGCAGTCGAGTCAAGCAGAAAACCACTCAATGTCTGTCCAGATGTATTCAGGTGAGGTCTCTGCTTTGATTCGCTTTGACTCAGCTTCACATTCAGCTTACAGCAGCAATACGTCAATTGACAGGGTGTGTTCTAATGATTAGCACATCTGCTACTGCCATCGTCGCTGCTAGCAGCAGCTTCCTGTAGGACATAACCAGAATGTGAAGCATTCCAGCTTCAGACTGCTGCTGTGCTAAAAGAAATCAATACAGCGATATATGTTGATATTTTTAAAAACGATAAAATATCGATATTCTGGCTATTAATATTAATACACCCCCCAGTAGCTACTGCACAGAGAAATGCACTAGTGATTCTAAACCAAAATATAGTAAAGGCACTTTGTTCAGTACAAATGTACATTAGTCATATTGTATTCTTTTACACAAATAGTTTTTATAAGTTGACTACAGGTACATAGTAAGACTGGGCACCTTTTCTGTGACATGTTCAATATAAAGCATTGAAAAAATTCACTTTATTTTCCTGTTCAATAAATTGAACATAAAAATAATATTTGTCTGGTTTTGTTGAGTGAATTACATTGAGTAATAATTATAAAGTAATATGTATCGGTATCAGAATCAAATCGAATTGAATTGCACTGTATCGAAAATCGTATCGTATGGTGAGCCCTGTATCGAAAATCGTATCGAATCGCCATGTCCTAGATGACACCCAGCCCTACTTCAGACAGTAGAAAGCTCTGCCACATATTTCTTTCAGCCCTCCACTGAGCAAACTGAGCCTAATTCGCACGACTCTTCGACCAGATAATTAGTGACACTGCCCCGTGTCAGCAGAAATACATGGCAGGATCTTTACTTTCTCAACTCAAGATGTCTGCCCCTGCAGATGAGAACTGGCATCCAAGCGGCCCATTCACCTCTATGAGAACTGTCCATGGTGCTGAAAGAGACAGGGACTGTCTGGTGCTAAGAAACTACTCTATGAAGAGGACACACACACACACACACACACACACACACACACACCATGAGAGGGAACACAGCACACACACACACACACACACACACACGCACACACACACACCATGAGAGGGAACACAGCAATCCTCTGTGAAGAAACACAGACACTTCAATAACCCATAATTACTTATATGTATAGATACATTGTACACGTTTTCATATTTTTTATTTGAAACTTGAAATTAAATGATATGGTGTTGAACCACATACAAAATCCTCAGTTTATGGGTGTACTGTAAAAGTTACATAGTTTCTATAACATATATGAAACACTTGAAACACTAGTTGTATGACACATTTCTAAGAGTGACCATAATTTATGAGTAAAGAAATCATACATGAGGCACTGAATGTTAAATTGACTGAATGTAATGTTTTGTATGCCTTTTTCATATGGGTAATAAAGGTAATTCAGTGCTGGCGAAGCTGCTCCATCAGGGCTTATTACAGCCATAATGATGATGTGTGGTCAGGCCTTGTGTGGTACCTTCTACAAACGAGCCCGCAACACCACATGGCCATTGCCCTTAAGGCTGTTTGGCGAAATTGATTTTCAGAGGCAGAGGACAATTTTCTCGGGGGGCATTTATTTATTTGTTCAGCAACCCCACACAAAGACATACACACATGATGAACACACACAGAGATACGCGTGGCCACACACACAAAAACAAAAACAGACATACACCGATACACACAGACACATGCAGTACATACACACACATGCACACAGACAAGCACATAGTCATACAATAAAACACACACACACACACACACACAAAGACCCAAACACGCACATACTCATACAAACACACACACACATACACATACATAAACACACACACAAACACGCGCGCACACACACACACAGACTCACAAACACTCAGACAGGCACATACTCATACAAACATACATACACACTCACACACACACACACACACACATACACACACACACACACACACACACAAACAGACATAATGGCACCTCCCTCC
>CM050219.1:8872500-8882500 GCA_027475355.1 Coilia nasus | reverse complement strand
AACACACAAAGATACACATACCCCCTCTCTCTCTCTCTCTCTCTCTCTCTCTCTCTCTCTCTCTCTCTCTCTCTCTCTCTCTCTCTCTCTCTCTCTCTCTCTCTCTCTCTCTCTCTCTCTCTCTCTCTCTCTCTCTCTCTCTCTCTCTCTCTCTCTCTCTCTCTCTCTCTCTCTCTCTCTCTCTCTCACCACACACACACACACACACACACAGACATACACTGGGGCTTTATAAAAAAAAGATGTTGAGCCTGTCAAAAAGCCCCAAACTGATGACACTAACAGCTCTGTCTGTCCCTCTGCCCTGCTGGACTGTGCGCCTCTGTGCTTTTGGCCACTAATACGAACAGCATGCAGTCTTTTCAAGATGTCTGTGCTTTCGGTGACAGGACACACTCTTTTGAGTTCATTTCTGTGCTTTGAGTGAGTTTAAGTTTGACCAGAACCTACTGTGGTTGACTGGGTTTTTGGGTTTTCAGTGTCCTCTGTGTTATTCCTAACTGCTATGGGTCAACACCTTTCTTTGAGAGACTTTTATTTGGCTGGGTCCTGTGCTGGACTTCTTCTAGTGGACAGATCTTTATTTACTTTTTTGGTGTATTTATTTGGGCTTTCAGTTACTGGCCTCACATCGATCTACTATCTAACTGTGTATACTGAGGAATGTCATTGCTTTTAGAGGTAGCTCACACAACTCTCAGTTGCTACTGTGTTTTACGTAAATATATTTTTAAATTTCTTTTTACTTATTTATTTTTTATTATGTGTTATTGTGTTTGTCTGTGTCTGCAACTATTTGTTTGGCTGCCATTTTGACCAGGACTCCCTGGCGGAAGAGACGCTCAGTCTCAATGGGACAATCCTGGCTAAATAAAGGTTAAATAAAATAAATAAATAACAGGTATGGCCAAGCCCCTTCATTTTTTTTTATTATTGGATTTATTTCTGTGAACTACTTTTTGCTGGCTGATTTTTTGCTGAAATTGGATGGGCCAGAGTCTGTTACAAGAGGTTCCTGTGTTTTCACTTTTTTTACTCAGGATTGCTCCATGTTTTGCACCTATCCATCCCTTCATCCATCTATCCCTCCCTCAACCTATCCATCCATCCCTGCATCTGTCCATCCCTGCATTCCTCCATCCATCCCTAGATCTATCCATCCATCCCAGCATCCTTCCATCCACCCTTTGCTCTATCCATCCCTCCCTTTATCCTTCCATCCCTCCCTCGATCTATCCATCCACCCCTGCATCTGTCCATCCCTGCATTCTTCCATCCATCCCTAGATCTATCCATCCATCCCAGCATCCTTCCATCCACCCTTTGCTCTATCCATCCCTCCCTTTATCCTTCCAGTCCTCCCTCGATCTATCCATCCACCCCTGCATCTGTCCATCCCTGCATTCTTCCATCCATCCCTAGATCTATCCATCCATCCAGGCATCCACTCTATCCCAACATACCTCCCAGTGCCTGTCACAGAGTGAGCATCCTCACAGTCTGTACTGCCAGAGGGGTTGGAGGGGGTGGGCCTTGAGATTAATAAGGGGAAGCTCATTGCCTCGTGTCCTTCACACATGGTCTTGGCTAACGTGGCCAAATACTTCAATCCTTGTTTAAATCAGATCAGCGCATTTGGCCTCTCGCTCCCATGGTCCGAGACAATGTCAGATGCCTTCTGGCCAAGCTCCAGTGGTATGGGCTGGCATGAGCCTGTTAGGGGAGGAGAGCTTAGGTTGTGTGTGCCTGGAGGTCTGTGTTTTTTCGGGGAGAATTGGCTTGTGTCTGGCCTGTGCCTTTTCAACCTCCAGGCTTGATTTCCGCCTTGACACCCACCATCAAACTGAAAGACCCCAGGCATGTTTCTTTGCTAATTATGTATACAGGAGTTAATTAGGCATGGGCAGTGGGGTGGGGGGATGACAGGACTGCACTCATGTTCTAGAAGAATGTCAAGGACTACTGTTAGAAATACTGCAGTGAGAAGCACTTCAAATTAGAAATATCAATGCTGTCCCAGCTTGATTTCAATATCAATCCAGAATGATACTTAAAGAAACCTATGTTGCAAAATAATTGTGTAGTCCACGGCATGAACAGGCATAGTCACAAAATCGCATTTTCCAAGTCAGTCCCCCTATTGGTAGTTGCATTGAAACAACAGCTTTTTCAAAAGGACTCCTGTGAATAAATGAGCATAGTCTCAAGCTAGAAGCTTTTTAAATAGCATTTACTTATAAAATTAATTAATTAAAATTAATGCAGTTTCTGCATTTTGTGACCATGCTCGGGTTTCCCATGTACTCCTCAATTATTATAGAGAGGTTAAAATACAGTTTTCGTATATTCCAATGTATTTATGTTCTTTCCTGAGATAAAAAAAAGGCATAGGAGTTGCCTTACATACTGCTGTGCAACCACCTGCAGCATTTTGCTTCACTGAGCTGAATACTGTACTGTATGTGAGGAGCTGAGATATGGTTCCTAAACATAACACTGTCCAGAAAAAACCCTGAATTATTCAACATTTCACTAAACTACTTGGGCAGCCTTGTGTACAGCTGCAAGCCTGCAAGTGAGAGAGATGTTTTTCAGATGCAGGATGTGGGCGCAAAATGTTGCTGTTTATTTATTTGTGTGATAATTTATTTGTGTACCACATGCTTCTGTTGGCCCTGAGAGTGTTTGCAGCAGTGCTAGGTTCAAATTTTGTGTTTTCTCAGGGGAAGAACATTAGACATAAACAACAGCCCCTTTTTCACATCCTCCAGACGACTGATTAATGACAGCACACCGGCTCTCTGCCCACTCTCCAGCTCAGCTACTGTAGCCTCCATCTTAGCTCGGCTCCAGCACCACCCCACCCTGTGGCCATGCACTGTCGGTTTGAAGCAGGGCTGCGTCACACATGATGTTGAAATGCCTATATGAAGTTTATGATTATTCACATTATTATTTACATGTGACTGCCTGGATGAAGTCAGTGTAGCATGTCTTGATGTTTATATGTAGCTAACCCCCAGCTAACTTCCATCTTAGCCATGCTCCAACATTGGGCCACGCTGTATTTAGATAGCCCAATAGATTGTTCCACAGACTATCTGCAGATGCTAAGACTATTATTACATCACATTACATTACAGTACACTTACCAGATGCTTTTATCCAAAGCGACTTACAAAAGGAGGACATAATAAGCTAACAGAGGTGTAGAGGAACACAGAGTAAACAGACTACACACATACACACAAGGAGATACATGTGCCCTACCCAAGTTTCCCGGGGCAGGGACACTTCAGACACACACACACCCTATACACACAGACTCATACAAGCATGAGGCACCTAGGTAAAGAGTTGGATGGACTATTAACAAACCATCTGTTGAAATGGGTCTGTGTCTTGTTAAGGTTAGGGGTATGGTTTGGTTAACATAATAAGTCAGTAAATTATAAACAAAATGCAGCTAAATTTTAAACAAACCATTTGTAAGATCTCAGTTGGTGGACTATCCACAAAAGTATTACCGAACATGACACTAAGGCAATGTGCTGTAGGTTTGAAACGGGGTTAAATTTGACTTACACTAGAGTCTGTGGCATGATGTCATTCTGCCTTCATAAAATCAGTGTATTATTATCCTTCTTATTTACATGAGTGCCTGTGTGAAGTCAGTGTATCATGTGCTGATGTGTATGTGTGTGAATATTAATATTGTGCATTTGTAGTGTTTTACCACTACAATTACATCCTTATTCAGACAGACCAATAAGAAAGAACACACACACACACACACACACACACACACACACTCAGGGATAGATGTGTAAACGTATTTAGGGCCACTACTGGCATAATTCTCTGGAAAGGAGCGCCTAAAAAAATAGCATGTACAGCACAAGCAAGGCACACTTTGTTAAAACTCCAAATATCGTCTGTTATACAATAGTTAGATCCGGTCGAATTATTTATCAATTGATCACGATGGACGAGACGCGTTCAATGCGTCACTAGGAGTGAGGGTATTCCCCGGCATACTAAGGGTGACACTTCACATCTAATAATCACTCCGCGGCCAAAGATACAATTTAACCGTTACACCAAGATTCCATATCATATTCCTATCATTCCACCCAATACGTAAATAAACAGTAATCGACCGTTTTATTCCATGCGGCATCTTGTCGACTTAAGTCGACAGTGGCGCCTAGAGGGTTAAACATGACCAAGCGGAAGGGCATGGCTCAAACACAGGGATTAACACTGCTGTTAATTTAACCTGCATGACACAGACTATTAACATCACATCAGTGTTACAGCTAAATCCATACACCAAACATCCGTCACAAAACCATCCCCCTTCTCTGATCAGCACCGAACTCCCATTTGATTTCAGTCAACGTAAAATAAAATAAATTCAGATGACGGAAATCCGTCACAGCGACTATTCAGATGACGGAATTCCGTCATAGTGATGGAAAACTTTAATCCATGCGGTTGCACAATCAACGGCAATGTTCAATTCAACGTGTACAAGTAGGCAGAGCAGTGGTGCGCACTACGCGTTGCTCAGCAACCAAGACGCCAGCGGAGGAACTTGATTGTAACAAACAATCAATCAAATAAAGAAAATAAATTTATCATTTTGTGTAATTAATTGTGTTGCCAAAGGAACTATTGTATAAAAGCAATATAACACTTGTGGTTGTGAGGTAATGGCTAGTTTGCTATTTATTGTGGCACCTTATTATAAAGCGTTACCAGATGTTCCTTTAACTGATCTTTCTCTGTGTTCATTTTCCTGCTTTATGTGTGCTAAGCTCCCCGCCTGCAGCTTCGTGCCTGCGGCGAATCACACCCGTGAGGGTATTCCACAACAACCTCACTCCCACTCGTGTTATATTATAAGTATACATGATGAAGGACAAATACCGCTTTGCTGTGGCATGTATATGCAAATCTGGAAGTGTCCATGAGAATGTGGGTGTTAAGTGTAATTTATGACAGGAGAGGTGTAAAGAGCGCCTAATTATTTATTCCCTTGTTTGTACAAAACCTGCTGGTGAAATCACATGTGTAAGAATTCTCCACCTCGTGAGAGCAGGTGTGCAACAGAAAGTGCGAATGCCCTTGCTTTCCGTAATGTCTGAAAACATGGCGCGGAAAACGCACCCGCTGCACAGTGCACACTGTCTGAAATTGTCACAAGTGGCCTTGATTGGGCACTTACCTCATTCAAAAGTTTTTCAGCAATTTCACAAATGTACTTACATCCAGCCCTCAGAGAGAGAGAGAGAGATTGATTGTTCTATTTTGGAAGAATAGCTACCACATACAAATATACCCTTACAGTACATGTAGAAAACAATCTCTCTCACACACTCTTTCTGTCTCTCTCTCTCTCTCTCTCTCTCCCTCTCCCTCTAAACACACACACAGAGGAGCAGGTTTGGGTGTTATTACACTATAAATACTTTAGTGGCCGTAGCCTGAAGTGGTGTGTGATGAGAAGGTGCACAAGTGAGTTCTCTGCAAATGAACAAAGTTGTGTTTTCACTTGGCATGCCATCCATGTGATTAATATTTTACACTACCATATCTATTGAAATATTTAGCAGTTTTCATAACAAATCCATTTGTCCTTACGCTATGATGTAAAAGACGGCCCTGGGGTAGAGGAAAATAAAGCTCAGATGATTTTGTGAAAGAGAGATACATACTGTATAAAAAAGGAAAGAAAAATAAGCAAAACACTGCAAGTAAACACCGTACCCACCATGCCACCACGCCGTGGGTGGCCAGTGATTCCCTGAACCTGTTATTTAATGCACTACAACAGGAGTTGTTAAATTCCAGGAATATTCAAAGATGAAAACTTTCAATTGGAAATAACAAGGATATATGGGAATTATCCAGGAGTTACCAAAGGATGCAAAAACAAAGCAAAGCTTGCTGCAAAGGAAGCAGATCTCTTCAGCAGCAGGAACATGTTTATAATAGATGTGTTGGTAGATGGGTGGTAGGATGAATGAATGGGTGTAACTAGGCTGTTCAAAATTATACCTCATCTCAATTTAGCTCTTGCATTTTCCCCCCTGCATTTATGTGTGGAAGTGGTGTGTTTTTTCTACTTTGTAGAACTATGGGTTGTCTGAAAAACAACATTATTAACAAACTTCTCGGAACCCCACAACAAGGCTATTTTGGGTAATAAAAGCAAGCATTATTACCAGGAAAAGCTCTCAGATAAACAGAACTGCTGCTGAAACACACGGCTGAAATTACCATCCCATTTTTTACTTCTCGTACTAATGGCTAATTCTGGTGGATTTGTAGGGCAGTAACGGAGGAAAAACACGGCACATGTTTTATTTTGTTCAAGGCCTCGTACATTATTCACACCCCGCTCCTGCTGGGAACCGTCGTGCGTGCCATTAAGTCAAGCCCAACAGCTTTTGTTTGCTTATTTATGATCAGCTTCAGCAGTGCAACCTGCCAGGCTCTGACTCTTCACAACATGCGCCGTGGCGTGAGCCGGAGAAAATACATCTCTTTTTTTTTTTCTTCAAGCCACATGTTCGGAAGAGGATCACACACGCTGCACACCGCTCTCTCCAGAGGACTGGCGTTGGTTGGGCCACGCTGAAGAAATTATGTTCATGTCGTGTGGGGGAGAAAAAGGCTTCATGCTCTGTCATTTACCTCTACTCATGCAAGATCAGTCCGCTTCATGAAATAAAGACATAATAAAAATACATAAATATTAACACAATATGGCAGCAGTGTCAGAGAGGGGTAGACTTCAAAAATTTGGTTAAGTGGCAAACTTGGTTTATTTAACCCAGACCTAGTTATACATCTGATAGAGGAAGAGCTTGTTGACATTTGTTTAGTAAGTAGAAAGAAGCCCTGGGCTGTTCTGCACCCCCGTGTTTGCGTCATACTGTACATGTCTGGGATAGATTTTCAAATAGGATGGGTTTTTTTATACACACACACACACATGCACAACAAAGCACGATAAGTGGATTGAAGACTTTAATTTCGTCTCTGCCCGGTTGCTGTCATCTGAACAAACAGGGCTAATTTTCTTATGATTGCTCTGATAAACAGCATGGCAGGAATCAAAGAGCCGAGTAGCCATCGGCCCCCGGCGCTGATGCTTTTAGCTGCGCTGGCAGAGAGCGGGGCAGCGCACATGAAAAGGGCTCTTTCTGCTTAATGGTCGAGGTGAATCAGAGCAGTCTTCTGTTGCCCAGCGCCCCGACGCACTGGGCCTACAAACCCTGGCCCTGCTTTTAAGGGAGAGCACTGAGGTCTGAATACCAATGTGAGCCACACGTCTGATCTCAGAGTCAGTGGAGGAGGAGGGGTTGGAGGGAGTGGGGGATGGGTGCACAAGACGGGTAGGGTTGGGGGGCTGATTACAAAAGAGTGGTGGGGTCTAGGTGCACAAGAGGGGTAGGGCTCGGGGGGCTGTTTGCACAAGAGGGGTGGGGTTGGGGCACTGGTTACAGAAGAGGAGTGGGGTTGGGGGGGCTGGTTGCACAAGAGGGGTGGGGTTGGGGGGGATGGTTGCACAAGAGGGGTGGGGTTGGGGGGGATGGTTGCACAAGAGGGGTAGGGTCTAGGTGCACAAGTGGGGTAGGGTGGAGGGGATGGTTGCACAAGAGGGATAGGGTTGGGGCACTGGTTACAGAAGAGGGGTGGGGTTGGGGGGCTGATTACAAAAGAGTGGTGGGGTCTGGGTGCACACGTGGGGTAGGGTTGGGGGGATGGTTGCACAAGAGGGATGGGGTTGGGGGGATGGTTGCACAAGAGGGGTGGGGTTGGGGGGATGGGTGCACAAGAGGGGTAGGGTTTGGGAGGCTGGGGGGTAAACAGGTCAACTGGAAAGACCTCACGGTGTGTGAGTGCTTTTTCCCTTCCTCAGAGACTATAAATGGTGGGGAGGTGCGGGGGGCTTAGCACACATAAAGCAGGAAAATGAACACAGAGAAAGATCAGTTAAGAGAACATCTGGTAACGCTTTATAATAAGGTGCCACAATAAATAGCAAACTAGCCATTACCTAACTGCTACGACCCACTGCAGATCCTGAGGTCTGTGTGGTGACCATGCATGGGGTAAAATTTTTAACTTACAGATATCACCATGAAACTTAACCAGTTGATTCCTTCCTTGTATAGGAGTAAAAAAGTATTAAGTTTTCTGTAATTTTATGTTTAAATATGCTAATTAGACTTTACATAATTAAATACGCGCTAATTTGCATATATTTTCAAGCAAAGAATCTGACCATTGGAAAAAGCCAGGTTCAAAATTATTTTTTTCATTTTGTTAATATATTAAATCAAAAAAATGTACAGAGGGGATAATTAATATTTTCTTTTGTTATCCAGTAAATCAGAAAATAGTGCCAATAGCCTTAAAAAGTGCATTTGGCCCTATTTTTATGCATAAAATGTTATGTAAATCAGGCCAAGAATGATATATCAACAAATCCTTCTGTAAAATGCTTCAAAATGTAGTTAGGAGTAAGACTGTAAAGTTTGGTGTATGTAGGTGCTACAGAAGTGGAGATTCTTTGCTCGGAGTGTGAGGAAAAACTAATTTTGAGAAAACGGCCTTTAAAGATTTGTATGACAAAATTCCACAAATTGCTATTGAACGCCATGGATTACAGACAAAATATGTTAACCAACCAGCCCACAAAAGTGGAAACCAACCACTTTAGCACTTAGGACTGCCGACAGGTGCGTACTGCTGAAGTGTCTTTTTAATTGGCACTTCAGCAGTACGCACCTGTTGGCAGTCCTAAGTGTTAAAGTGGTTGGTTTTCACTCTTTTTCTCTCTCTCGTTCTCTCATTCTCTCTCTTTCATTCTCCCTCTCTCTCCCCCTGAGCTACACCCCACAGACATACTTACATATACCCCCTGATCAGTACACACATGCTCCCAGACATTTCATCCCCTAGACACTGTGAATAATAACTTGAAAATACTAGTAAACTTCAAGTCGTGTCCGTCTCCCTTTTTGTGTTTGCGTAGCATAAAAAGTGGAATCTCGTCTGGAATTTTGTGTCGGCATCAAAGATCAAAAGGGTGAGTATCACGACCTTATGGTGTGTCACTGAGTAAATAGGCCAGACTCCCATAGGAAGAATGCACCACCTAAGCGGCATACTGTTTGTTGTGGATTTTTGTAAATTTTTTTTGGTTTGTTATTTTTGCAGTAATCCTTGTAGAGAGGTTTTTATCATTTGGCCTATGTTGGTTTGGTTGGTTCAAATTTGTAAAGAACTCGTACGCGTAGTAGCCATTGTGGTAAGACGTTTTAGCGTTTAATAGTTATGGCAAAACAGTTTGTCCTACATTTGCGTCCTATGATTTTGATTACTGTGTAGTATATAAGATGAGAGAGAGAGAGAGAACAATACAAATGCGTATTAATATTATAATTAATGGCCGGGTTAGCCAGTTAAGAACCTCCTTAACGAGTTAAGAAGGCTCTTAAGAAGAGGTTGGCTAAGAGAAAGCGTTAAGATAAGAGTGTTTCCCAGAGGCCTTCTTAACGCCCTTCTTACCAATGTCTTAAGAACCTTCTTATCTGCCTTCTTAACTGGAGCGCAATGAGCAATCCATCCCAGAATGACCGATTGGAGCGCATAGTTACCACAGTAAAATCATCAAGATTATAGAGCGATACTCTAGAATCTTTGGTAAAATGCTCCCAACTGAAGTTGTGGTATAACACGTGGCATCCGACTAAAACCATCAGTAAAATAACGGCTAAGTAAGACAATTGTTATCACGCCCGCACACCCCTCTTGTGCAACCATCCCCCCAACCCTACCCCTCTTGCAAAATAATAAGATGTCATTAACTTGTATCTTAGCATATAGTTTGCTTTAACACTTACCATTTAAATGATGCTAAAGTAACTATTAATCAGTGCCAAAAAGACATACTGTTAACTATTAACAAATATCAATACAA
>CM050219.1:8862500-8867500 GCA_027475355.1 Coilia nasus | reverse complement strand
ACGATGATCTACATGACATTTAAACACACTGTGCCTAGTATAGGTAGCTTAATAAACATGAAAAAAAATTATTTTGCATGTGGATCACTTGGTATTTCTTGTGGACCACCAGTGGTCTGCGGACAACACTTTGAGAAACACTGGTCTAGCATCATCTATAGGACCATCCAAATTAAGTGTGACTCGCTACAGCACTCTCCCTTCTCCTCCAGGTAATGATTGCGCTATTATACTTTTTAACAACAAATAGCATCAATTAAAACACAAAACAACAGCACGTACTGTAAGGTGTATGTTTTAACTATTTTCTATTTTAACAACCAACATGTTAATGAAATGCTAGAAGCAATAGATATTTTATTGTGTAATGCCTATGTGCTATATTCAACTATAGGAATTAGTGCAACATGAATTATTAACCACTGGGAAGAAGGCCAAGAGGAATATTCGGTTGCTCTTCAAAGAGTTGAGGTTGCTTGTTCTCAGCTATGCTTGAAGCTACTCTAATTGCCATTTCCATGATCTATGTACACACACACACGGGCGTAACCTACATTTTCCTGCCTTGGAAACCTACCAGAGCCATAGTTAATGTTTTTTGTTTAAATATTTATTTTTTGTTAAAGCTACATCATGCTGTTCATATGATGTACGGAGCGCAAATAGCTAGAATAGAGCTATGCTAATGTCAGCCTCTGTAATTCTGCATTATTACATATTTAGAAGAAGAAAAAAAAAACACTTTACCACATGAGTCACTTGAACCTGGGTCACGCCAGGCTTAGTAACAAGCTACATTAACACAGGTTTAATTAACAAGCCTGGTTCCATTACCTCAGGGTACACCCCATTATAGGCAAAGCCCAAAGTGTCATTCTCCCTACAAACTATAGCAACACTATATATAGGAATTACAACATACACTGCGGGTCCAATCTTGTCAGTTATCTATGTCTCTCGAACCCCCCTGAGAAGAATATCCTACGCCACAGCATTCAGTTTGTGTGTGTGTGTCAGTCTGTGTTTGTGTGTGTGTCAGCTTGTGTGTGTCTCACTTTTTTCAGAGTGTGTGTCAGTTTGTGTGTGTGTGCCAAGTCTGTTTGTCTTTCAGTGTGTTTGTCGGTTGGTACGTGTGTGTCAGTCTGTGTGTCTCACTTTCTGAGTGTGTGTCAGTCTGTGTGTGTGTGTCAGTCTTGTGTGTGTCTCACTGTCAGTGTGTGTGTCAGTGTGTGTGGTGTGTGTGTGTGTGTCAGTCTGTGTGTTTATCAGTTTTAGTGCCTGACACGGTGCCAGAGTACCATGTAGACTGCTATGTGACTGGACAGAACGCAGAGTTCTGGGAATAGGCCGATAAATAATTCACTGAAACACACAGGTCCTTTGGGGGGTGTATCTGTGGTGTGTGTGTGTGTGTGTGTGTGTGTGAGTGTGTGTGTGGCGTTCAGAAGCATAACAGGCCCCTGGGGGCCTCGGGGCCTAGGGTGTACACCGTGTTGACAACCCTAAATAATCTCCCAGCGCCATAAGCGCTCCTGAAGCACGCTGCCAAAAGGAGCATAAATGAGGTGCCTTTGAATCTAAACGCTTGTGTTTGTGTTTGTTTAGCAGCGTGCGTTCCTGTGAGAAATGCGCTGTCCCTGCAGAAACGCTTCGCTGCAGACAGAGATATTTTTACTTAATGCGACGGCGTGGTGGAGAAAACAACCCAATTAAGGGCATAAATAATTAATCCAGAAGGAGCCTCATGTCTGCACTGCACCGTATGCAGACCTATGGGCACCATAGATCACCGGAGGATGCAGGTGGGGGCTACAAAAACTAACTAAAGAGGACTCAGCATTCTCACCGTGATGTAGGCTCCAGGAGACTTTTTAAAGACAGGGCAAGTAAAATTTACTTCACTTTTTAATTTCCATCTTTTACTGTCTTCATTTCCTTTACTATGAGTTCAGTACATGTAATAGGCATCTTGAAGAGGCACACACCAACTACAGAGGACTCCCACTGTTCCCACTGTAATGTAGATTCCAGGATACTAATATTTAAAAATGAAAAAAAAAAAAAAGTTTTTAGTTATATATTTAATAAAGAGCATTTCGTTTAATACTGTATATTTCATATGCTAAGGGAGCAAAGATGAATGGCTTTTATGTTTGTGTGTTATGTTTTGTGAATGCATTTTATGTTGGTTAAGAGGAATGGTGGTTTGGAGCAGATGTTTTGAGTTAAACACAAGTGGTTCAGCTGAATGAAGAAGGCTGCATGCAAAGACAGGGAACGGTTGTCTTCAAAATGGAGGACAAAAACACAGAAAAAAGAGCAGGAAGATTGGTGGAGCACACTGTGTTTAAAACACTACACTACACTCAGCCATACACACACATACACACACACACACACACACACACACAATAAAGATTCTTTGAGTCCATTTCATGTAGTTCTACATATATATATATATATATATATATATATATATATATATATATATATATAGTACTATATAAATGATCAGTACAGCAGTATTGTATACACAAACAAAAAAAAGACATATACCTGCAAATTAGATGATTAGAGTTCATACAATGGTAAGCTGGTGGGAGATACCAAATAACCACAGGTCTTTTATATGCACACACACACAAACACACACACACACACACATCACACACACACACACACACACACAATACCAGACAAACAAATGAAACATGGATTTCTTTTCGCCCATCGTCCGCTTAGGTCCACACCGATGGGGCTGAGAGACCTCTCCAAGCTATTTGGGCTCCACAAATGTGTTTACATATGGAATAGGCTGTGGCTGGCCACACCAAGCGATACAAAAGGTGGCGATTGAAATACGTTTTCTCCTGTGGGCCGCATTCATACGCGAGGCGTGTCGATATGTGCAGTCGACCGTCCGCCGACAGCGCACCACGGCATGAAATTGGGTAGGAGGACTGACCCTGGACTGGGACTGCACTAGGCCCAGGGGTTTGAGGGGGAAAAGAGGGGAGAGAGAGAGGGGGGGGAGGAGAGGACAGAATAATGGGTGTTGGAGATAGAGAAGAGAGTGGGGGGGAGATTGGGGGGAGAGAGGGGGAAGGAGAGGATAGAGTAGTGGGCTTTGGAGGTAGAGAAGGGGGGTGAGGCGGGGGGAGAGGGGGAAAGAACGATAGAGTAGTGGGTGTTAGAGGTAGAGAAGAGAGGGGCGGTTGAGGGGAGAAAGAGAAGAGAGAGATTGGGGGTGAAGAACGATAGAGTAGTGGGTGTTGGAGGTAGAGAAGAGGGGGGGGTATGAGGGAGGGAGAGAGGAGGAAGAAACGATAGAGTACTGGGTGTTACAGGTAGAGAAGAAGGGGGGCCTTGGGGGGGGGGGGAGAGGTGGGACAGGGGAAAAGAGGGGAGAGAGGGGGAAGGAGAGCGATACAGTAGTGGGTGCTGGAGGTAGAGAAGGGGGGGGTGAGGGGGGGAGAGAGGGGGAAGAACGATAGAGTAATGGGTGTTAGAGGTAGAGAAGAGGGGGGCGGTTGAGGGAGAAAGAGAAGAGAGAGATTGGGGGGAAGAACGATAGTTCTGGGCATTGGAGGTAGAGAAGGGGGGTGGGGGGGGAGATAGGGAAGGAGGATAGAGTAGTGGGTGTTGGAGGTAGAGAAGGGGGGTGGGGGGGGGAGATAGGGAAGGAGGATAGAGTTAGTGGGTGTTGGGAGGTAGAGATGAGGGGGGGTGTATGAGGGAGGAAGAGAGGAGGAAAGAACGATAGAGTAGTGGGGTGTTAGAGGTAGAGAAGGAGGGGGGTTGGGGGGAAAAGAAAGTGGGAGAGGGGAAAAAGAGGGGAGAGAGAGGGGGGAAAGGAGAGGATAAAGTAGTGGGTGTTGGAGGTAGAGAAGGGGGGGATGAGGAGGACAAAAGGGGGAGGAATGATAGAGTAGTGGGTGTTGGAGGTAGAGAAGTGGGGGATGAGGAGGACAAAAAGGGGGAGGAATGATAGAGTAGTGGGTGTTGGAGGTAGAGAAGTGGGGGATGAAGGGGGGAAAGGGGGAAAGGGGGAGGAATGATAGAGTAGTGGGTGTTGGAGGTAGAGAGGGGGGTGGGGGGGAAGAGGTGGAGAGAGGATAGAATAATGGGTGTTTGACGTAAAGAAGAGAGTGGGGGAAATGGGGGAAAGAGAGGGAAGGAGTGTAGACTAGTGGGTGTTGGGTGGGGAGAGGGGAGAGGGGGGGAGAGGGGGAAGGAGTTTAGAGTAGTGGGTGTTGGAGGAAGTGAGGGGTGAGGGGGGGGAGAGGGGGGGTGGAGGAGGATAGAGTCGTGGGTGTTGGAGGTAGAGAAGGGGGGGATGAAGGGGGAAAGGGGGAGGAATGATAGAGTAGTGGGTGTTGGAGGTAGAGAAGGGGCGGTGGGGGGGGAAGAGGTGGAGAGAGGATAGAATAATGGGTGTTTGATTGTAAAGAAAGAGAGTGGGGGAAATGGGGGAAAAGAGAGGGAAGGAGTGTAGACTAGTGGGTGTTGGGTGGGGAGAGGGGAGAGGGGGGGGAGAGGGGGGAAGGAGTTTAGAGTAGAGGGGTGTTGGAGGAAGTGAGGGGGTGAGGGGGGGGATGAGGGGGGTGGAGGAGGATAGAGTCGTGGGTGTTGGAGGTAGAGAAGGGGGGTGAGGGGGCAGAGGTGGGGATAGAGTACTGGGTGGAGGTAGGAAAGGGGTTGGGAGAGGGGGGAAGGAAAGGAGGATAGAGTAGTGGGTGTTGGAGGTAGAGAAGGGGGATGAAGGGGGATGAGGGGGGGATAGAGTAGTGGGTGGAGGTAGAGAAGGGGGGGTGAGAGGGGGAGAGGGGGGGAGAGGGGGGAAAGGAGGATAGAGTAGTGGGTGTTGGAGGTAGAGGAGGGGAAGGGCGGAGATGGCAGGGTAATGAGAGTTTGGACGTAGGGTTAAAAGAAAGAGAGGTGGGGGAAAGAGAGAGAAACAGAGAAAGACAGAGGAGAGAGAAAAACAGAGAGAGACAGAG
>CM050219.1:8852500-8855000 GCA_027475355.1 Coilia nasus | reverse complement strand
CCCAAATCAGTGGCGACACACACACACACACACACACTCTCTCTCACTCCCTCCCTCCCTCCCTCTCTCCCTCTCTCTTTCTCTCAGACACACACACACACACACACACCAAAATGCCCAGCTGCGAGTGCTTATTTCTCAGCTTTGCAGTGGCACACACACACACACACACACACACATGCCTGTAAGGACCTATTTCCCAGCTCAGCTGTGACCTGCACTAATGAGAGCTGAGGAAATGCCAGGGGTACCCAGCACCGTGAGGGGGAGGCACACACACACACACACGCACCACAACACACACACACACACACACACACACACACACACACACACAGTCACAGTCACACACACACAGTCACAGAGGTGCCAAGCACAGCAGGGAGAGGCACCTGGCTACCTAAGACACATGCTGCTGCACCCGCTAGGAAAAAGACAACACACACACACAACACACACACACACACACACACACACACACACACACACACACACACACATGGTCAGGGAGACAGAGACAGTGAGAGAGAGAGAGAGGAGAGAGAGAGAGGAGAGAGGAGAGGAATGAGAGAGGAGAGAGAGAATGAGAGAGAGAGAGAGAGAGAGAATGAGAGAGAGAGAGAGAGAGAGAGAGAGAGAAAGACTTTACAACCTGTGACTGTTACAGTTAAATGCTCTATCAGTGTACTTCCATTACTCTGCGTGTAAGAATGGCAGCTTTGCAGACTCACATTCATGTGCATAGCCAATCTGTATGCCTTTACATTCATTTCACAAGTGTGCTTTCTAGCTTCCGTACATGTAAATAACAACAGCAACACATTCCACATAAGACTTTATATACCTTAGCAATGGAATTCTCTTTTCTGATTGGCTGATGAGGTGGGAATTCATGTTGTATTACTGCCTACCTTTAAAGTAGATCTCAAAAAATTTGAATCACCGTTCCATGTCAATGTGCTTATGAATGGTAACCACACCAAATTAACAGTTAAATGACTATTCCACGCTCTACTTTTGTCTTAATGGATGCTATAAAGTAGCAAATCGACCATTTACTTGGGTAGTTTATTCATACAAAATTGCATAAATACAAACGGGAGATAAAAGGGATAACGGCCTTCAAGGGGACCAGTTCTGTGGAAATAATGACTTGGCGGAAAACAGTTCTTCGCCTCCACTTCGCCATTATTTCCACAGAACTGGTCACCTCGTCGGCCGTTATCCCTTACTTGCTGTAGGGCACCTGAGGAACTTCACTTTCAAAATGATAATTAGTAAAAACAGTAAATAATATGCACAGTTACAAAAACCATGGACCCCACCATAGAGGTACTGTACTTTACTGGCCCAACTGGCAAGTCTGGATGCTTTTCTCACATTTATTCCAGTGCAAGGTGACATCACCACCCTGTACAACTGCTTTTATAGTGTAGAAACCAAATTATAGAGCATAGAAACAGCACAATGCAGAGTGTGAATGGTGGCACAGCAGTTTTTAGTTTCAGCAATCTTTACAAAGTTTGCAAAGTTTGCAATTTTGTATTTGTTAATCTTTCGTCACCATCCAGAACACAGTGAATGACCTGTGTGTGTGTGTGTGTGTGTGTGTGTGTGTGTGTGTGTGTGTGTGTGTGTCTGCATGAAGTCATGGTTGAAACACAACAGATGTGGCAGTGATTTATTGAACACCATTCCAAATACTGCTGATATTTTTACAGTAAATATAAGAGATAATGTTCTGCGAGGCGGACATTTTTTTTAAATAAGCCCCAACAGGGTGATGCAGGACGTGAAGCAGAGGGATGTTGAATCACTCTGAAGAGGCTTATTCCACAAGATTGACAAACTCACAGAACATTATTCTGCTTATTATGTGGCTCCTTGCGAAACATAATATAAGAGACTTAAACACTTGACACAATGTCATATTTTAAATATTTTGAAATAATTCATCTAGGAAATACAATGTTTAAGCGTTCCATAGCAATGTGTCCAGCTCCTAAATAACTCATTGCAGATTATTGTTGATATTCTGTTATGATAAGTAAACAGACTACCTGCAGAGTGATCTGAAAGAAGCACAAAACCCAGTGCCATTAACAGAGGTCATTATACTTTCTCGGCACTCAAAATACAAAAATAGTTGACCTCCGAACGTTGGAGTGGTCCATTCAAAGTCAATAGGATGTTCATCAGCATTTTAAAGAGCCGTATAATAACATGGATGTGTTTGTGCTTGTAACTGAAGTGGGCTGATATTTTCATAATGAATAAGACTGATATCTGTGCTTGTAACTGAAGTGGGCTGATATTTTCATAATGAATAAGACTGATATCTGTGCTTGTAACTGAAGTGGGCTGATATTCTCATAATGAATAAGACTGATATCTGTGCTTGTAACTGAAGTGGGCTGATATTTTCATAATGAATAAGACTGATATCTGTGCTTGTAACTGAAGTGGGCTCATATTTTCATAATGAATAAGACTGATATCT
>CM050219.1:8845000-8847500 GCA_027475355.1 Coilia nasus | reverse complement strand
TAGAGTAGAGTAGAGTAGATTAGAGTAGAGTAGAGTAGAGTAGAGTTACTTTATTGATCCCGAAGGAAATTATAATTTAATAGAATAAGTTTCTGCACTAAAAGTTCACATTTCCTTTTTCTATGTTTATTCTATGTCCAGCAGCATACTCATAATAGACATTGCAAAAACAGATCAAACATATTGCACACGTCTGCATTCATACAACTTAACTGGGGGAAAAAGGTAATGATAATAAGAAATCCACAAGGTGACCTTAAGTGACCTTAAGAGCATGCTCTGTGAGTGTTTCTCTTCCTAACAAAACTAACCTCCACTAACCAACACTTTATCTGGGTGCCCTTGTGCATGTGTGTGTGTGTGTGTGTGTGTGTGTGTGTGTGTGTGTGTGTGTGTGTGTGTGTGTGTGTGTGTAGAGGGGTGTGTGTCTAAAGTGTCCCTGCCCCAGGAAACTTACCTAAGGCACATCTATCTCCTTGTGTGTTCCCTCCTTGTGTGCACCCTAGGCTGCACTAACCTTGCCATGCCTTTGTTCACTCTGTGTTCCTCTACACTTCTGCTAGCTTGTAGTGTCCTCCTTTTGTAAGTCGCTTTGTATAAAAGTATCTGCTATGTGTAATGTAATGTAATGGAATGTATTTGCATTACATGTAATGTATTAAATAGCATTTGCTGTCACAGTGGCTTTAAGAAGGCCAGTGGGTGGCCTGCCGGTTAAGGTAATTGACTTGTGACAGGATCCCAGGTGCCAATCTGCCAACTGCCAGTACTGCTCAGTGCTACTGAGGTACTCTGGGCATGGTACCGTCCCCACACACTGCCCCTTGGGTACCGTTGTCATGGCTGCCCCCTGCTCACGTGTGTGATGGCTGAAATTCAGAGTCAATTTCGTTGTGGACACCGTTTGGTGTGCTGTGTAATCATATTGACAAATGGGTGCTGTCTGTTGTGTTATAGCTTGCTCATCCTCCACTAGTCTTTTTTGTATAATGCAGCGGAAGTGATCCTATTATTGGCATAGCGCCAATTTCTGCTGCTGTTCCACTTACAATAAGGCTTTACCCGGTGAAAAAGAAGTTATCCCCGTGAAAATACACAAATTCAGCTTCTGTAAACGTTTGGTTTAAGTAAGTGAGCATATAATGTTCATTTTAAACTGATTTCGCATCAAAATGTCTCTCACCACCTGGCCAATAACAGAGTTGTTTACACTGCACAGTGGTCCCTCGCTATAACGCGGTTCACCTTTCGCGGCCTCGCTGTTTCGCAGATTTTTTTTTGTGCATGCTTTTTTTTTTTTTTTTACAGCGCATTGTGTTTTGTGCCCTGATTGGCTAAGGGACTGTAGAACATTGTCAATCAATCTCCTGTACAGTACAGAA
The DNA here is from genome assembly GCA_027475355.1 of Coilia nasus. Classification (NCBI taxonomy): domain Eukaryota; kingdom Metazoa; phylum Chordata; class Actinopteri; order Clupeiformes; family Engraulidae; genus Coilia; species Coilia nasus. Next base: position 8,846,118 of record CM050219.1, on the reverse strand, counting down.
TGCACTCAGTTTGTAAAATGTACATAAATCTTCCATCGCTAGCTGTGTGACAAAGTTTGAACATTGAGAGTAGAAGACAGAAATGGGAGAAAATGTCAATGCCTGTCTGTGTATAAAGTGTATAAAAGTGTATAAAGTGTGTAGTGAGGGGTTTTACAGGCTTAAAACATCTATAATAATTGTAAAAAATAAAGCTGACTACTTCGCGGATTTTGCCGATCGCGGGTTATTTTTAGAACGTAACTCCCGCGAATAACGAGGGGCCAATTTATACCATATTCTGTATGTGCCAACACATCTACGTTCCGACTACTGTCACTACTCTCTGTCTGTGTGTCTCTGTGTCTGTTTGTCTCTGTGTGTCTATTTGTCTCTCTGTCTCTGTCTCTGTCTCTGTCTGTCTCTCTCTCTCTCTCTGTGGTCATCCTCCACTAGTCCCATATATGGTATATACATTATACTAGGGCTGCTCAATTAATCGAATTCTAATCGTGATAACGATTTCAGGGCCAAACGATCTCAAAACAAATAAAATCGATGGCAACAATGTTTTTGTCCTAATTATTTTCTACTGTTTGTACTGTACATTAGATGTATACATTAGACATTTCTACTGTTTGTACGTTAGACATCAAAGGAGACTTACTAATGTTTACGAAGAAAGGTATTAGGGAAAATCCGAAGGTACAAGAAGGTTTTTTCGAAATGTTTTTGAATACATTTTCAATAAATGAAGCATGTTACTGAGGAAAACAAAATAATCGTTTGAATAATCGTGATTTCAGTTTTGGCCCAAATAATCGTGATTCCGATTTTTTCCATAATCGAGCAGCCTTACATTATACATATGTGCCATGTGTGGGCTGCATGTGTCCTGTGCAAATATGTTAATATTCTATGCTAATGTTTCGGTCTAAACTCAGCTGAACCACAGCAGATAGTATCCCTATGAGCCATGGTTCTGCTCTTAAGATTTTTTTCTGAAAGAAAGAAAGAAAGAAAGAAGAGCTGTAGTCTCTAAGGGGATTAAGCTCTACTTCAAGCTGGGCTGTGAGATACTGTATATCTATGTGGTATGATGCAGCCTAAATTCAATAATAATAATAATGATATCTATC
>CM050219.1:8807500-8835000 GCA_027475355.1 Coilia nasus | reverse complement strand
ACGACAGACATATCTTCCGTGTCCTTAGAGAAAGACAGACAGTAGCAAGGTCGGTGTGCTCAGTGGCAGGAGTGAGACAAACACTCCAAAAACACACACTCTCACACACACACTCACACACACACACACACACACACACACACACACACACACACACACACACACACACACACACACACACACACACACACACACACACACAAACTGCCTGAGGTGTCAGAAAGCTGGGGAGTGTAGTTCTGCAAAAAAAAGACGCATTACTACTAAGCAAAATAAACATGAATGTGTATGTGTGTGTGAGTGAGTGTGTGTGCTTTCAGACTCTGTCCAGTGAATGGTCTTTGATGTCCACAATCTTCACTGTGCTGAAATGCTGACAATGCCCCCCCCCCCACACACACACACACACACACACGCTCCTAGATCCTCACACAAAGACTGTCATGATGCATTCCAGCAAAAGTAAACTGCTGACAGACAAGCAAACACTGTCATTTCTTTCATCGTGCAATCTATCAATACACATACACAAATAATCACCAACCCACCCCCCACCCCGCTCACACACACACACACAAACGCAAACACATATACTCACACCACCACCCATGCGTGCAGAGCACTAACACAGATAATCACACCAAAACCACACAAACACACACACATACACAAACAAAACCAAATCACTCCCTCCACACACAAACACGCACAGATGATCTCTCTCTCTCTCACACACACACACACACACACACACACACACACACACACACACACACACACTAGTCGATCTAGACGATCACACACACTAGTGTTTGCAGCTTTGCTGCCTACTCAAAGTTATTACATGTCACACGATCTCTGAGAGCTGTCAATCATAGCTGTCAATCATAGAGCGGAACCCAACATCAGATCTGCTGCGCTATACACTCAACCTGTCTCTGCCTTTCACTCCACCTTCAGTTTCAGAGAAGCACTTTCTGTGAAACACTACAAACAAACACAAACAAAAACAAAACACATTAAACACTGGGTCAGTGTTTGGTTTGGTATGTGTACAGCATCTTGGGCTACAGCGGTTTAAAAGTCTATTGCCACCATTACAGTCTATTGCCACCATTGCAGTTAATGTGGACACTTTATACAGTCCACTGCAACTCTTGCTACAAAAGACTTCAGTCCAGCAAAGACAGTAGTGTTAGATTGTCCACAATAGCACATACGTAGGAACTGAAAGGAATCTAACTATATGAACAGTATGTAATGACATAAACATGGATTACTGAGTTTAGAATGAGTTATTATTGAGTTTTGAATTATTGCGTTTTGTGAATTTGTCTATGTAGTGCTGGAACAGAAACACATGAGACCTAGTTTCAGGAAATGTGTTCTGCAGCTGTAAAAAGATGTAATTCATCTTTACATAATACATATACTTCTTTACTCTTTCTCCCTCCTCTGTCCTTCCCTCCCTCTCTCCCTCCCTCCCTCTGTCTGTCTGTCTGTCTGTCTGTCTGTCTCTCTCTTTCTCCCTCTCTCTCTTTCTGTCTGTCTCTCTCTCCCTCTTTCTTTCTTTCTTTCTTTCTCCCTCTCTCTCTCTCTCTTTCTCTCTGTCTCACACACACACACACACTATTGACCTTATTCTGGAACCGACCATGGGCGGCGTGACGCGCTTCCGTATTGTAACGCTATTTCCGGGTACTATGCGCCCTAATGCAACCTTCTACTGTCTATGGATGCAACTCAGCTGATGTTACTTGAAATCTAACGATCTAAAATACCAGTCCATACATCTAGTATCGGAGTAAGCTATGCAATTAGACTACTGCTCCATGCTTCTAAATGTAATATTTCTGAACGTCACCAAACACGATATAAAACATTGTAACATTTTAGTGTGGGAACTTGGCTCAGCCAGAGGATAGGCAAACCGGGAACGAACTAAATATACAACGCCTTAGAGCAAAATAACATCGTATTCCACAGGATCCGCACACAGAAGAACTAGATTAACAAATGAGAATGATAGCACAGGAAATTATGATGTTGGGAGAGTGCAGTGAATCCGTGCGCTTTGCCAAATGTAGAGAGCTGGGTCGTCAGTGACTTGCTGTCGGCGCAGACGGGTCAGTCAAGTGCAGGTGTAGCTATCTATGAAACAGCGCGACAGGCTGCTATGCATTACCTAAAGTGAAATTAATCTATTGGTGGCTTGCAGAAGCTAAACGTGAGATGTTGCTAGGAAAACAGTAGCTTAAGCAACGTGGTCTGCAGTTAGGGAAGTAAAAATTATAATGGACGTTTTATTAATAAAGAAACAACCCAGGGCAACCATTAATCCACACAGCACAGTCGTCTTGGCTCCTTTAGAAATAGGTTTTTCTTGTGTTAAAAAGCGAGAGAGAGGATGTTTGCTGTAATTTCCTGCCTCTCCTCACCACTACAAAGGCTGCTCTTTCCCAGGTGTCTGTGCCAGGGAGCACAGAGCACTGTTGTCAGCACAGGATAATGACACTCTCAACAGGCGCACACAACTACACAATGTTCCCCCATCATTTCACACCAATACCCACCATAGACACCACAATGGAGAAGAACACAAAACATACTGCTTACTTCTATTTTTGACAAACAGGCTGTTGTGTCTATGGTGACATGTAATGTTTTTATCCAGTGAGATTTTTAAACAAGCTGCAACGATGGTGACATTACAGACGCTTTTACCCAAATGTGATTTATAAGTAAGCTGCACAACCTAGGCTACAGTACCATACAGGATATAGGGCTAAGCTCTAAGTGCTACATGCTAAGCGACATCACCATGGGCGATCTATAGTGCATTCTATTTGCAGTTGGAGCTCTGTGGCCAAGTAGTTGTGAGTGTCCAAAAAAAGGAAGTGGCACCATGTGCGCCGTTAAGTCTCGGACATTCAACCTACAAAGTCAGAGCAGCACAGAGGACCCGGAGTTCACAATTCAAGATAGCTGCACAGTTCAAGCATGTGAAGTAAATGCTATAATATTTTCCATTTATAGGTTTGTCATGATGTTTGATGTTGTCATCAGCCTTGAATCAGTATTGTTTTAGTCAATACTGCAAACTATTATGATCACATTATTCGTAAAATACAGTGTTATGTGTCCATAGCGTTAGCCAGCTATGTCTGACAAAAAAACGGGACATTTCGGCAACCCAATCAACCTTTTTGCTTATAAGCAGCGACCTGGGTGTCAGTGTCCCGGGACAATATTTTTTTTCTCTGGGACAGACCATTAAAACCTGGACAATCAGGTAAAACCTGGACAGGTGGCAACACTATGTGTCCACTTGTCAATCAGGCCCACCCAGTTGGAAGGCTGTATAAGTTTGATTAACTGATTTAGTAAAAAAACAATGTGTTTCGGGCTAAGCCCACCTGACTTTTTTTTGGACCCATCCATTTAATAATTTCTGGCTACGCCCCTGGCCTATGCTAAGCTACCAAGTGTAGGAGAGTAAACACTGTTAAGATTCGTTAAATGCATTAAATTCGGCAAATGCGAAGAGGGACCCTCGTAAATCCCATAGCCCCACACATCTGTTTGCCGAGACCCCTGCTTGCCTACCCATGACCAGCGTGCTTACAGTGTGACCATTTGATCAGAGTCAGAATCTTCCAGAAACAAACAGATAGAAAAGATACAGAAGAGGGAACACATCTTATGCTAATTTACATTTCATCAAACTGTGTGCCCTACATACCAGAGCGAGAGATGAAACAGGGATGGGGAGAGAGAGAGAGAGAGAGAGAGAGAGAAGTAGATGTTAAGGGATAGACCAAGGAAGAAAAAGAAAATAAGGGGGTTGAATGGAATAAAAAGTGCAGAGGTAGGAAAGAGGTAGGAAGAGTACGACAGAGACAGAGTGAATGAGTGAGACAGAGCGAGAAAAAGAGAAAGAAAGAGAGAGAGATGAAACATGGATGTAGTGATGGGGTGATGAGGTAGATATAGAGTGGGAGACATCAGCAGGCGAGAGAGATATGGAGAGATGAAGAGAAAGAGAGAGAGAAAAGGAGAGAGAGAAGTGGATGAGGCATGTTACCCCACCCCCCTCTGTGTGTGTGAGGGATGTTTACTGTTGACTTCTGAGGCCGGCCGGGTGGAGTGTGTGAGGAAGCGTTGCCATCGACAACGCGCACGGCACACTTCAGTGGCAGCTCCCGGTGTGCCAGCCAGTGGCTCAGGAACCACTCTTCAGTTGCCATGGAGACGGAACAACACTAATCTCCCCTCCCCCACCCCCCCCCCACCCCCCCCCCCTCCCACCCCCCCCCCTCCCCCCCACCCCCTCCCACCCCCCCCCCTCCCCCCCCCCCCACCCCACCCCGCCCCCACCCCCACCCTGGCCACCATGCACGCAGCCCACTGAGAGCCCCTCAGCCTGAAATCACTTTGCATCGCTCTCCACGGCTGAATGGCTGACGCTCTGAGAGGTCGCCACTGGGAAGCTAAAGGACACGAGACGGAGATGACACAGAGACGAGGCCGTGCCGTGCTGTGCCACCGATGGCATCACCATGACAACAGACGACAGCTGGAGCTGACGACGTGTGGCCATAAGTGACAGCGGGACTGCCCCCATTAGCAAAAGACAAACAAACAAAACAAAAGACATATACAGTCCAATACAACATACATGAATGCAAAATAAAAACTATAATAAGTATTTCATGTCAAATGTTTCTCTCCTTTGGTTGGATTCCACTTTGGTTGTCTGTATATACCCAACTCACACCTGTTGAAAAGGGCCCAGTTGAACCCTAGAATATCAGCATCTTAGACCTGTTTGTGTGTGTGTGTGTGTGTGTGTGTGTGTGTGTGTGTGTGTGTGTGTGTGTGCATGTGTGGGTGTGTGTGGGCATGCGTGCACATGCATGTGTGTGTTTGTGTGTGTGTGTGTGTGTGTGTGTGTAATGTCACATAGAGTCTGACCAACTGACCTGTGTTTACACTTTGTGTTTACATCGATTCCAATAATACAGTATATAGCTACTACACTGTTTTTACATGCACCAATGATACAGTACACACATATTTGAGATAAATATTCTAGTGCTGTACCATGAATCTCTGACGCACACACACGCACACACACACACACAAAAACAAACACACAGACCCTTAGTGTAATCGTGTACTGTGACCACACCACCCTAGAGACTGGCTAATTGGTGTAACACTCAGAACACAGACTCAACCACAGAGAGCATACCTGCTTTGTGTGTGTGTGTGTGTGTGTGTGTGTGTGTGTGTGTGTGTGTGTGTGTGTGTGTGTGTGTGTGTGTGTGTGTGTGTGTGTGTGTGTGTGCTTGTGTGTTTGGATGCTTGTGTGCGAATGTCTGAGTGTGTGTGTATGTGTGTGTGTGTGTCTGTGTGTGTGTGCGTGTGTGTGTGAGTGAATGTCTGTGTGAATATGTGTGTGTGTGTGTGTGTGTGTGTGTGTGTGTGTGTGTGTGCATGTGCGTGTGTGGCTATCTCAATTGGTTTGGAGGGCTTACAAACGTAGCCTGTCATATTAGCAGCAGACTGTTTTCATCACTCTTGTCTGGGTGCCAAGAGCAAGCTAACGGAGGAGTAATTACACATTCTAGAGCCTCACAAATGACACCACAGGTGACAGCCCTTCAAAGCAAACAGGAACACAGACACTCTCTCAGCCAATCACAGCCTCTGTGTGTGTGTGTGTGTGTGTGTGTGTGTGTGTGTGTGTGTGTGTGTGTGTGTGTGTGTGTGTGTGTCTGTCTTTCTCCTTGGTTAAAACATACCTCATCATAACCAATACATCAATAAATATTAATCATTGAATTAATCAATCAAGTTTGTTTTTTTACAGTATCTTAATCTTAAGCCTTTCATACAACATTGCAGTTGTGTCTGTGTGGGTAACTGTGTTTGGGTATGTGTGTGTGTGTGTGTGTGTGTGTGTGTGTGTGTGTGTGTGTGTGTAACTGTGTATGAGTGTGTGTGTGTGTGTGTGTGTGTGTGTGTGTGTGTGTGTGTGTGTGTGTGTGTGTGTGTGTGTGTGTGTGTGTGTGTGTGTGTGTGTGTGTGTGTGATTGTGTGAGCTTGTGTGTACAATCTGTGTTGGAACATGCCTGTACATCAGCAGCAATGTCACCAGGCAGCGTTGGAGGAGTCCTGTGAGAAGACCCCCTGTGGTTGGGCCTGCGGGTAAGTCACAGTAATAAAGTGCCCTTCCTGCACATGCTGACAGGGCCAGCATGTGTGTGTGTGAGTGTGTGTGGTGTGTGTGGTGTGTGTGTGGTGTGTGGTGTGTGTGTGTGGGGGGGGCTAAATCGCAGTAATGGAGTGACCTTTTTGTATGTGCTGTGAGGCCAGGAATGTGTGTGTGTGTGCGTGTGTGTGTTTGTGTGTATGCGTGTGTCTGTGTGTGCGTGGAAGGGTATAAATGCACGTTTCCTGACTCACAACCTGACTCTGATCTGATGCAGGGGTCTGCCAGTAGTGCTATCCTCAGAACTGGGTTTAGTCATTTATAGGTCCAATACATAATAGATCACGCTTCTGCTTCGCAGTGGAAGTAAATCTTACATCTTAGCCTTGCCAGGCTTGCTCTCCATACACTGCAGCTGATGACATCATACCTAGAAATAGAACAGTCAAATAAGTTAATGTACCTGCTCTATCCAGCCATTAAAATATAACTCATGCTGAGCCAAATGAGCCTTTTTTTCTATCAGAGAATAAATAAATAAATATATGTTTGTTTCTTGTTGTTTAATGAATGATACAGAATGAGAGCATCTGCTAACTGACACCACCAGCTAACAGCTCATTCATCAAATAGCCTCCGCTACGATTTCCTCTCCCAGTCCAGCACCACACTGCACTTCGTCCAGGGACTAAAGCCGTCCTCTGGCCAGATTTGTTCATGCCACGATCACAGACTCCAGCCGTCCTCTTACGAGATTCGCTTATGGCTTATGCCACGACTACAGAATTCGAGCCTTTCTCCATATGTGTTTAGATTGTGCAGAACTGGCCGAAACTAGCCTGGTAAACCAGCCCCTCGTACTTCATTTCATTTCGTGCAGAGGGTCTGGAACAGAGACCGTCAGAAACGATTTGCTGGAGGTGTGGACTCTGCTGAAGTTTAAAAAAAGTGCCTCTGCCTTTACCCAATCGCTAACGCCTGGTCGTCACGTATTCAATTAGCCTACCTATGCACTACAATTCAAATGTAGCACACAAGGTCAACGTCACGGCTTACGAACACACCCCCTGTTCGCTGATTGGATCGTACTTTCTGCGACTTGCCAAATGCTCCTCAAGAGACTCCGGTCCAGACCCTCTGCACGAAATGAAATGAAGTACGAGGGGCGGGTTTACCAGGCTAGGCCGAAACAGCCTTTAAGTCATCTTTCATTCAAAGCTCTCTGTCTGTCTGTCAGGCTTTCTCCAAATAACACACACCCACGCAACTAGCCTGCAGTGTTAGACACCAGTGCGACAGAGTTGAGTAAACCTACCCTGAATACTCCATCTACTCAATACTTCTCCACCTGGTGTGATGTGGGTGTGTCTGCGGGTGTCGATACTTCTCCACCTGGTGTGATGTGTGGGTGTGTCTGCGGGTGTCGATACTTCTCCACCTGGTGTGCGATGTGGGTGTGTCTGCGGGTGTCGATACTTCTCCACCTGGTGTGATGTGTGGGTGCGTCTGTGAGCGTCTGGGTCTCTGTGTGACATGACTCCACCTCCAACTCTGACAGCATCCTGTATGCGGATATGGGTGTATCCGACTTGAAGGGCTATATTGCTGGCTCGCTTGAGACGACGTCAAACGAGATCAGACAAGATTTAAGAGATTTAAGACAAGATTTTGATTATCAGGCGAAAAGCCTGCAAATCAAAAAACAGCTGGCATAACCGGATCCAACCATCACATTACTAAAACCCTGCGGGACCAAGAAAACAGCTGCTTTCCATTTTGACAGCTGTATGACGCCAAGTCTCGTCTGATCTCATTTCACATCGTGTTAAGCCAAACAAGCCATCTAGGCATCCAAGTCGGATTCGTCCCATGTGCTCACTTCTAATCATGGTTTCACTTGGTATGTGGGTGTCTCCCTTGCCACCACTGCCCTCTATTGTAAGTCACTTTGGATGAAAGCGTCCGCTAACTGTAATGTAATGTAATGTGATGTTATTTAATGTACGGTAATGTTATGAAAATGTAATGTAAACTCCACCTCTGACTCCTCCAAATTCCTGGCTGTTGTTATATTTCTCTCAGTGAGTTTCAAATAAAATGTTGAAAGTGTCTTTACCACGTGTTGCCTTGATAAACACTGTCACAGCTTCAGCAGCTGTTTGGGTTGACGCAAAACAGCCCTGCTCTCTTCCCCCATCCACTCCTCATGTCATGTTAAGCCAGCCAGCCAGCCAGCCAGCCAGGCAGGTCAAACAAGCCCTTCCTCTTTCTCTACCCCAGTAACTCTGCTGCTGCCTCCTGTCTGGCACCCTGCCGGAGTGTTGTGCAGCGCTTTGGAAGGTGTTGGGTCAGCACTGGGATTACTAGACAGGTGACGGTGCACCCGTATCACATAAGCAAAGACATGGCCTCCATAATATGACAGACAGCCGAATCAAACAAGCCCTTTTGTTTTCTCTACTCCAACCCTTTCTCGTTTCTCCAACACCAGGAACAAGCCCTTGTCATTTTCTCCAACACAAGAAACAAACCCTTTCTCGTTTCTCCAACACCAGGAACAAGCCCTTTTGCTTTTTCTCCAACACCAGAACCAAGCCCTTTTCATTTTCTCCAACACCAGAAACAAACCCTTTCTCGTTTCTCCAACACCAGGAACAAGCCCTTTTGCTTTTTCTCCAACACCAGGAACAAGCCCTTTTGCTTTTCTCCAACACAAGAAACAAACCCTTTCTCGTTTCTCCAACACCAGGAACAAGCCCTTGTCATTTTCTCCAACACAAGAAACAAACCCCTTCTCGTTTCTCCAACACCAGGAACAAGCCCTTTTGCTTTTTCTCCTACACCAGGAACAAGCCCTTTTGCTTTTCTCCAACACAAGAAACAAACCCTTTCTCGTTTCTCCAACACCAGGAACAAGCCCTTTTGCTTTTCGTCAACACCAGAAACAAACCCTTTCTTTTTTCCCTCCAACACCAGAACCAAGCCCTTCCATGTTTCTCCAGCACCAGAAACAAGCCCTTTTTCTACTCTCCAACATCAGGAACAAGCCCTTCCTCTTTTCTCCAACACCAGAAACAAGCCCTTTTGCTTTGCTTCAACACCAAGAATACGCACTTTTTCTTTTCTCCACATCAGGAACAAACCCTTTTACTTTTCTCCAACACCAGAAACAAGCCTTTCCTCTTTTCTCCAACACAAGGAACAAGCCATTTTGCTTTTCTCCAACACAAGGAACAAGCTCTTTTGCTATTCTCCAACACCACAAACAAAACCCTTTCTCGTTTTTCCAACACCAGAAACAAGACATTTTGCTTTTCTGCAACATCAGGAACAAGTCCTTTTCTTTTTCTCCAACACCAGGAATAAGCCCTTTTCTTTTTCTTCGACACCAAAAACAAGCCCTTTATTTTTTCCCTCCAACACCAGGAACAAGCCCTTCCATGTTTCTCCAACACCAGGAACAAGCCCTTTTGCTTTACTCCAACACCAGGAACAAGCCCTTTGCATTTCTCAACACCAGGAACAAGCCCTTTGCTTTTCATCAACACCAAAAACAAGCCCCTTCTTTTTTTTCCTCCAACACCAGGAACAAGCCCTTTTGCTTTTCTCCACCAGGAACAACCCCTTTTTCTTTTCTCAAACACCAGGAACAAGTCCTTCCACTATTCTCCAACACCAGAAACAAGTCCTTCCACAGTTCTCCAGCACCAAAAACAAGCCCCTTCTTTTTTCTCTTTTCCCTTTCTGCTAAATCCTGTCTGTCTATGTGGTGTGTGCTGCTTCGGGAGGTGTTGACTCAGGCCTGGGACTGCTCGACAGGTGATGGTGCACCTCCACACATACTGTGGGCCAGACGCAGGCTCCATGAGATGTCAGTCACCCTCTACTGTTCTCTACAGTCAGCAGAAGTCAGGCTGCGTAAAGTGAGAAGACAGGCATATTTCACAAAGCAAAGCACATATATTTCATTCGATTGCTCATGTGTTGACAAGAGTAAGATTACATTTTACAAAGGAAAGTACACGTTTGATGTGACTGTTCATGTGTTCAAATGATTAAGATTGTGTTTCAGAAAGGAAAACACATATGTTTGACGTGATTCTTCATGTGTTGAAATAACTAAGATCATGTTTTGAAAAGGAAAGCACTGAGTTTGATATGATTTGTTATGTGTTGAAATAACTAAGATCATGTTTTCAAAAGAAAAGCATTTATGTTTGTTGTGACTGGGCGTTAAAATTACCAAGATCATGTTTCGAAAAAGGAAAGCGCTGAGTTTGATTTGATTTTTCATGAGTTGAAATAAAAACGTTCATGGTTTAAAAAGGAAAGCACTTATGTTTGATGTGATTGTTCTTTTGTTGAAATGATTCAGGTTCTTTGTTTGTGGACTTCTCAGACTTGATAGAGGCTCTATAGACAGGCAGTATTTCTTGCTAAGGCACAGCTATATAGTTCAATACGTGATTAGATCATCGCATTTCTGTTATTCTAAGCATATCTTCACAACATACACGCACACATACACATATGAATGCACATGCACAAGCTTTGCGTGTTTGTGTTGTGGGCATTAATGACCTTTAAGATGTGTAAACAATGCTTAGCAATACACGCACACACACACACACACACACAGCAGAAGAACACAGAGAAGACGTGCTCATTCACTCTGGCTATAGAGCAGAGTGTGGGGCAGCCTCGGCTGCTTTCAATTCATACGAGGTCGTTTCTTTGAACTGTTCTGCCTCTCTGGGAATGGTCTCGCTCTCTGTCTCTGTCTGTCTATCGCTCTCTCTCTGTTTCTCTCTCTCTCCCTCTCGTTCTGTCTCGGAGCAAGTGGTCTTCTGGAGGAGCACAGAATGCATCTGAATCCATGATATGGGAGATCTTGAAACAGGGCTACACAAATATGGACATTTGGAGTCAGGAGGCACAGCATAGCTCAGCTGAGGAAAACATGAATACAGATTCAGTCTCTGTAGCCTCATGGAAGGCTATACACCCCCATTCCTCTATCTCTCTGTCTCTGTCTCTGTCTCTATCTTTATCTCTCTCTCTCTCTATCTATCTATCTATCTATCTATCTATCTATCTATCTATCTATCTATCTATCTCAATCTCTCTCTCTCTCTCTCTCTCTCTCTCTCTCTCTCTCTCTCTTTCTCTATTTCTCTTTCTCTTTCACAATGTGTATCTGCAGAAGAAAGTGTGTGTGTGTGTGTGTGTGTGTGTGTGTGTGTGTGTGTGTGTGTGTGTGTGTGTGTGTGTGTGTGTCTTACTAAATGGTTAGTGTGCCAGCTGACCCCTAGCCAATAACTGTGCTGGCCCCGTGTTGTGTGTGATCAGAGGGACATGATCACGGACCGCTGCCCCTGAAGCTCGCGCAGGTCTCTTCAATCCCGCCTGCCCAATCAGCCCAGACCTCCCGTAAACCTGCTCAGCTCACCAGCACGCGCCATCCGTCAAGCCTCTCGCACGCTGAGGCATCACAAAAAACAACAGCGCCACGCTGCAATGGCATCAAAGAAATTTCGTTTTAACCTATGAGGTGCTGATATCGATCTTGTATTTGGTGTCGTTTTGTTGGCCATTGACAAATATGTATGAGCCATTCATCAGATTTGTGTGTCAACACGACAGGCGTACTAGTAAAAAATATATATATTTGACAGTCATCGGTGATGCCAGCTCATTGTGAGAAAGCGAGCGGCATGCAGACAAGTAGTTTAATCTTCCAATCGTATGTGAAGGTTTAATTATGCAGGTCAGTGTCCTCAGTGGCGGCGAAAAGAGTAACGGTGCAGACATCCTATCGCCTGCGTGAAAGCCTTCACTGCTAGTCAGCAATACACAGAAAAGAGGAAAACCTACAAAGTTTAAATGAACAAAGATCAAGCTCCCTGACACAAGCGGGGGAAGAGAGAGCGTCCAGCCGCATACCATGTGTTGAGCGTGGACGAGAGAGACAGAAGTAGGGAGGGACCATCCGAACCAGCTGAAGAAGGTTCTCGGGTGTGAAGAAACGAACCCCAAATCATTAAAAATCAAATGTGAGCCTCCCTGATAGAGATATTGCTTGGTTTGTATTCATTGGTTTATTTCCAAATCAATTGGTTATGTTATGAGATTCAAACTGGCAGTACAAATACGCGTGTGTGAAACTGCCTAATGGGTTGGAAATGCACTGGAAAAGTATGCGTGTTAAAATCTTTCTAAAATACACCAGGTAATGTTATAATCGATATTCACCAGCGCAGAACTCTGTCTCGTTTGGACGATGCAAAGGTTTCAGTTAAGGCTTATCTCTTATGTGAAGCGCGCTGGGTTAACGACGCTTGTAACATTTTAATGCAGCTTGTTTTCTCGAGTCAGCCGCGCTGGCAACACTGAATGCAAATGATCGTTTCCTTTTTTTGCAAGGTCACTATTGAGTTTGTTAAATGTGTTTGGATATTCTGCCACTTACCGTACACTCCTTGGGGGTTAACGCCTTCCAGACAGAGCGAGACGAGCCCCAACAGACTGATGATTCCATCCATGCTTACGTTAATGTCCACATATCCAGCTCAAACACCAGAAGTCCGACAGGGAACCAAGGATTTGGAGAATCCTGAAGCCGGAGTGCATGTATCGCGACCACTGACGTTGGTGTATGCGCTCTTCTTTAGATTCTTGTCAAATGATGCTCTTTCAACCTCCTCACTTAGATTAAGTGTAGTCGTACTAATGTAACAAAACGCCGACTGGGTTAGCGAAGCCAATACAGAGGTGGTGCCCAAACATACTGGGCATCACTGGTGCCCACGGGTTTCCACAGATATGTACCCGACAGAGGAGGGGACGTGCTCGGCTCAGTCACGGTGACGGTGACCCCGAAGGTACACCCGAGTATCAGACGCGTGGACTTGATTGTGTCTTGATAGCGATCTCCACGGACATGACTCCCCACTGGTTCTAACAGCTGTCATGGCTTTATCCCGGAGTGTCAGAAGAATCCATGAACTGTCATGCATGAAGCTTCTGTCCGCCCCTAGGTATGTCGCGTGTTTGCCTAACCACCCGGTTAACTAAGCAGGTGTTGAAGTTGTGCGAGTCAAATTCAGCCGCTAGTATGGCCACAGTTACATTGCCACAGCATCTTGAGACCGCGCGCAAATTATCTCTGCTAACGCGGAGGATGACGAGGATGGTCGAGCCTGAGGAATGCGCATGCCCCTGATTTAATAATGATTTTTTCACCGGCTTCTACAGCGACGGGGGTGGAAGGGGGGCAAGGTCTGTCTTCTGTTCTGTTGATGCCAGGCTCTCTCTCTCTCTCTCTCTCTCTCTCTCTCTCTCTCTCTCTCTCTCTCTCTCTCTCTCTCTCTCGAGCCTTGTGTCCCTTTCCTTGCTTCTGTTTGCAGCAGCGCCGGTTGCCGCTCGCGTCAGGCACGTAGCGCAGTACGTGCCATGGAGATGGAGCGGCAATGCAGCCGGTCTCTCACTACGTCAAGCCGTGCGTGACTTCCACCTCTAATTTGTATGGATGACTACACACATTGCCGCGGAAAGCACGTTAAGTGCTGCTACTGTTTCATGCAATTAAAGTAGTATATTACGGTGAAAGTGTAAACATGACATTTCAGTTCTGTAGTTAATGGTATCTCACACAGAAAGCACCAAATTGGTGCTGTCAATCCAACGGTCTCTGTCGATGTTGCCAGTGTAAATTCAGAAACACCATATTACTTTATAGTGTTTAGCCATATTGTGAAATGGTTTTTACCCCGGCAAAACAATTGCTTTGACAAAAATGTGCCAATTGATTGGAAAAAAAAACTCTAGCTATGCCTGTATTTTCTTTCGCTCATTGCTTTATTTTCACAACGTCATTTATGACTGATTTCTGGTAGATTGCTCGATAACAGACTATTTAGCACAGTAGGACCATTGCTAGTATAGGACAGTAGTTTTTGTAAGCAGTTTCAGCCATGTGTATGCGATACTGGAGGCCACAATCGATTTAAGATACTTGATCATTTTCTCTTCTTTGTTTTAAAGTGGTTTGGAAATAACGCCCTCTGTTGGGTCAGGTGGCTTCAGGTCTGAAAACGTATACTAATGTTTAGGTCTTGAGTAACCACAAACGTATAAACTGAAATGGATATACTGTACACATACGGTGATACCACAGTGCAGTGTGTTTTGGTTGCTGCTGCCACCACATTCATTTATTTATTTTGTTAGTTAGTACTTTTGTGGCCAGTTTGCCTTCAGAGTAAAGATACAGACAGGAAGTGAATAGGAGAGAGGGATGGCATGGGATTGGGTACCGCAGGCTGGATGCAAATGGGTCGCCATGGGCACTTACCCGTTGGTGGTCCAAGCACTTCAGCCAGCTGCACAACAGCGCTCCCCCGCCTCCTCCACTTCTAGCTAGGCCCCCTCAGCTCTTCCTCCACTTCCAAAGTGATTCCCATTTGTCATTGTGATCACACAGCACACAGTGCACAAAGCGAAATTCAGCCTCTGCTTTTATCCCATCGCACATGTGAGCAGGGGGGCAGCCATGACAACTACACCTGGAGAGCAGCTAGGACCCCTCAGCTTCTTTAGCTAGGCCGCCGCAGCTCCTACTCCCCCCCCAACACCTCTCTGGCTGTCATCACTCCTGTGGTGCTGATGCTGAGGACAGAGTTGCCATGGTTGTCTTTCACAAACATACAATCCAAGCCAGTTTTGGCCTTGGTAGCCTGTCGCTAAACGCGACACTGCAACAATTTGCACAACTTTAGTACAGGATGCATTCAAGACACTCTACATTCGCTTAGTGATGGACATGATGCAGGGTCATACACACTCATGATCACACACACACACACACACACACACACACACACACACACACACACACACACAACAACAACAACAACAACAACAACAACATACTTTTTTCTTTCAATATCTCCCTCCCTCTGTTCTCCAATGGATACCCATTATACTTGCACACGCTCTCTCTCACACAAACCACACACACACACACACACACACACACACACACACACACACACACACACACACACACACATAACAACAACAACAAACTTTTTCTTCCAATAGCTCCCTTCCTCTGTTCTCCAATTGATACCCTTTACACTCGCACACACTGTCTCTCTCACACAAACACACAAACACTAACACACACACACACACACACACACACACACACACACACACACACACACACACACACACACACATAACAACAACAACAAACTTTTTCTTCCAATAGCTCCCTCCCTCTTTGTCCTTAAATGGATACCCTTTATATTGGCATGCTCTCACACACACACACACAAACACACACATACACATACACACACACACACACACACACACACACACACACACACACTCGTTGCTCTGTGATAAGCCTTGTCATTTAATAGCAAGTGTACAACTCCAGAAGGGCTGGCATACACTTCTGACGAATGGCCAAATTAAAATGATGTCCCACAAGAGTTTCATTGTCAACATTGCACCCTCCAGCAGTAGACCTATTGCACCTAAAGATACAAGACCAATGACTTATTTATTACATATAGTGCACAAAAGTAAGTGTTTCTGTTTCTTAAACAGTATCCAGCAGAATATTAAAGATCTCCTCCATGCATTGCCCTCCACCACGTCTCGTCAAATGAATACAGGAGAGGTTCAGAGTCAGACAAGACAAAAGTCGGGTCTTTAGATTGGGTAGGACATTTTGGGGGAGTTTATTAAACCATATATTAGGTGAAAGTAAACTGAGCGCAACCCGCTGTGATTTGGTTTAACGGGAGACAGCAAATTACCATATGAATTTGTGTTCCTAAGTCGAATTTATTGAGTTCAAGGCATTGTGTTGGATTTGAATGTGTTTTGCATAAATTCATTTTCACGAGAGGAAAAAAAAAAAAAAAAAAAACAGAAAAAGGGACCACACCGCCTGAAATGAGATGGAGCAAAATTGAACATCTTATTCCCCAGGTACCTGAAGACAAATCCCCCCCCCCCTCCACACACACACACACACACACACACACACACATACAAACATACATAAGAACAACACTCTTATAAAAGCACACACACACACACATACCTAAACACACACACAAAGCTGTGTGCGATGCAGGCACATTAAACGGGTGTGGTGCAGACACATTGAATATTACAGTCGGCGGCGTGCCTTGATAGACTCTCAGTGGCTCAATGTGCATCACCGGCCACACTTCTTTACAATGCCACGGGAAGCGAGCGCGTGGGCGACACCTCACAAATTGTCCGCATTAGACAAAAGCGCTCTGTTCCTGCTCTGTCTCAGTGTGGGATGCGTGTGAATGGGACTGATTCGGGCCAAAAACATCCCTCCACCAACAGCAGCAGCACAGACTTGCCACACCGGCACTGAAGTGGCTGTGATCCTTGTGCTAATTACTGATCCAGCATTTCTGAGAAAGAGATGGAGGGACAGAGGGAGAGAGGGAGGCATTGGGGGGGGTGATATGATCCTGTGAATGTGTGAATCAGGGGGACTCCTGTGGAAGCGGATATCTAACTGTGCTGTGCGTGTGGGTGGATGGACTACTGACGCACTAAAGACTCTGAGGTCTAGTGCTGCTATGGCTCTCGGGGCCTGCTCTGCTGCCAGCGTGTTGTCACAGGGGCAGCCTGCCAGCTCTGACTAATACACCCCACTTCAACACTGATACACTGATTCACTCTACACACACGCACACACACACACACATGCACACACACACATGCACACACGTGCAGATGCACATGCATACGCATACACACATGCACACACATATGACCATGCACACGCATACACACATGCACACACAGATGAGCACACACACACGCACACACACACACATGTGCAGATGCACATGCACACGCACAAGCATACACACATGCACACACAGATGAGCACACACACACACACACACACACACACACACACATGCAAACACATGGAGATGCACATGCACATTTATGCGTGTGCACACACACACACATACACACATGCGCGCACACACACACACATACGCACACACTACACACTACACTACAGACTTTCAGGTCTAGTGCTGCTATTGTTTTAGCTGAAGTGCATGGCAGGTGTGTGCTAATGTTGAGTGGATGGTGATGGTGCTGTTGTGTCAGGGGAGGAACTGGCTCAGGAAGGAAAGGAGTCGACCAATCAGAGAGTTTTAGCACTTCCTGGTTTTACTGTTTTTGATTTGCTGGTTGGCACCTTGAATGGCAGATTAAGTGAGACATTCATTTGTGAAGCACTGTGGGTACTCTGAGGTAGTGTGAGAAAGCGCTATATAAATATATAAATATATACATTTATAAATATCATCATTCACCATGGCCGTGTTGTCTGTGCTGTTGTTCGTTCTCTCCTTCACACAGAGAACAGCTGGTGGAGATGTCTGGTGGCAGTGGGACGTGTCACTGAATCATATGGCATCCTCTAACTCGGCCTGGTAGATGGAACAACTCAGACGAACAGCTCAGGAGACAACCAGATAAGCTCACAGCTCACATGGCACCAAAAAGAAGACGAAGAGCTTAGGATGGGCAGCTCAGGTGGAACAGCAAAGAAGAACAACTAGATGGCAACGAGATGAGTTATTCATACGATAGTTAGATTGTAAGTTGTTTTACTGAAGGTAAATAAAGTCTTTCAGTGGAAGGCAATAACCTTCCAGTACAGGCAGTAACTGTTCCAAATGCTCATTTGATTTTCAATCACTTGTTCTCTTACCTAAATTAAGTTCCCTCCTCTTCCCTCCTCTCTACCTTTTTACATTAGAAGCATCAAAATAAAAATGATTTTTTTTTTCCCTTGATTGGCTTTGATTTGCCAAAACAGTTCAAAAAAAGTCTTTGTAACAATAAGTTGAGTTTCTAGTTTAATTGGAAAAAAAAACTGCAGTAAATGACAACATACAGCCATTTAAAACATTATTCAAAAACACGACGCACCTGAATTCAAAACAGAAACAGAAGTCAGTACCGAGACAGTGACTTGTCCAGCCAACAGATACTCACAAAGTGAAGTGGTGAGACAGCGTCATGTTAAGAAGACAGATAGACATGCAATGACGTGTTCAGCAGCAAGACAGCGTTGTGCCCTGAGGACAGGTGGGCAAACGGTCGCAGACGTCAGCAAGACGGAGAGATGGGCAGATGGGCAGGTGAACTGTGGGACAGAGATGCTGTCTAGTTGCCAGGTGAGCAGCTGGACCCTCAAAGCCTTCTATTCGCCCCATCTGCATGAGGCGCCACAACCCAGCTTTATGCTGTCTGAGCCTCTGCCAATGAGCTGTTGCCTGTCAGTCTTAAAGGAGAACTTCGGTGGAAAATGAAAATTGGCATGTTAAAACATCATACCGAGTTGGTATGTGTACTGAGGAGCAAAATTGATTTAGCCTGTTGCATTTAGAGTTTAACTATTTTTTATCATTTGTCCCAGAAGGCTAACAATAGAAGTGGTAGGTGCCCTTAGATGAAGCATGATGACTACGCTATTTTTAAACCATTAAAACAGCTCGAAGAAACTCCACACTCCATCGGTAGTACAACAAAGGCCCTGACATTAAAAACAAGGCACAGTTTTTTATTGTAATTTATTACAATTACATAGAAATGACCAAAAAATCTTTATATATGTATACAGTCAAATAATTTACTGTGACAGGAAAGCACTTTGGTTCAGCTCCTGTCATGTTTGAAACTCCTAATGTGCTAAGTGACCTGACTTTTCCCTGAGTTTTCCTGTCGGTTTCCAGCCCTGGTGCAAGCCAGTGTCCCTACTCTGCCTGAGTGCGAGTGCACTGGGGCTGGCCAGCTCATTAGTGTGACACTGGTCTGGGTGAGCTGTCCTGCCAGAGCTGCTTAGGACTTTACTAAGGAACAGGTTTTGGTGTGAATGACTTGGCAGAACCCCCCTCTTTCTTTCTCTGTGTCTCTTTCCCTTCCTCTCTCTCCCTTCTTCTCTCTCTCTCCATCTTTCTCTCGATTTCTATCTCCCTCTCTCTCTCTTTCACTCTCTCTCTCATCCTTAGCCATTGACTGCAGGTCCTGGCTGGATAGGAAGGTGTTTAGAGACATATTCTTTCTACTGACAACATTCTCATCATACAAAAGATGAAAACACACCATTCTCAAACACTCAAAGCACAGCATTTTTTTAGGAAACACAAGATACTTCTGCACCTAGGAAGAGTACCTTTGGGAGATGAGATTGAAGCCTTCCTGACTACACACCTTATTCTAACATACCATTGCTTTGGAGAACACTTAGCACTTAAGGTTTATTATTCTGTTATTTCCTGAGTCCTGAGTCAGCCCTTCTATTGTTGAATTTGTTTGCTTAGTTGTAGGGTCTTGTTGGTGTAGTTGCCTTTTTATACATTATATATATATATATATATATATATATATATATATATATATATATATATATATATATACACATATACAGTATATATATATATACACAGTATATATATATATATATACAGTATATATATATATATACAGTATATATATATATATATATATATATATATATATATATATATATATATATATATATATATATATATATATATATATATAAAACTACTGATTAAAAAAAGCATCTGGCCACTCGGCATCAATCAGGCCTCTGCAACAACAAACAAAGGCAGCACATACACACACTATAAATATTACATTAAAGGGTCACCCAAACATTTTCTCTGCATGTACTGTACTAAAAGTAATAACATTACTTTTAAGTTGAATTTGGAGACTCAGTCAGCCTAGTGGTTTCGAACACCAAGAACAAGGTTTATTCTTAACAATAAGGACATCACAGACAGACACACACATACACACTCACACGCACACACACACACACACACAGGACGATGACAGACACTACAAGACTAACTAACAGTGTTTTTTTCTGACCTTAAATGTCTGTAGACAGCCAATGGCTGCACCCAAGTTACACCCCAAAATGCATATGCAATGGTCTTTTGTTAAGTACTCTAGTCTAGTATACAGTGTCTTCCTAATCAGATAAAAAAAGGTGCCAAATTGTCTGTATGTTAATCCACCAGACAGGGACAGTTATTCAGAATGGTTAAGGAAGCCAGTTGTTCACACCTCCTAGCTCAGCCAGAGACACATACAAAGCTTTTGATCCTAATACAAGAGTTCCAAAACCAACCAAGGGATTTGAAATAATAATAAAATGTTTCAACATTAAAATGCTATTTACAAGAGTATTATTATTACTCAAATACCATCAGTCCCCCTTTTCAAGTCTAACTGACTTGACACACAATCATAAAAACAAAAGGTATTTGAAATAATAATAAAAATGTTGCAACATTAAAATGTTATTTACAAGATTATTATTTTTACTCAAATACCATCAGTACCACCAGACTTACTTCATCTCCATACTCTTAAACCTGATTTTCTTACACCTTAGACCAGACCTAGGTCATGAATGTACCCTAGTTCACCTGCTCTCTGTCTGTAGCCCCAAACTAAGGCTATCTGCGTGGCCTACACCTGCTTCTTGTGTTCATACTTACTAGGCCTCTGTCCCCTTCACTTGTATAGCCTCATACTTACTATGCCTCTGTCCCCTACACCTGTGTACAATTCCATACTTACTATGCCTGTGTCCCCTACACCTGCATACACCCCAGTACTTACTATGCCTCTGTCCTCTACACCTGTGTACAATTCCATACTTAGTATATCTGTGTACCCTATACCTGTGTACACCACAGACTTCCTATGCCTGTGTCCCCAACACCTGATTACACCCTCATACAGTACTTACTATGCCTGTGTACCCTATACCTGCGTACACCGCAGACTTCCTATGCCTGTGTCCCCTACACCTACGTATACCCCCATACTTACTATGTCTGTGTACCCTATACCTGTGTACAATTCCATACTTACTATGCTTCTGTCCCCTACACTTGTATAGCCTCAGACTTACTCTGCTTGTGTCCCCTTCACCTACGTACACCCCCCTACTCACTATGCCTGTGTCCTCCAAACCTGCGTGTCCCCTGCAGACTTAGTAAGATTCCCCTCCTCCCCTGCGGAGGCTGTTAGTGGCGTTTGTGTGCACCTGAATGAGTGCGATTGGCGTTAATGGGTGCCTGCGCTGCTGCTGCTGCCGCGTACAAAAGTGCTTACCGAATCAGGCTGATTCATTTGCATAGCAATCTCCCCCTTTTCTCCACACAGATGCTGAGCGTGATTATGGCTGAGTGACTGATTGTGGAAATGAGCTTTTTCAGTGGGTGTGGGGCAGAAACAGGAGCAAGAAGTGAAATTTAGCAAGGTAGAAGGAGGTGTGGGTGGGTGTGTGTGTGGGGGGGGGGGGGTAAAAATGTGAATAGAGCTCCTCTAAAGCACACCTCTGAAGCTTTCACACACACACACACACACAAACACACACACACACAGGAGGAGGCAAGCGTGCTCTGCTCAAAAGCTTTCATTTGGAGTGAAAATATGTTTCTAAACACCCTTTCAAACTTTAGCTCAAACTCTGGATGTTGTATGGTGTATGTGTATGTGTTTGTTTTCCTGTTTCCCCCTGTGTGTATAGCTGTGTGCATGTGTGTGTTACCCATGTGTTCATCTGTGTGTGTGTGTGTGTGTGTGTTTGGGTGTGTGTGTGTGTGTGTGTGTGTGTGTGTGTGTGTTTATACACGCGTGCTTGTTTGTTTGTGTGTGAATGCAAACACGTGCTGGATGTTTGCCCCCACCCTCCTCAGTTTAAGCCCCACAGCCCTGTCAGTGGGGTGGGTGTGGGGGCATGGCCAGGCATCAGGGGGCAAGGTGTGAGGGCCTGGCCAGGGGGCTGTGAGGCGTGAGGGCTGTCAGTAATGTGGGCATGAGTGGTGTGTGCGTCAGGGCTGTGAGGGCTGTGAGGCGTGAGGGCTGTCAGTGGTGTGAGAGCATGGCCAGGGTCTGACAGTGATATGGGCATGAGTGGTGTGGGCGTGAGGGCTGTCAGTGGTGTGAGGGCATGGCCAGGGGCTGTCAGTGGTGTGGGCATGAGTGGTGTGGGCGTGAGGGCTGTCAGTGGTGTGAGAGCATGGCCAGGGGCTGTCAGTGGTGTGGGCATGAGTGGTGTGGGCATGAGGGCTGTCAGTGGTATGTGGGCATGAGTGGTCTGGGTGTGAGGTCTGTCAGTGATGTGAGGGCCTGGGCAGGGGCTGTCAGTGATGTGGGTATGAGGGCATGGCCAGGGGTCAGGGTGTGGGGGCCTGTCAGTAGTGTGGATGTCAGTGGTGTGGGTATGAGGGCATGGCCAGGGGTCAGGGTGTGGGGGCCTGTCAGTAATGTGGATGTCAGTGGTGTGGGTGTGAGAGGTGTGGCCAAGGCCTGTCAGTGGGGTAGGCGTAAGGGCATGGCCAGAGGGTGGCACCCCTATGGACCTCCAGTGCCGGTGTGAGTGATGGGTGATTGGCACGCTGATTATATATCCTCAGGCCCAGGTAGAGGGGCACCAAGAGAGCAGGGGCAGCACAGCAAAATCAGAGGCAACAATGTGACACAGAAATGAAAAAAAAAAAAACCAGAAACAGCACACCAGGAGCACCTGTCCACAGCGTCCAGTACAGTGGCTCGCTTTTATCAAGAGATCAAGCCACAACAGGCTACTTGACCACGCTGAGCGAATGATAATTAAGGTGGAGCTTCCACAGCACAACACAGTGTTTGGGTAGTGTCTTATCTCCTGGTTTTGTGTCTGTACTCTCTCTATCTCCCTGTCTCATCTAGGTCAGTCAAAGCCGTCTCCTCTCACTCCTCACTCTTCTGTGCACCAACCAGATCAGTCATAGCCACTTACTCTCCCTGTGTCTACCCCAACCAGGTCGGTCATAGTCCTCTTAGTCTGTGTTTGTGTCTGAGTGTGTGTCAGGGCTAGGGATATTCACTGCAGCCATAGTGTACACACTATACAATACGTCGCTGTAAAATAGCATATATTAGGTGAAGCTATACCTGTATTATATTATTTTAATCCTGGTGTGGATGGTTGTAAAGGTCACAGCCTCTTCACTTCCACAGGTGTTTGAAATCAGCATTACCAGTTTCGCAAAGCTGTAAACCACTCATTGGGAAAGTGGAAGACATTTAGATGTTTACAAAACAAGCAGAGAAAGAGCTTTTAGAGCAGGGATTGGCTGAAAAAGCATTAAAATGAGTGAAAGCAAAAAAGAAAGGTTAAATTACGGGAAGTAGATACAAACAGGAAAGAGCAAAAAGAGAAAGGGAGAGTAGACATGGAGAGAGAGAGGAAGAAAAACGAACAGTGTGTAATATTGCTCTTGCAGGATAAGGTCAGAGATGTCTATTTGTGAAAATGACTCATTTAATAATCAGGATTCAACTACTAGGCACTGAAATAAGCACTGTAAATAAGCATCTCTAGATGACCGTGAGGAACAATCCTTTCTGTGCAGTGTCTGAAACCCAGGCTCTTCACCTCAAAGACCTCTGTAAGTATACATTCATATACTATAATGTCAACATAGCCGTCTTAGAGCAAATGTTATCACTCAATCCAAAATACTGTTTGCATGATGGGCAAAATAAAGGAATGTCAGGACAACTTTTCTATTTCTAGTTCACCTTTTAGTGAAAGTTCAGCAGTGATATCTAAAAGAAAACAAAGTTTGATCTCTAATAATTGTATTTAATTAACCACTCTCTGTTTCATTTCTTTAAGTAATTTGGTCAGTAATTCAGTCAGAGATGTAAAAATGAAATGAAAATGCTAAATGCATTACTTCACAGCAAATGTAGCAGCAAACACGTAGTGGGTGAGGTTCTATGATAGAGTAGTTGTGGTAGATTAGGTTTTGCCTCTGTGTTATCCTGCTACAGACGGGAGGCATATATAAATACTTTATAACCTAGACGCTAATAACTACTTTATAAACTAGGTGTGTAGCCTATTAAGTAAGGGATAATGTTCTGCTAGGCAGTCAATGCTGTGCAATAAGCCCCAACAGAGTGATGCAGGAGCCCGACGCAAAGTTACTTGCCAGAAAATTTACAAACTTCTAACAATGTATTATTTTAAATATTTTGTTGCTCTTTCATGGCATCTGCTGCTAAAAAATAGTTCATTAAGGAAATAGAATGTATAAGTGTTGCCGCGCAATGTGAGCAGCTGCTAAAGAACTCGTTGCAGCTTATTGTTGAAATTCCATTATGATAAGTGAACAAACTACTTGCAGTGTGATATGAAAGAAGCACAAAATCCATTGCCATTGACAGCAGTCATTATACAAAGCTTGTTGACTTCTGAACATTGAAGTGGCCCAAAAAAGTCAATGGGACATTCATCAGCATTGTAAACAGCTGTATAATAATAAATAGTATAATATTATAAATGTATAATAATAATAATAATAATACATTTATTATTATAGTATTTATTATGTACTATAATAAATAGTACAATAATAAACTAGATGTTTAAAGCTGATCATAATGTAAACTTACCCACAATAATATGAATTGTGCAGGATATGGTATATAATCATGACTGGCTGTGTGAACACTGGAGCTGTGCAAAGTCACACACATCTCATGGGTATGGCTATTAGTGACCTGAAGTGCATTCTGGGTAAAGAAAAGTGTACTGTCATTGAGTCTTCAGTGAAGATTACCTAGCATTGCACAGAGGCCTTACCAGGCAGGAAGTGTCCTCATAGCACTACACAGAGGCCTAAGAAGCCAGGAAGTATCCTCCTGAAGCCTGCAAAAGCCTAACCAGATTTACAAAGAAACAGAGATGTGGTCAGGTCCTCTTTGTGGATCAGTCTGTGGAGTTGTGTGTTATCATGCCTGCCATGTTCTTCAGCCTCCTTGCTTCAAAGCGGGCCACTGGTGAGGAGAATGAGAGAAAGCTCCCAGCTCCACACAGCACTAAGAGGATTAGTATCTCCTTCTGGGATGGGCAGCACTGCTTACAGAGCAGAATGCGCTATGTGAATTTCAAAATAAAACAAGCAAGTACAGGACTGACTCAGAATCGGCTGCACATGTTTTACATATTGCACACAATCGCCTGCTTCTTGATCTCATAAAATTATGCACAATATGAGTCTACTGCTTGCCACTCACTCTCGATCTTTTGTGTGTGTGTGTGTGTGTGTGTGTGTGTGTGTGTGTGTGTGTGTGTGTGTGTGTGTGTCACAGTGTGTGTGTTGTGAGGAAGGTTGTTATTTAGCATTGTTGGGTATTGAAAACTTGATTGCAATAGACCACGTCTTTCAGGCATTCACATCTGGTCTTGTCTTTTCTTTTTTCTTGTCTTCGAATTTGTTTTTGTTCGGCATTGACATTCATCCTCCCACACTACTTGTCACTTGCCTCGTCTTTATCCCCCCCTCCACCCCACCCAGGCAGCCACCATGCTCCGCTCATCATGCTGCCATAACGACACACCCCAGGCCTGAGAGACGCCGTGGGAGAGCTCTTAAAGGGACAGCGACACTTCTCAACCTCTGGGAGAAGGAAATAAGGAGTTGAAACATTTAGGCGGAAAAAAGAAGAAGATGCGTATAAGTCAAACCTGCTATGTTGTGTGTGTTAACCTGAATGAACCTGTTCCTTACTGTATTGTAAGCGGTTATGTCTTGCTTGAACATAACACTGTAACACTGCACTACGTTCTAAGACAGCCAACCTGACAGGCACAGCTCTGCGTACTGTAATTATCATTTATTTATTTTATATTATCACTGTAATCATTTGCACCATTATGTTACTGCTATCTGCACTCTATCTGTTTTATTGTTATCTGTTAATTATCAATTGCACTATAATATCAAGACAGTCCATCTGTTTCTTTAGCTGCCTACTGCACATATTGGAATAGGTGGGTGAAAATGCCTTGATACCTCCATCTATTTATGCTGTCAGTCACACCAGTCACTTTATTGCCATACCTGCTGCTGATATGTGCCTGTTTATCTCCAGGCTTTGCACAAGTCTATGCACAGTCTATGCAACTTTTTACAGACAGTAGATCATATTAGTTATTGTACAGTCTATGTTAATTCTTGTACTTAATTCTTGTACTTAGTAGTTTTTATAGTAGTTTTTTATTGTACATATCTCTCCTTGTTTATTTATGTGTGCACATTATGGGGAAGCTTGCAATGTCATTATACTTGTATAATGACAATAAAGGCATTCTATTCTATTCTATTCTATTCTATGTTCTGTTGTAGAAGAGTTGTTGCTGAGTCCTGATGAGGCTAAGGAAGGTTGTGTGCTGAGGGATGATGGAGCTAAGGTGAGGGTGTCCTGTTGCTGCATCGGCCTGAGTCAAAGGTATTTCCTTTTTCTACATTTGACTTGTGTATATTTCTTACACTTTAGACTTCTACATCTTAGAGGCAGGCACGGCTTTGAGTGACAGCTCACACCAGGTCCACCCCTCTCTTTTACTGCCACTTATCTGCCACGAGGAACCATCATCCCAGGCTGCTGTGGAGGCCCTGACAGTACTCCAGCAAATCTACAACAGCTGACAGGAATCAAATCATCTCAAACTACTGTGAGGTTTCTAATAGTACTCTGGTTAATTTCATTTTGTACAGAGGGACTGGCGTAGCCTGGTAAATCCGCCCCTCGTACTTCATTTCATTTTGTACAGAGGGTCTGGACCGGAGTCTCTTGAGGGTCATGTAGTCGGCCTCAGCAAGACCGATCCAATCAGCGAACAGAGGGTGTGTTCGTTAGCCATGACATTGACCTTGTGTGCTACATTTGAATTGTAGTGCGTAGGTAGGCTAATTGCATACTTGACGGTCAGGCGTTAGCAATTGGGTAAAGGCAGAGGCAATTGTTTTAAACTTCAACAGAGTCCACACCTTCAGGAAGAAATCGTTTCTTACGGTGTCTGGTCCAGACCCTCTGTACAAAATGAAATGAAGTACGAGGGGCTGGTTTACCAGGCTAGGTCTGGCATTGCTGCTTTGAGAAATGATTTCTTCCTGGAGGTGTGGACTCTGCTGAAGTTTAAAACAAGTTGCTCTGCCTTTACCCAATCACTAACGTCTGGTATGCAATTAGCCTGCCTACGCACCACAATTCAAATGTAGCACACATCAAGTCAACATCATCACTCACGAACACTCACTCTGTTCACTGATTGGCTAGGATTCGCTCGGTCCACATACATGAA
>CM050219.1:8797500-8802500 GCA_027475355.1 Coilia nasus | reverse complement strand
TATCATTCCTCATATCACTGCTGCTGTTGATTATGTTCAATATGGGTTTGCCCTGCTACCTCTCACAGCATAATGTGCAATACCTACCTCATAGTGCAATAGTATTATTCACTGCCTCTGTTTGCTATTTATTATTTATTATGCCTTTGCATATACTGCCTGCTTTCCTTAGTTTCTGCAATGCCTCCTCGCTTGACACTCTGACACTTTTACCTTGCACCTTTGTGGCCTCGCTGTTTAATTTCATTGTACAGGCACCTGTTTAATGACAAGAAAGATCTTGAAGTAGTCTGTTCACTTATCATAACGGAATATAAACAATAAGCTGCAACAAGTTATTAACTAGCTGAACACGTTGCTACGCAACATTCTATGTCCTCTATGAACTATTTTTAGAAGCATACGCTTTATAGCTCCAACAAAACATTTAAAAACTGACATTGTTAGAAGTTTATAACTTTCTACTATAGTTTTTCGGCTAGTAGCCATATAATAAGCGGGATAATGTTCTGCGAGGCGGTCGTTCTCGTGGAATAAGCCCCTTCAGTGTGACTCAAGACCGCTTTGTGTCGGGGCCCTGCATCACTTTGTCGGGGCTTATTGCTCGAGGATGACCAACTCGCCGAACATTATCCCTCACTTATCCTCAGGCTCAGGCCACTCAGCCCAACCTGTTCCCACTCAGCAACCAGCCAAGGGGCCTGCCCAAACTCAGTTGTCTTATCCTCAGGCCAGGGCTTACTATGGTGTGTACGGGGTGTGTCATACTCTGCTGTCTGTGTTCTCTCTGCTCTGTGTGTGTGTGTGTGTGTGTGTGTGTGTGTGTGTGTGTGTGTTCTACTCCACTGCTGGTGTTGTACTCTATTACCTGAGGTGTGTGTCTCGTATTCCACTATGCACAGAAAATGTGTGTTGTACTTTACACTGAGGCTCAAGCTGATGTTGACTGCATGTGTGTGTGTGTGTGTGTGTGTGTGCGCGTGTGTGTGTGTGTGTGTCTGTGTGTGGTCCTCCCCATCGTGTGTCTCTAAACTTAGGCTCAAGCCTGTGCTTACTGTGTGTGTGTGTGTGTGTGGTGATCTACACTTAGGCTCAAGCTGGTGCTTACTGTGTGTGTGTGTGTGTGTGTGTGTGTGTGTGTGTGTGTGTGTGTGTGTGTGTGTGTGTGTGTGTGTGTGTGTGTGTGTGTGTGTGTGTGTGTGTGTGTGTGTGTGTCTCTCTCTCTCTCTCTCTCTCTCTCTCTCTCTCTCTCTCTCTCTCTCTCCTCTCTCTCTCTCTCTCTCTCTCTCTCTCTCCTCTCTCTCTCTCTCTCTCTCTCTCTCTCTCTCTCTCTCTCTCTCTCTCTCTCTCTCTCTCTCCTTGCCTGTTCTTTCCAAATCATCCTTTCCTCCAGGCAATTAGGTCCACAGTGCAGATAAAAATGTATGGCTATGCAGTGCAATTCAACCTTTGCAAAATATTATGCACGGTGACCTTGAAATACAAGCTGACAGCATCAACATCTTCAAAATGCTCCCTTTATCTCTCTCTCACTTTATCTCACTTTAGTTTTTTTCTCTCTCTCTCTCACTAACTTTCTTTCTGTCTGTCTCTCTCTTTCTTTCTTCCTCCCTCTCTTTTTCTCGGTCTCTCTCTTCCTCTCTCTCTGTATCTCTCTCTATCTCTCTCTTCATCCCATCCCTCTCTTTCTTTCCTGCATTCCATTTTTGCTTTTCTCCGTGCTGTAAGGACTGTGTTGTGTCCCTGTTTGGTGGGTAGAAAGGAAACTGATCTATTTTTCAATGCCAGCACTGCAATCTTTTATTTAGCAGAGTGAGGAAGCACAAGTGTGTTTTATCTACTCCTCCAGTGGCCTCAGCCTGACAGAGAGGTTCCTAAGATGCCCCTTAGTACCTCAGCCTGACAGAGAGGTTCCTAAGCTGGCCCTTACCTCAGCCTGACAGATGTTCCTAAGCTGGCCCTTACTTCAGCCTGACAGAGAGGTTCCTAAGCTGGCCCTTAGTATTTCAGACTGAGATGTTCCTAAGCTGGCCCTTAGTACCTCAGCCTGACAGAGAGGTTCCTAAGCTGGCCTTTACCTCAGCCTGACAGAGAGGTTCCTAAGCTGGCCTTTACCTCAGCCTGACAGAGAGGTTCCTAAGTTGGACCTTAGTATTTCAGCCTGACAGAGAGGTTCCTAAGCTGGCCCTTAGTATTTCAGACTGAGATGTTCCTGAGCTGGCCCTTACCTCAGCCTGACAGAGATGTTCCTAAGCTGGCCTTTACCTCAGCCTGACAGAGAGGTTCCTAAGCTGGCCTTTACCTCAGCCTGACAGAGAGGTTTGTAAGCTGGCCTTTACCTCAGCCTGACAGAGAGGTTCCTAAACTGGCCCTTAGTACCTCAGCCTGACAGAGAGGTTTCTAAGATGGCCCTTAGTACTGACAGAGAGGTTCCTAAGCAGGCCCTTAGTACCTCAGCCTGACAGATGTTCCTAAGCTGGCCCTTAGTATTTCAGCCTGACAGAGAGGTTCCTAAGCTGGCCCTTAGTATTTTAGACTGAGATGTTAATAAGCTGGCCCTTACCTTAGCCTGACAGAGATGTTCCCAAGCTGGCCCTTAGTACAGTACCTCAGCCTGACAGAGAGGTTCCTAAGCTGGCCCTTAGTACCTCAGCCTGACAGAAAGGTTCCTAAGCTGGACCTTAGTAGCTCATTAAAACCGGCCCACTCAAACACTGTGCACTCTCATATTCAGCAACCTTTTCCCCCCCAATCTCTCCCTCTTTGTCCTCCAATGGACAACCATTGTACTCTCTCTCGGTCTCTCTCTCTCTCACACACACACAAAAAACACACACATGCACATATACACACAAATGCACATAAACACATGCACACAACCTCTCTCACACACACAAACACACACAAATGCACATAACCACATGCATACAACCTCTCTCACACACACAAACACACACACATGCACATAAACACATGCACACACCTCACACACACATACACACACACACACAGACACACACAAATGCACATACACACAAATGCACGCAAACACATGCACACGCGCCCAACACACCCACACACACACCCACACCCACACCCACACACACACACACACACACACACACGCAAACACAAAAAGACACAAATATACATTCATTCATACACAAACACACACACATTCTCTGTCTATCTCCCTTTCTGGCTCTCTTTCAGTCTTCTGGCTGAACTCTTGGCTGCATTTTCCTTCTTTCTTTCTTTCTTTCTTTCTTTCTTTCTTTCGGCTTAATGTCTCTTTCTGCCTCCCTTTGTCTGGTTACATTTCTTTCCCTCTCCTTTTTTCTCTCCTTATCTCTCTCTCCCTCCCTATACCTCTGTCTCTCTTCTTTGTCGTCCTCTCTCTCCCTCTCTCTGTCTGTTTCTCTATTCATCTCATTTTTTTCTATCTTCAGATGATTTTCCTCCATGCCTCCCTGTATTGCTCTCTCGTTCTCTCTCTGTTTATCTCAGTCTTTTTCTCCTCATATCCTCTCTTCCCCATGCCTCTCTCTTCATCAGTCGTTCTTTTTTCCCTCATCCTTCCTCTTCTACGTAGAGGGGGGAGGCGTGGGGGAGGAGATGGCACTGAGGGCATATTACATGTACTGTACCATGGGCACACACACACACACAGACACACACACACACACACACACACACACACACGTGTGTATATATATATATATATATATATATACATAGATAGATATTATATGCACCATTGCCTTGCCAGATGTTATTCCTCACAGCACACTGATTTCATAAGACTGCTTCATGTTGAAGTTTACAGTTTTTCTTTATTGCTTTATTGTGTTGATTACTATAACTATTTTCTTTTAGTAATTTTAAAAGTTTGTAAATAAAAAAGCATAATGCTGATTTCTGAATAACTTCTATTTTGTTTCTACCAATATCTATGTATATGTGAATATTTGAGTGAAATTATTCAAAGACAGCAGTGAAATTACTCAAACACAACCGTGTTTTGTAAAAACCATGTCAGTGTGTTGTTGCTGATACAGGATTGAAATTCAGATGATACATATGTCTACTACATTTGCATAAAAATGACATTTTGAAAAAGAAGTTAGAAGTTTTGGTTGTGGAGTTTCAGATGTTTCTGTCCAAGCAAACAATGAGCCAAATTTTGAAATTCATTTGTAAGCAATCATGACAAACTGTAATATATTACACTGGGAGGAAGACCTGTTTCTGATGAGGAAGAGCAGTTATCTAATATATCTTACTGTGAGTCTTACTCATAGAGATGGAGTCAGGCCTGGAATTTCGTCATTTTAGCGGCAAGGCCACTTTGCCTTTTGTGTTGTCAATTTTGTGGAAGGGCATCAGGGCCACTGTGGGATTCTGGCAGATATTTTTCAAGGGCACAAGGCCAAATTGAGAGGGCACGAGGGCCATGGCCCGCGCATCAGTCCTTATAATCTGCAGTATCAGGTGCCTCTCAGTAAGACCAAGAACATAACAAGGAGGAGAGACTGTAGCCCACTGATCAATCTTGCAGCCTATTGTATTTGTGCAAACAATAGACTAACGTTTCGACACACTGTGTCTTCGTCAGAGTCGACTAGTCTTTTGTTTGCACAAATAAAACAGACTACAAGATTGCTCAGTGTGCTTCAGTCTTGCCTACTTGTGAGGAAGACTCCTTTCGGATAAGGAAAAGACAAGCCCTCATACAATATGTCTGACATTAAGAGAAAGGCTCACTCCAGCCACACAGATACACAGTTACATCAGAAATGGAAGCAGATGTAGCCAGTGTGTTTGTAACTGCAAGGAAGACTACTTGTTTAAGGCATATAGTCTTTTTTAAAGTGGGAGGAAGACTCCTGGTTTAAGCCATATAGTGTTAAAGTGGGAGGAAGACTCATTCTTTAAGGCTGCTGCCAGACAGCTAAAGAGGAAGAGGAGACGTAACAGATGGAGGAGGAGGAGATGTGTAT
>CM050219.1:8767500-8795000 GCA_027475355.1 Coilia nasus | reverse complement strand
TATCCAAAAGTACCTATCCCTACTGTGCTGTTGTCCAGCCTGATACTCAGCAATAGCAGCAAACGAGCCTCCACTGCTGAGGTAAATTAAACATGGCCATGAACTAATGAGCAAATATGTGCATTTTTGCAACAACTCCAATAAAGTCTTTCAGTAAGTTCAAGTCCCAGAAATCACTAAGCTAATTAGGGAGCTTAACACCCCCCACAGTTTCTCCATAGCCTCCCAACACCACTCTCTCTCTCTCTCACACACACACACACACCGAACGCCACTCTGGCTGAATGGTGATAGAAAAGTGTGATAAACACAGTCAAGTCGGGGTCAATGTGTCTTTATTATGCCCAAGCAGCAACTGCTTTTGCAGAGAATCTCACCAACAGTTCACATAAATCCAATAGAAACACAATCACTATGGCAAGGCATACTGTACAAAACATAAATATATTTAAACATTCAATACAGTCTTATAAAACTCTCATCAGAGGGTATTTACTGCAAATGAACGTTTGCAGCAGGTACAAATTATTTTTTGCATCTGTTCCTTCTGCAAATGCTAGAGCAAATCTGTGTTCTGATGGTGACAATGTAAAGTTAAAAAATGAAGTGGTTGTGGTCAGATGAAATTGCCTGTGCTTTTTTAGGAATCTCATTGTGGTCAGCTAAAACTGCCTGGGCTTCTTCAAGAATCTCGTTTTGTGCAGAGTTGAGAGGTTATCAAGAGTAATGCTAGCAATTTTGCTGCAAAGACTGACAATATGATTACTTTGATTCTGTTCTTTTTTACCGTGTCAATAGGCAGAAGCCCATAGCAGCAGATGAAAGAAAAAAGAATGACAGCTTTTTCAACAAAAAAGTGCATACTTTGATGAGCTTTTTTTGCACACAGTAGCCACATGATGTTCAAAAGATGATTTGCAGACAATTATGATGCTCAGTAATTATGGGGAGATACTGCATCCTTGATTTTTTTTTCCAAAATCAATAATAATTTCTTTAGTTTTGCTGACATTATTGTCTAAAAAGTATAACAGTTAATAAAATCTGTCACTACACAACCACACCCTGGATGATGTGACTTTAGAAAACACACAGTGATGCATGGCATTGCTCACCCTGATGCTGTGTGAAGTGGAGGTACATACCTGATAGCTTTGGTTGGCCTGAGGTGGGGGGGTCATAAAATCACCCCAACGAAAGGGGAGTATGTAGAGAAAAAAGAGAATGAGAGGAAAGGAAAGAAAGATGAAAGGATAGAATAGAAAAAGGGAAGAGGGAAGGTGTGGAATAAGGAAAGAAGGAGCAAAGAGTGAGGAGACAGAAAGAGAGAGAGTAAGGAGGGGGGAGAAGAGAATAGAGGAGAAGAAGAGTGGGCAGTGCAAGAAAGAGAGGAGAGGAGAGGAGATGAGAGAAGAAGAGAGAGGAGAAAGGGGGAGGAAAGAGAAGAGGTGTAAAGGATAAGAGGAGAGAGAAGTAAGGAGAGAAAAGAGGAGAGCAAGGAGGGAGAAGGGAAGAGAGAAGTAAAGGGTGAAGAGGAGAGAAAATGATAGAGGATAAGACAGAAGTGGAGAGAAAAGAGGGGGAGATGAGAATGAGATGGGGATGGAGAGAGAGTAAGAGAGAAGAGGTGGAGAGGGAGGAGAAGAAGAGAGAAGAGGAAGAGAGGAAAGAGAGAAAAGAGGAGGATAGGAAAAGAGAAGAAAAGAGGAGAGAGAGTAAGAGAGGTGAGAAGAAAGAGTAAGATAGAAGAGGAGCAGAGGAAAAGAGAGTGAGGAGAGAATGTAAGGGAGAAGAGGAGAGGAAAGAGAGTAAAAGAAGAGGGGAGGAGAGAAGGGAGAGCAAGAGAGGAGAGGAGGAGAGAGAGTAAGAAAGAAGAGGAGGAGAGAAGAGAAGAGAGTAAGAGAGAAGAGGAGGAGAGAAGAGGAGGAGAGAAGAGGAGAGAGTAAGAGAGAAGAGGAGGAGAGAAGAGGAGAGAGTAAGAGGAGGAGGAGAGTGTTAGAGAAAAGAGGAAGAGAGAAGAGGAGAAAGAGTGAGAGAGAAGAGGAGAGAGAGTAAAATAAAAGCGGAGGAGAGGAGAGGAGGGAGAGTAAGAGAGGAGAGGAAGAAAGGACAGTGGGGAGAGAGTAAGAGAGAAGAGGATAGGAGGGAGAGTAAGAGAGAAGAGGAGGAGAGAAGAGGAGAAAAAGTAAGAGAGAAGAGGAGGAGGAGAGTGTTAGAGAAAAGAGGAGGAGAGAAGAGGAGAAAGAGTAAGAGAGAAGAGGAGGAGAAGAAAAGAGAGTGAGGAAAGAACTTAAGAGAGAAGAGAAGGAGAGGACAGTGGGGAGGGAGAGCAAGAGAGAAGAGGAGGAGAGAAGAGAGAGTAAGAGAGAAGAGGAGAAGAGGAGGGAGAGTAATAGAGAAGAGGAGGTAGAGTAAGAGAGAAGAAGAGGGAGAGTAAGAGAGAAGAGGAGAAGAGGAGGCAGAGTAATAGAGAAGAGGAGGAGAGAAGAGAGAGTAAAAGAGAAGAGGAGGGAGAGTAAGAGAGAAGAGGAGAAGTGGAGAGAGAGAAATAGAGAAGAGGAGGAGAGGAGAAGCGAGCGAGGAAAGCCAGTAAGGCAGAGAGTGTGGAGCACTCCCAGAACGTATTACCCTTTTATTGATTTTGCCCTCCTGCTCTCCATCTGCCTCCATCTGCCTGCCTTGTGGAGAAGTGTCTCTGTGGAGATGCCATCCAGGTTTCTGGGCAGACCCACTTAACAGGGTCACTTCCCCTCATCCACAACTAATCCTATTTATCTACACTACCCTACAAGGCCAAAAGGCAGTAGCTGCATATTTTGCCAAATTGAGTTTAGACTGGAAATTGACTTTATAACACCTCCTCTTCCTTATGACTAAATCTCTTGCTTCTTGCTATTAAGAAAGAACATATAAAGGCATCACCACTATTATACATACACACCATGCTTGACTGGGCATTATGACAGCTTTAAAGGCATTTTTCTCAGTTTCTATGTTTACATACAGTAGTTACTGCACTTTGCCTTTGTAGGGCAGAAAAGCCCGGGACCAACAGATTTATTTATTAATGTGCACTGCAGTGATCAACACCACAGCACAACACAGCACAACACAGCACAGCACAGCACAGCACAGCACAGCACAGCACAGCACAGCACAGCACAGCACAGCACAGCACAGCACAGCACAGCACAGCACAGCACAGCACAGCACAGCACACTGCCTTTGTCAACTTGCCAGTGCATACTGCACACATCTCTGCTGCAAGGAGGAAAAAGATGATGCACATACACTCACACACAGACACACATACGCACACACACACACGCACACACACGCACACGACACACATGCATGCACACATACACATGCACACACACACACACAAGCCAGGATCACACACACACACACAAGCCAGGATCACACACACACACACACACACACACACACACACACACACACACACACACTCAAGGCTCACACACACATACACACAATATAACAGACACACACACTTACTAGAATTTACCGGAACAGCAGAGAACTGAGCCGCCAAACACAGCAGGCTGTAATTATTTAAGAAGAAATACGCCTGCCTACTCAACCTTTTCAGACTAGGTGAAGACTTAAAAACGAACAAAGCCCGATTTAATAACAACCTCAAAAAACTCACTCAACACACCAGCGAAAAAAAGATGTCTTTCATGTTTTATTCATCCTGATGGGGTTTGATATGCCACTAAGTATTTCTGAGTAAATTGCTGTATGGAAATGGGCTGTTTATTGTGATTGTCTTTTTGACTGCCTCGCCGTGCTGCCTAATTTCCACTCTGTATTCAGGCCCTATTAGCATACATTTCTCATGGCTTATCTGTAGCTGTCTGATCAGCCCGCACCCCCATCAGATAGCATTACTACACAGCGTAGCAGAGCAGAACTGATTTCAACACACACGACACTCTCTCTCTTTCTCTCTGTCTCTATCTCTCTTTCTCTCTCTCTTTGTCTCTCTCTCTCTCTGTTTCTATCTCTTTCTCTCTCTCTCTATCAACCTTTTCCCTCTGTTTCTATCTCTCTTTCGCTCACATGCTCTGTCTCTTGCTATCTCTCTCTTTCTCTCCCTCTCTGTTTCTCTCTCTCACACTCTCTCTGTCTCTCTGTCTCTTGCTATCTCTCTCTTTCTCTCCCTCTCTGTTTCTCTCTCTCACTCTCTCTGTCTCTCTGTCTCTTGCTCTCTCTCTCTTTCTCTCTCTCTCTGTTTCTCTCTCACACACTCTCTCTGTCTCTCTCTCTCTCTCTCTTTCTCTCTCACACACTCTCTCTGTCTCTGTCTCTCTCTCTCTCTCTGTCTCCCTCTCTCTTTCTCTCTTTCTCTGTGGATACAAGCTTCCACCTCTCTCTGTGTGTGTGTGTGTGTGTGTGTGTGTGTGTGTGTGTGTGTGTGTGTACATACACTGTGTGGAATAAAACCAGAAAGCTACAGGTATAAGGCATTGAGGCCTGACATGAAGGTCTGGAATTGAGGTCCAGTGTTGACATAGGGAGTCTCCCTCTGCCTTCCTCCATGAAATCAGTCCCTCAGACTGGGTCTCAAAACACAACCATGACCTGTGACTGTGTGTGTGTGTGTGTGTGTGTGTGTGACTGCATGAGTAAGTTAGACATAGAGAGAGAGAGAGAGAGAGAGAGAGAGAGAGAGAGAGAGAGAGAGAGAGAGAGAAGGAGAGAGGGGGGGATGGATAGAGAGAGAGAAAAGAGAGAGGGAGAGAAGGAAAGAGGGAGAGGAGAGAAAGAGATGACCCAACCTGTTACTCATATTTTCAGTGGAGCTGAGGTGTGATGGCATGCTGACACTACCTTCTGTCTGTGTGTATGTGTACAGTATGTGTGTGTGTGTGTGTGTGTGTGTGTGTGTGTGTGTGTGTGTGTGTGTGTGTGTGTGTGTGTGTGTGTGTGTGTGTGTGTGTGTTTGTGTGTGTCTTTATGCGTGTACATGCCTACATGGTTCTCTGTGTGTGTGTCTGTCTTTGATTATGCATGATTATATGTGATTGCATGAGTGTGTGTGTGTGTGTGTGTGTGTGTATATGTGTGCGTGTGTGTGCGTGTGTGTGTAATAATGTAAGGGTGAGTGAATCAGGGAGCCTCAGTTTGGTTGAATACATGAAAAAGCAACAAACAATGTGATTATAATCAGATCAACACAAGCTTTCATGTGCTTCTCCTGCAAGCCTAATATGGCCAGTGATGGGTGGGATGTGAACTGCATGTGGCCCAAAGCCGGCAGCAGGTATCAGGGATGAATGGTGAATGTGGCTCTAAGGAGAACATGTGGTGTACTGCACGTCAGCACAAGAAAAACAACACCTCAGGCAAGACCACTGTGTGTTGTAACACACAAATATGCATGCAAACACACAGAAACACACACACACACACAGACACACAAACACCTACACAGAACACACACACGCACACAACCACACACACACACACACACACACCTCAGGCAAACCGCTCTCATAACCCCTCACTGGTCACAGCGAGAAAAACAAAAACAACGGAAAGATCACCTGCTGCATTTTCAAGTTCCTGGAGACAAAAACAGAACAACAACATGCAATGTTATTTTTGAAAAAACACACTTCAACTCACTTGGCCCATATGAGTCAGTACAGCAGTATGTAATTTTAAAAGTGCTTCAATGGCGATTAATGAACATAAGGCATGTTCTACTAACCACTAGAACAGCCTAGTACAGCACCCATAATGTTGACATACCGATGTACATTACTACTACTACTACTACTACTACTACTACTACTACTACTATTATTATTATTATTATTATCCAGGTGGCAAGGGACACTGGGCAGAATTTTTGCTTCAGACTTACATAGTCCTGCACCAGTGACAACCCATTGGAGGAATATTGTGTGTGTTTTTTTTATGACTTGTTGTACAACAACATCGCTTTCATCTGCATGTTTAATGCTACATGTCATTGCAAAATGGTGGTGAACACAGCTATAATGGTCACCAAGGTAACACTCCAGAATGCAGAACTTTGAGCAGAAGAGATTCCAGATTGCTCCACTGAGAAATGTTGACGTATATCCTCATTGCGTAGCAAGTCAAAGATTCTAATTTTCTACTATGCAGTAAGGATGTGCAGCTTCATGTCTTACACAGGCTACAGACTCTGTGGCCCCCTATAGGACAGAACAAGTGTCTTTTTCATGCCATTTGTTATTGAGGGACACTTGATGCAAGGACCTTCATTTGCCTTTAGTGAGCTACTGTATCCCAGGGAGAGGAAGCTGATGAATATGAGGCTGTGGGTCTCTCCCTCTTGAAGCTGAAACCCAACAATAGTAATAATATGAATAATGGGAGCAAAGCATTGGATGGGTAGCATAATATCCCAATAAATCCCATAATGACTCCATTAGAGCTTTCAAGAGCAGTTGCGCTTTTTCCACAGTACTGTTTCAGTTGTTGGGATATTAATGCCTTGGCTCTGTTGCAAATTGCTCTGGCGATTAGGTATTTAGCACTCCGTGATAGCCAGGGTTTGTTCCCAACAACATTATGGCCCTGTGACACAGCCACAGCCACAGCCAGTTATCAGCCTCCTGCAGTGTGGGTGGACAGGATCATGATCCAGCCATAGGCACAGCATACATCAATAGAGAGCGTGCATTAACTACAGGAGTAGCACGCATCCAGAGAGAGTGATCCAGCCATAGAGGTAGCACGCATCCAGAGAGAGTGATCCAGCCATAGGGGTAGCACGCATCCAGAGAGAGTGATCCAGCCATAGGGGTAGCACTCATCCAGACGGTGTTTCAGCCAAAGAGTTATGCAGCTTTAGCCGTAGTATTAGAGAGAGGGTGTTTCAGCCATAAGCACAGCATTAGAGAGAGAGAATGTTGCAGCCATAGCACTGGAGAGAGTGTTTCAGCCATAGCAAAACATTAGAGAGAGAGTGTTTCAGCCATAGCAGAATATTAGAGAGAGAGTGTTGCAGCCATAGCACTAGAGAAAGAGTGTTTCAGGCATAGCAAAACATTAGAGAGAGTGTGTTTCAGCCATAACACTGGAGAGAGAGTGTTTCAGCCATAGCAGAACATTAGAGAGAGAGTGTTTCAGCCATAGCAAAACATTAGAGAGAGTGTGTTTCAGCCATAGCAAA
Organism: Coilia nasus; assembly: GCA_027475355.1. NCBI lineage: Eukaryota > Metazoa > Chordata > Actinopteri > Clupeiformes > Engraulidae > Coilia > Coilia nasus. The sequence continues at coordinate 8,787,805 of CM050219.1, read as the reverse complement.
ACATTAGAGAGAGAGTGTTTCAGCCATAGCAAAACATTAGAGAGAGAGTGTTTCAGCCATAGCAAAACATTAGAGAGAGAGTGTTTCAGCCATAGCAAAACATTAGAGAGAGAGTGTGTTTCAGTCATAGCTGTAGCACTGGCGAGAGAGTGTTTCAGCCATAGCTGTAGCACTGGCGAGAGTGTTTCAGCCACAGATGTAGCATTAGAGAGCGTGTTTTAGCCACAGCAGTAGCATGCGTCCAGAGAGAGTTTCTCTGCCATAGCCGTAGCATGCATCCAGAGACAGCTTTTCTGTCATAGCCGTAGCATTAGAGAGAGAGAGTGTTGCAGCCATAGCCGTAGCAGTGGCGAGAGAGTGTTTCAGCCACAGCTGTAGCATTAGAGAGCGTGTTTTAGCCATAGCATGCATCCAGAGAGAGCTTTTCTGTCATAGCCGGAGCATTAGAGAGAGAGAGTGTTTGAGCCATAGCCATGGCTCGCATATGGAGAGAGTGTTTGAGCCATAGGCGTAGCACGCATCCAAAGAGTGCTTCAGTGCAGAGATTACAGAAAAGCCACAAACAGCAAAGACCAAATCTCCTGAGGGCCAGTGTGTGTGTGTGTGTGTGTGTGTGTGTGTGTGTGTGTGTGTGTGTGTGTGTGAGAGAGAGCGAGAGAGAGAGAGAGAGGATGAGTGTGAGCTGGCAATCTGTTGTGTGTGTGTGTTTATATAACACATGGCTGCTCCTTTGCATGCTAATGACCCTGTTAAACGGTCCCCTCCTCTTCACACACACACACAAACACACGTACAAACACACACACACACACAGGCACTCAGACGCATGTACACACGCACACATACACACACACACAGACACACACAGACACACACATACAGGCACACACACACACACACAGACATACAGGCACACACACACACACACACACACACACACCGTGTGTGTGTGTGTGTGTGTGAGAGAGTTACACAGGATCTGTGTGTGCTTTTAGGTCTTTCATACTGTAGTTGCAGTCTTAATGTTGATCAGAATTTGATTCTTTTCAGCATTTCCATGTTTCTCAATTGCATTCTCTCAGTATTTAAATGTTTTTATAGCTCAGTGTTTGAGTATTTCTATCTCTATCTATTATAACTATCTCCATATTTCACTCTTTCAGTATTGAAATGTCTTGTATCTGAGTAGTTGTATACTTCGGTGCTTCAGTATTTGAGTATTTCCATAGTTTACAAAGAACACAAAGTACTTGTGCATGTAGGAAGAGCACCTTAGGGAGAAAATATAGCTATTACACCTACCCCTACACTATCTATAATCAAGTAAATAGTTCAGGCTGTTAGTCCCTACTCCCAGGTGTAACACGCACAACTGGCCGCTGACTACAGCTATTCACGCAACCTCATGTGAGCTGTATAGGACAGAGCAGCTGAGGGGATGGCCAACTGGAGCCGTACAGACAGATGCTCAACAAGGGTTAACCTGAACCAGCCGGCTACCGTTACAGTGACTGGGGCTGCTGGGGCCGTTTACATGATCCACTCAGCGGCACCTACCTATCGCTTTCCCCCATGGCTTTCACCATGCCAACAACATGCATCTCATCCAGGACCACTGGCAAGCCTTTGCAGTTTCCTCCAACATTTCCTTAACAATTAAAATAAATCAATAAATAAATAAAAATACAAGACACTTGCACATGTGGGGAGAGAACCCATGGTACCACACTTCAGGCTTTCCTAACTACAGCGATTACAATTAACCATACACTATGTGGGACACATCCTCAGCAGTGTACCTCAGGATCAACGGGTGTTTCGGGCCTTTACTTACTGTACACCCTCCCCTGAGGCGGCCCCACTAAAGGTGATCAATCCTTTAGTGTGTGTGCACAGTTTAGCTACCTGCTATCCAAATTTCCAATATGTACTTCCACAATTCACTTACAACCACAGTTTACTTCCAAAATGTACTACCTACTGTTCATTACCAACTGTTTGCACGACTTCCAACTTACAAAATTAACTACAACCACAATTTACTTCCAAAATGACCTGCTTACTTACTAATTAGGACTTGTTATCGAATATTTGCACTTTACCACCATTTTACCACAAATACTATCACTTTGCAGTCACTAACGCATATGCCATTACACAAACAACCCTGCCAATGCTAGTTCTAAAGACGATTCTACCCACTGACTTAACATTAAATGTATACACCTCTTGAATCTAATGGTGACTAATGCTCAGTTATAGTAATACAGTAATAATCACATATTGATCCTTTTATGGGTGACTGTTATATAATAATAATAAACTGGCTGTTGCCACTTACCAGTAGGAGAGAACCTCAGAGAACTGACCCGTATCTCTGGCTTAAAGTGGCGAGAGCTCACGATTCTACCCACTGACTTAACATTAAATGTATACACCTCTTGAATCTAATGGTGTCTAATGCTCAGTTATCCCGTGTTCCATACACCGCAAAACCCCGGGAAACTTGGCCACTCTGTATCCCAATACACCGCACAATCCCAGAGAGCCTGATTCTAAGCTGCCCATGTGTGTAATGGCTGCCATTTATAAGCCTATTCTTCTGTGTTTCTATTGACCCACTAAACGCACTACTGCCATCTGCTGGTCTGGGGTGCCCATCCTTATCTGCACAGGGCTTATCTCTTATCTGCTGAACAAGTACCCACGCTAACCACTCCCAGCCTCCACTGCTACATTAATAAAATAATAATAATAATAATAATAATAATAATAATAATAATAATAATAATGACGTAATGACATAATGACGCAATGCCCCGTCATGCGGGCTCTTGCGTGATGCAATAATGTAGTGTCACTATACACTATAATGACATAATAACACAATGCCCCGTCATGCGGGCTCTTGCGTGATACAATAATGTAGTGTCAATTTATAATAATAATAATTTATTGTTTCAGTATTTGCGAGTTTGTATAATTGAATAAGTGTCAGTCTTTCTGTATTCCTCATCCCTCCTCATACTGTAGGCCCTTAGAGACCTGTGTGCATGATTTATTTAGCACAGGGGTGCTCACTAATTTTTGGCTGGCGAGCTACTTTTAAAACGGCCATGTCGCCGCGATCTACTGAGGATGATGATGACGAAGACGACGATGGTGATGATGAAGATGATAAATCACTCAGTATGCGTTTCATATGTACCTTTATGCAGTTTATTGATATGTTTGTTTATTGATATAGGCTACATGTTGCATTACACATGCAACATAGTTAAAATATATGCATCCATGCATAAATCTTCACAGCACAACTTTAATGCAATTGTATTATGATATAATGGACGTTTACAGCTCAATTATAATAACACATTTGTATTACTTTCGAATGCACCTTTAGAGCACAACTCTAATACATTTGTAATTATCTATTGCCAGGACTTAATAATCTGATGATGACCTGCACTGGAGGGAGTCAGACAGGGTTGCATAGAGCTGCTGTGTGTAGCGCTCACTGACAATTTGCGAACACGCCCTCCCTGCTTTCTCCAGCTCCGATGAGGTTTCGGAAGTTTCCCAACTCATAGCGCTGCAACTTTGAGGACAGCAATTTTATTTTTCGTTTGAATGCATTAGCTGAGCTGATCATGTCTCATGTCGACCACGCTTTTGTCTTTTCCTTGCAGCTCCAAATTAAGTTCGTTCAACATGTTAGTAAGATCAGTTACAAACGCTAAGTCTAGCAGCCACCGATTGTCATTAAGTTGCTTGTGTTCCGCATGTTTAGTGACAGGAAGAAACTCCTTAATCAACGGACAGAGCTGTCGAAATCTCTGCAAGAATTTCCCCCTACTAAGCCATCTCACATCGGTGTGTAGCAAGAGGTCAGAATAGTTAGTAGGCTAAGCCTCTTCCAACTGTGCACGGAACAGACGTCTTTGAAGAGACCTCGCTCGAATACAGCAGGCTATTTTGGTTGCGACATCAACGATCTCTTTCATGCATTTTCCGCATAATGAAGTGACTGCTGCCCTGTAAACAGCATTTTTATTTTCCTTCACATTTCTCAGTTCGCTTTTCACGGGGAAGTCATAGTTTTTATGAACAGTATGGGCTAGATACAAGTTAGCGAACTAGCTCCTTCTTTGCTGCAGTTTTCCAGTAGCCGTTCTAGTTGTTATGATAATCAACCTAACAAAAAAAATAGACAACAGGCGATCTACCAGCACTGCCTTCGCGATCGACTGGTAGATCGCGATCGACGTAGTGAGCACCCCTGATTTAGCAGTTCATTTTTCTTATTCAACTTGATGAGCACTCTGCATCAATAATATACATGTGGCTGTGTGTGTGTGTGTGTGTGTGTATGTGTGTTGAGTATGTGTGTCATGTCGTGATAATATGCGCTATGTGTTTGTGTTTGTGTGTGTGTGTGTGTGTGTGTGTGCATGCTGTAAATGAATGTGTGTGTGCGTTTGTGTGTGTGTGCATATGCTATGTGTGTGTGTGTGTGTGTGTGTGTGTGTGTGTGTGTGCGTGCGTGTTTGTGTGTGTGCATATGCTTTGTGTGTGTGTGTGTGCTGTGAATGAATGTGTGTGCGTGTGTGTGTGTGTGTGTGTGTGCATATGCTTTGTGTGTGTGTGTATGTGTGTGTGCGTGTGTGCTGTGAATGTGTGTGTGTGTGTGTGTGTGTGTGTGGTGGTCATGACGCAGAGTTGATGATGTGAGTTATCTCACCTAAAAAGCGGTGGCTCTCTTTATGCCTAGAGGACATGCACTAAAATCATAATGCAACGCTAAGTCATTAAAAACTCATCCTCCTCCACATTCACCTCAGCATCCAAAGGGAACACTACTTTTCTCTCTCTCTTCAACTCTCTCCTCCGTCTGTGTGTGTGTGTGTGTGTGTGTGTGTGTGTGTGTGTGTGTGTGTGTGTGTGTGTGTGTGTGTGTGTGTGTGTTTTCTAATACCTTTTACAGCATGTTTTACTGACGTGCAGTAATTGCACAATTGCACAAAGTAACTTTTTAGATATGAAACGCATTCTCTATACAGACACTTTATATGCCCCGAACAGTGTTTTCCAATCACTGATCAAGTGTTTAATGAGTGCTCTGTAGTGTTTGTACTTTGGACTGCTTTGAGGTGAAATGTAAATTTTGTAGAAAGTGAATGCTGTCTTAAGCTGTTGAGGGCTTTCGCGTTTACAGTTTTGAAGAAAAGGGTGGATGGTTTCAAGACGTGTTTCTGCAGTTGTTAAAAACTATGCGCACCAACATTCAGGCCTGTAGCCAAGGCCTCTCTCTACACAACCAATATTCACACACACACTGTAGCCAAGATCTCTTTACACCAACAGCCACAGTACCCAGTGGACCTCTGATGGAATAGAAATGTCTGGAAGGAAGTTACAGAATGATTTGCCCCTGAAAACAGATGGGGAGTTGCTGTAGGTGGGAGCGGCTCCATTAGAATTTCAATGATCTCTCACCAAAGGCCAGACCCCCTGACTCATCACTTCTGGCTGCCTGGTTGCATAGCACCTCCTGAGTGAGCCATTGATCAGATTGAGCCAGCCAGGACTTCAGTCCATCTCTCTCAATCAGCCACCCCTCCAACACACACAAACACACACACACCACCCCCGGCATTCACGCCTGCCCTCCCCACATATACCAACTCCCCCCCCCTAGCATTCACCCCTGCCCCATCACCACCACCAACATCCTTATTCAGCAGCGGGGCCCCAGCTATGCTCTGGAGTCCACAGGCCTCCCCATCACTCACTGTGGACTGAGCTGAGTGTGCCAGGCTGCCAACATGCTGGTCACTCCACAAGGGGAAAAAACATCTGAGAGAGAAAGAGAGAGAGAGGGGGAGAGAGAGAGAGAGAGAGAGAGAGAGAGAGAGAGAAGGAGAAGGAGAGGGGAGACAGCATACTTCCTGAGTGGTCTGCTCTGGGGAGAGGTCACTGTGACATCATCAACTCTAGAATACACTGGTGACACCTGGAAAGGCCTCTGCACACCGGCTTCAACACTGTGGTGGCGTCCGAAACGGAAAAACATGCTGCTTTCAAAGACAGCATTTGCTGGCAGCAAGGCATCCAGGCTGTCCGAATCGAATAAATGCATAAAATGCTGCCTTTGATGGTCCAATTTTGAAGAAAGCACAGATGGAAGAAGGAAGGCATGCTGCCTTCAACATTCAACATTCTATCAAACTATGAAGTCAGCTGTTGGTATTATGGCAACAGCATTCTTTGTTGCTGTCTAGCCAGGCCGTCTGAAACTAAGGTTTTAATCGACACCTTGATGCCTGCTTAAGGTGCGTGACTTGTTACATAGTGAAGGCAGCAAGGCAGCAAGTCACTAGCTTCACGTTTCGAACACTGTCTGTACCTTTGCGCCTTGAATTTAACATCAATGGATTTCATTGACTGCAACCAACAAAAATAGACCCGAATTATAATCGACATGCTGCTGGCAGCAGAGTTTGAGGCTGGTGTACGGGGTTGTGTTGACAACAATGGGGTTGCGTAGAACAGCATATCCTAATGACATAGGATTACCTAGAGAATTGAACTTAAGGGAATTAAGGTAAAGTGAAGTAAAGTGAAGTAAAGTAAAGTAAAGTAAAGTAAAGTAAAGTGAAGTAGTAAATAAGTAAAGTAGTAAAGTGAAGTAAAGTGGAGTAGTAAAGTAAAGTGAAGTGAATTAGTAAAGTAGTAAAGTAAAGCAAAGTGAAGTAAAGTAAAGTACATAAAGTGAGCTGAGGTGAAATGCCATTAAAGACATTGACAAAGGGGCATATTTCACTGCCCTGACATGTGGCCCATGGTACAGGGTACTGGGAATAATTTATGTTTGTTCTGATGTCAGCGCAAACTGCACTGTGGGAGGTAAACTCCTACAGCGCACTGCAAACCAGCAGCACTGCACACAGTAGGTGGTGGCATAAAAATGGAGGCTAACAGCGGCCCATCCTCCAGCTGTTCCAGCACCATGACAGTGACTCCCAAGTATTACTGCTAAAGTGTCAGTGCATGGCGAAGCCTTTGGGCTGCATCTGAATTTAGTTAAAGCCGGAGTGTAGCAAGAAGGTTTTATCCAAATCAGCATAAAGTAGACTGAAGCCACACTTCACAGGGTCTCTCCCCCCATACCCTCACCCCCCCCCCCCGGTCCCCCAAGACCCAGTTAACAACCCCCCCCCCCCCACACACACACACACACAAACACACACACAGACGCACACACACATACACATACACACACACACACATCCCTCAAGACCCAGCTCAGGACCTTAGCATCGCTAATGCTACGCTCTGCTGGAGTGGAGGCTGCATTGAATTATAATGACTTTGAAAAAGCCGGTTTTCTGTCCCATGACTGCTGCTCGCCTGTTTGCTGAAGACTTCCGATGGTGCTCTGCTTCACTGGCCGTTTCCCACCTCTCTCTCTCTCCCTCTCTCTCTCTCTGTCTCTCTCTCAGTTCCCTCTCTCCTCTGCAGTGCTCCTCTGGGCATGGGGACTGTTCTCTAAGGAAAGATAAAAAACATTCTCTCCCTCTCACTCTTTTTCTCCCTTTTCCTCTCTTTTCCTCTCTCAATCTCTCTCCCTTTCTCTCTCTCTCTCTCTCTCTCTCTGTTTCTTTATCTCTCTCTCTCTTTCTCTATCTCTCTCCATCTCATCCCTCTGAAGTGAACTCCTCACCATCATTAATCAGAGCCGTTAGAAAGCTTTCAGGCTGTAATCATAGAAAATTGATCAAAGTTTCTTTTTTTCTTGTGAACCGTAAAGCAAACTCCCTCTGTGATGGCCTGTGCTGTACACGTCTCCTACCCGCATGTGACAAACAACCGCTCACACAAGAGGTCTTGTGACAGATTAAAGCCCCCCGCCACACACACACACACTGACATACCCACACACTCTAGCTCACATACATACACACACACACACTGACATACCCACACACTCTAGCTTACATACACATACACACACACACACACACACACACACACACACATACTGACATACCCATAAACTCCAGCTCACATACATACATACACACACACAGACACACACACACACTGAGATACCCACACACTCTAGCTCACATACACACACACACACTGACATACCCACACACTCTAGCTCACATACATACACACACACATAGAGACACACACACACACACACACACATAGACACACACACACACACACACACACACTGACATACCCACACACTCTAACTTACACACACACAGACACACACACACACACAAACACGTACCAAAGCTTTCATCTGATCTGATCTCAGCTGGAAGCTGGAAGCAGAGAGAGGGACATCAGGGGAACGAGGGACACCAGGGCATCCAGGGGATGGCGGCCGGTGCTGGGAACACGAGAGCTTGAGGAACACTTCACACACCCTCACTTCACTCTGGGCTCCACTTTTTCAGCAAAGCAAGCGCATGCCGTATCACCTCCTGCGAAACAGCCGTTATGATCGTCTGCTGTTGTACAAAGGCTGTGCTTTTGATAGCGTTTTCTCTGGCACTGCTTTCTTGGCCAAAAAAGCAAGAGAGCAGATTTGGCAGACACACCGGGCTCCCTCTTAGCCTGATGCATCAGCCACTTCCACATCGCTTCACTTCGTGCAAAGCGTCTGAAATCTCTGCATAGGCATTCGTTCCCTTCACGATCTCTTCAAACAATCGCTAGTGCTTGTTACATTAAGTTTTTACCAAAACCTGTAGGAAGTAGACCAATAATGGCTTTCCCCTCAACAAAATTCCTCAAGCATTCTTCTTTCTCTGGCTTTAAATCTTCGATTTGAAAGCTTAAGTTCAACGTCAATGTTTTCAGCCCTCCATCTGTTAGCCTGGCCTGTCCACATTCAGACATGCAGCAAACTGCAACTTCTGTTCATGCTCCCTGATGCAGTTGCTGGAGGTAAATGAAATTAAGCAGCAGAGAAGTCTTATGCTCATAGCGTTCAGATACCTGCTGGACCTACTCAATCAGATGATTTCCTACATCTTTGGAATCTTTGTTTCAGGGTTGTTTTATTTCCCCTTTTGCACAGTGTGTGAGTGTCTTTGTGGATGTGTAAGTGTGTGTGTGTGTGTGTGGTGTGTGTAGTTGTGTGTGGGTGTATGTGTGTGTGTGTGTGTGGGAGGATGGATGGGGCAGCAGTGCAGCATAATTACACACACACACACACACACACACACACACACACACACACACACACACACACACACACACACACACACACACACAGTGCTGTCCTGTCAATCAGCCCCAGCCCCAGGGAATGCTTAATTGCCCCTGTCAACCACCACTCACCCTCCTCCTCCCACCCCAACACCCCCTCTCCCCTGGGCACTTGGTGACGGTATGCCGATGTCGCCGCGCGCTCCGCTCTCAGCCAATCGATGAGTGAGTTGCTAAGTGGCATGCGCTCTTGTTATGTCATCGCCTCGGGGCCTCTCGTCCTCCGCTGCCCTGGGGGTGACCATGTTTGCTCAGGCCCATCTCCGTGGAGACCAAGCGCGTGGGGGGCGGTGGGGGTGTGGGTATAGCGGATGTAGGGATGGGTTGTGTCCACCATTCTCTCTCCTCCTGGCTTTAGTTGTCTTGGAGAACCTTCTTTAATCTGCATTCGTTTTTTTTCTTTAGTCTTACTCAACTTTTCCTTCCTTTTATTGACATCGTCCCAACTTTTTAGACACGTTGCTGGCCTAAAATTTAACATGACCATAAATATCCCATACAACAACAAAAAAATCCAGTTTCAATAACTGATATGTTGTCCTTGGACTATTCTCAAGTACATATATTGCTTGTATGATTTAATTATAGCATTTTTTTTAATTACGTTTAACACAACGTCCCAACTTCATCGGAATTGGGGTTGTACCTTTGCTCAACTTCATCTCCAATTGAACAGAATGGCTGACAGGCTATTTGGACAAGTATTTTTGTTACCTTAATCTGGTATATATTTATTTACACACATATTTTTTCTATATTAACCTGCATTGAAATAGTTTTGCCTACTATAATGTTATTACATAACACTTTTAAGTACTATACTCCCATTAACACTATGAGATTTGGCTACTATAATCCCATTAACAGTAGTCGTTTTGACTACTATAATCTCATTATCACTAGTAGTTTTGGCTGCTTTAATCCCATTAGAAGTAGTAGTGTTGGGTGCTATAATGGCATTAGCAGTAGTAGTTTTGAGTACTATAATCCCATTAGAAGTAGTAGTTTTGAGTACTATAATCCCATTAGCAGTAGTAGTTTTGAGTACTATAATCCCATTAACAGTAGTAGTTTTGAGTACTATAATCCTATTAACAGTAGTAGTTTTGAGTACTATAATCCAATTAGCAGTAGTAGTTTTGAGTATTATAATCCCATTATCATTAGTAGTTTTGAGTACTATAATCCTGTTAGAGGTAGTAGTTTTGAGTACAATTATCCCATTAGCAGTAGTAGTTTTGAGTATTATAATCCCATTAGCAGTAGTAGTTTTGACCTGTTTTGAACCACGGCAGCCATGCTGCAGCTGGTCTTATTGTAGTGAGTAGTGACACACTATGCCATATATACAGATACCTACATGAGTAGGATAAACACACACACACACACACACACACACACACACACACACACACACACACACACACAAACACACACATACACACACAGAAGCACTCAGACATGTGTGCATGTGCACACACACAAACACACATACACAAACAAATACACACACACACAAGCACAAACACACACACAAGCATAAACACACACACACAAGCACAAACACACACTGCACATCCATACTCAGGCAGACCTTTCAGATGCAATCTCATCATATTGGATGTGATTGTTTTGAGAGGAGTGCAGTGAGTGGGGAGCTGGGGAGTGTGTGCGTGCATGTGTGTGCGTGTGTTTGTGTGTGTGTGTGTGTGTGTGTGTGTAGGGGTGAGGGTGGGTGGTGGACAACTATACAACAAGGCAGCTAATGGAGAGAAACAGCTGACGGGGCATGACCCCCACACATACAAGCGCACATACAAGCACCCCCACCACAAACACACACACACACACTGAAGCACACACTCACACACTGAATCACACATACACATACACATGCACGCACGCATGCACATACACACACATGTACACGCACGACCACACATACACACACACACACACACACACATCTCAGCTAGCTAGCAGTTGACTGTGGAATAGGTCTAGTATTTATTTTCTACATTCAGACCAAACCTTTTGTAGAATTTGCCGCTATCAAGGTTAAGATGAAGATCTGTATTATCTCTCTCTCTCTGTCTCTCTCTCTCTCTCTCTCTCTCTCTCTCTTTCCTTTTTCTTTAAATAAACCAATAAACCCATCATTACGAACGGCTAATTAAACAGTCTGTGTCTCATCATTCTTCAATCTAATCAAGGAGAAAATTAATATCTCAGCTCCATTTTGATCAAAAGTAAGCCATCACGCTTTGCTAATCTGTGCGTGCGTGTAATTGGATTGACTTTGAAATAATCACCACTATTGCAGGGTTATTTAATAAAAAACAACAGCCTCAGGGCATGCTTTTATTTACGCTTGTTGTGTACGTAAAAAATAACATAGATCCCAATTCTGTGCTGCTAAATGCTTGTTGAGATGCTATTTTTGTGCAAACTTGTCAGGATAATTTAATGACCCTCTCCTTCACAGAGCGCACAAAAGGAGCTTGCTGTTGTACACGCTGAGGGCAAAAGAAAACATGAAGAACACGCTAATGCGACGCGATGGCTGTCTTAAAGACTTAGATGCTGATGTTATTCTTATAGTCATTGTGTTATGTTCACTCTAATGCTATAGGAACAGTTAGCTTGGTAAGTTAGCTAACTTATTGTCCCTGGGGATTTTGTCTCTGTACAGCTCAGTACATCCACTTCACAAATAGCATTTTTATTGTACGTACAATAACATACTGTTGCACATGAAATGGCAGCATGGTACATCTATGTACTTAATCCATTCCTATATACAGTCAATGACTTAACGGAGAACTTCGGTGTAAAGTGAAAATTGCCTGTCAAAACTGTTTTATCAATAAATGTTGTGTACAGTTACAAAGTTCTCAGTGCCTCATTTTTAATGTCAGGGCCTTTGTTGTACTACCGATGGAGTGTGGAGATTCTTCGAGCTGTTTTAATGGTTTAAAAATAGCATAGTCGTCATGCTTCGTCTAAGGGCACCTACCACTTCCATTGTTAGCCTTCTGGGACAAACGATAAAAAATAGTTAAACTCTGAATGCAACAGTCTAAATCAATTTTGCTCCTCAGTACACATACCAACTCGGTATGATGTTTTAACATGCCAATTTTCATTTTACACCGAAGTTCTCCTTTAATCTCTGAGCGCATACTGAAGATCACCGCATAACAGAGAGCTCACATTTGCACACAGCAGTCCTGTGGAGGGCCAGTGACCCCACACACACCAAGCTACATCATAAAGCTATGTCAGGTTTCTTTCTCTCTTTCTTTCTTTCTCTCTTTCTTTCTTCGCACCCACCCCCACAAAAAAAGACATGTTTCTTTTAACTTTGCTGCATTGGCTTCCTATTGCAGCCAAAATTAAATTCCAATCCCTTACTTTAGCAAATGAGTCGGACTGAAACCCAGACCACTGGATTTAATGATATGGAAGCCTTAGCCAATTCCACCACTCCAATCCCTACCCTCCAATTCATATTTATATTAAAAATAGTCCAATATGTTTTGTTTACTGAGAATTTTGTGTGCTTATTGTTATTACAAATAAGCACGTCACCACAAACAACCATCTGTCTGTCTGTCTGTCTGTCTGTCCATCCATCTCAAAGTGAGCCCTACTGCTATATTGCACCACATGAACCTGCACCTGCGCCCAGAGGCTCTTCCAGTGAAGAGGCAGTGGAGTGGGTATGTCATGGCCTATGGCTTTATGAGCCTAGATAGTGTGTGTGCCATCCTCATCTTTTTAGAACTGCAGTGGGTGAGATGTCCTTAGCTTTGTAGGACTGCAGTGTGTGTAATGGTCTGGGTTGTCTGGGGGAGCGTGGGGCTGTGTATGGAGAGACCCGTAATGTTGGCATCAGTGTGTATCAGGCATGTAAGTGTTGGTAGCAGTGTAGGGCGGGCATGTTAGTGTTGGTAGCAGTGTAGGGCGGGCATGTTAGTGTTGGTAGCAGTGTGGGGCAGGCATGTTAGTGCAGTGATGTGTGATTAGTGACAGAGACCATGCTGAAGAAAACAGGTGGTGTGGTTGGATGGTACTCTGGTACAACAGCAGGAGAAAACAGGGGGTCAACATGGAGTCCTTTTAGTCCACAGATGAACCAACAGTGTCTGATGGTTCTGTTTTTAAAGGTTCTGTGTGTGTGTGTGATGGCTCTGCTCTTTATAATGCACTGTGTGTCACTGATAGCCCTATTTTATAATACCCTTTGTGTCATTGATAGCCCTATTGTATAATGCCCTTTGTGTCATTGATGGCCCTATTTTATAATGCCCTATGTGTCATTGATGGCCCTATTTTATAAGGCCCTATGTGTCATTGATAACCCTACAGACGTACTGTAGGATCACCACTGCTCTTGAGACTAAGGGGCTTAAAGCAAAAGATACTGTTAAAAATCTTGGTGTCTTTATTGACAGTGAATTAACATTCAACAGTCACATGAAAGCAATCACTAAATCTGCATTCTATCACCTAAAAACATTGCTAAACTCAGAGGTCTTATGTCAAAACAAGATCTAGAAAAACTTGTACATGCCTTTATTTCCAGTAGGGTTGATTACTGTAATGGCCTTTTCACAGGCCTTCCTAAAAAGACCACCAAACAGCTTCAACTGATCCAAAATGCAGCAGCAAGGGTTCTTACAAGAACAAAAAGATCTGACCACATTACTCCAGTTTTAAGGTCCCTGCACTGGCTTCCAGTAAGTTATAGAATTGACTTTAAGGCATTGCTTCTTGTGTTTAAATCATTAAATGGGATGGGACCCAATTACCTATTGGATATGTTTCAGTTATACGTACCAACTCACTATCACTTCAGAAAAATTTCTTGGTAGAACCTGCTGTTAGAACAAAATGTGGTGAAGCAGCTTTCAGCTGCTATGCTGTAAAGCTCTGGAACCAACTTCCAGAAGACATTAAAAATGCTCCTACTGTTGGCAGTTTCAAATCTAGACATAAGACCAAACTGTTTTCAGATGCTTTCTGTTAATGATTTTTACTAATTTTATTTTTATTTTGTGTGTTTTTTATGCTTTTATATATTTTATCTACCAAGTATTGATTTTACTTGTATGTTTTTACACTTGTTTTACCTTTTATGCTTCTACATTTACTTTATCTTTTATGCCTTTATATATATTGTCCTTTGCTTTTATTTTTGTGAAGCACATTGAATTGCCGTTGTGTATGAAATGTGCTATACATAATAAATAAACTTTCCTTGCCTTGCCTTGCCTTACCTATTGTATAATGCCCTATGTGTCATTGTTGGCCCTATTGTATAATACCCTATGTGTCATTGATAGCCCTATTTTATAATTCCCTATGTGTCATTGATAACCCTATTTTCCAATGTCCTGTGTGTCTGATGGCCCTGTTTTTGAATGCCCTATGTGTGCTTTTCAAGTCCTAGTCTGGGATTGGCATAATAGGCTGACATACATTTTAATGACAAAATGTATTATGTAAATGTTTTGCATTTTAAAATAGTGTAAAACCCTGGGACATAAATGAATAGAGTGTCCAATAACTAATAATAATTAATATTTATTAATAATTGCATTGGAGGCTGTGTGGCTATTATGGAGTCCGTTAATTTGCCCACTGGTTTGCTCTTTTGTCACATCATGTATGCGGTCATAAAGATACCTTGTTGCTTCAACTAGCTGAATCAGGTAAGCGTCATACAGGGATTCTTGTTAAAGGAGTACTTCTACGAGAAACCGTTTAATACTTGCGCTTTTGAAATACGACAGGTCACTCCGAGTTGCATATGCATGCTGCACGTGAAAATGTTCTTCTAACCTGGTTGCCTCCATTAGTCAGTGAAAGAAAGTAGGCGGAAAAATGAGTGAATAAGAAAAAAGCCAACAAAGTGATGTAGGTTTGTAAATTAGAAAAAGCTATGCCACAGTTGTGATTACTGGGGAAGTTTTGTTGCAGCACACATTCACTTAGCGAAGTATAGATAAGTATGTGTTAGTGTAGAACGTTTAGATGTTCTATTTGGTTCGCTATGACAGAATAGGCTTCGAATGATTGTAGCCTGTGACTAGCATAGCCGAGAACCTGTCATTCTCCCTGCTCCATCTCCTCCACCACCAAACTAGAACAGCCTGAAACAGAAGCACTAAAGCATTTTTTTCACTGAAACTGGCTCACAAAATTAATGAAAACACGATGCAAGTACACCTTTAAAGAGAGTAATAAGCATGAAGCAAGAATGAAATCAGCATAAGTAAGAATTAAATCGGAAACAGGGCGTCCGACAAACGAACAGAGATGTACAATGTGATCTGTTTGTGTTTTAGATAATTATTGTGTGCTAATCTATTTCAGTTTAAAAATGAATGAACATTACAAACAGTGATCTCAATCCTCTGCGGTGTTCTTTCGAGTGTGTGTGTTTATCTCTGCACTCGAAACGGCCGTGTTGCCGTGGCTACATCGCAGTGGTGTCAGTGATGTAAGAGCCAGGTCTCTGATGATCATTTGAGAGCCTCATCATTACAAGGTCAAATGAGCGCAACCATACCATTACATGTAACCACACACACACACACACACACACACACACACACACACACACACACACACACACAATTCGACCAGTGTTGCCCACAGCCACACACATACACTTCAATAAGCATTGCACACAGCTACACTATTACACACAACCACACACACACAACCACACACACACGCATGCACACACACAAACACTTTGACCACCATTGCACACAACCACACACACACACTTTAATAAGCGTTGCACACAGCTACACCATTACACACAACTACACACACACACACACTTTGACCACCATTGCACACAGCCACACTATTACACACACAACCACACAGAAACATTTTACTGGTACTAAATGTATGATGTATGATATTTTGTGTAAATATGATCTATCTCGATCTTTATCACTGTTTATCTGTCTGTCTATCTATCTTTGCCTCCTTCTGTCTGTCTGCCACCCCCCCCCCCCCCCCCACACACACACACACATACGCACTTCACCTATCATTGTACACAACTACACACTACACACACAGCTAGCCACACCATTAAACACCAACACACTCATTTCACACAGCATTACACACAAGTCACACACCAGGAGTCCAAGACAAGAGTGTGTGTAGGAGGGTAGGAGTAGGAGTGTGTAAGTGTGTGCATGTTAGGCATGGGTAGTGGTGGTGGTGGTGGTGATGGTGTTGATGAAATATATGTAATGATATATATTTACATAGAGAGGGGAAGAAAGAGAAAAATACTTTGGCCACCTGTGCTGTGTGTGTGTGTGTGTGTGTGTGTGTGTGTGTGTGTGTGTGTGTGTGTGTGTGTGTGTGTGTGTCTGTGGGGTGTGTGTGTGTGTGTTTGTGTGTGTGTTTGTGTGTGTTTATGTGTGTGGGTGTGTGTGTGTTTGTGTGTGTGTTTGTGTGTGTTTATGTGTGTGTGTGTGTGTGTGTGTGTGTGTGTGTGTGTGTGTGTGTGTGTGCACGCAAGGGCTTCAGCACACTCCTCTCATGTTAATGAAATAATGCGTCACTCGTGCTTTTGTCTCCTTCAACTGATGAGTTGAGCCCAGAGAGACCGCCTCTCCTCTCCTCTCCTCTCCTCTCCTCTCCTCTCTCTCCTCTCCTCTCCTATCTTCTTTCCATACCTCACTTCTTCTCTCCTCTCCTCTCCTCTTTTCTCTACTTGCCTCACCTCTCGTTTCCTCTGCTCATCTCTCGTTTCCTCTCCTCTCCTCTCCTCTCTTCTCCTCTATTCTTTTTTCTCCTCCACCTGATGAGTGTAGCCCAGGGAGACCGCCTCTTCTTTCCTTTCCTCTCCTCTCTTCTCTTCTTTCCATACCTCACTACTTCTCTCCTCTCCTCTCCTCTCCTCTTTTCTCTACTTGCCTCGTCTCCCATTTCCTCTCCTCCCCTCTCTTCTCCTCTATTCTTTTCTCTCCTATACCTGATGAGTGGAGCCCAGGGAGACTGCCTCTTCTTTCCTCTCCTCTCTTCATACATCACTTCTTCTCTCCTCCCTTCTTTTCTTTTCTCTACTTGCCTCACCTCTCGTTTCCTCTCCTCATCTCTCGTTTCCTCTCCTCTCCTCCCCTCTCTTCTCCTCTCTTCTTTTCTCTCCTCACCTCACCTCTCTCCTCTCCTCTTGTCTGTCTGTCTCCTCTCTTCTCCTCTCCTCTGCTCACCTCTCTTCTCCTGTGCTCTCCTCTCATCTCCTTTCCTGTCCTCTCCTCTCTTTTTCTCCCCTCTCCTCTCCTCTCCTCTCTTCTCTCATCTCTTCTCTTCTTTCCTCTTCTCTCCTCTCCTCCCCCCTCCTATCCACTCCTCCCCTCTCCTCTCTCCTCCCTTCTCCTTGTCTCTCCTCTCTTCTCTTTCTTTCTGTCCTCGCCTCTCTCCTTCTTGCCTTTCCTTTCCTGTCCTATCCACTCCTCCCCTCTCCTCTCTCCTCCCTTCTCCTTGCCTCTCCTCCCTTCTCTTCTCCTGTCTTCTCCTGTCCTCTCCTCTCCTTTCCTCTTCTCTCCTCTCCTCCCCTCCCTTCTCCTCCCTTCTCCTCTCCTTTCCTCTTTCCTCCTTTTCTCCCCTCTCTTCTCCTGTCTTCTCTTCTCCTCCCCTCTCTTCTTCTGTCTTCTCCTCTCCTCCCCTCTCTTCTTCTGTCTTCTCCTCTCCTCTCCTCTCCTCTCCTCTCCTCTCCTCTCCTCCCCAGCTGACAGCCTGGATTACCGAGACAAATTAATGGCCCTATAATTTGATTTTCCCCAGGAATGGGCCCCTCTAAGTGACTCCAGCAGCGAAGAGTTGTTTGAGCGAGTCCATTTCACACTGACAGTGCTGCCAAATGGAGCTTGCATACTAACCAAGGCACCAAGGCCCCCCACACACAGACAGACACCAAGCCAGGGGGGAATGACAGGTAGACAGAGTGATAGAGAGAATGACAGGTAGACAGAGAGAGTGATAGAGAGAATGACAGGTAGAGAAAGTGATAGACAATGACAGGTGGAGAGAGCGATAGCCAGAATGACAGACAGAGAAAGTGATAGAGAGAATGACCGACTGAGAGAGTGATAGAGAGAATGACAGGTAGACAAAGAGAGTGATAGAGAGAATGACAGACAGACAGAGAGGCGCCCCCTAACACACAGACAGGAATGTGGAAGCAGAGGGGATAGAGAGAATAACTGATAGATAGAGAGAAAGAGGGTGATGGGGAAAATGACAGACAGACTAACTAAGAGTGATACAGGGAATGGCAGAGGGATACAGAGAGTGACAGACAGAGAAAGGAATAGAGAGAATGACAGACAGACAGAGAGAGAGATAGAGAGAATGGCAGACAGAGAGAGAGATGGAGAGAATGACAGACAGACAGAGAGGGAGATAGAGAGAATAATGGACAGAAAGAGAGATAGAGAGAATGACAGACAGAGAGAGAGATAGAGAGAATGACAGACAGACAGAGAGGGAGATAGACAGAATGACAAACAGGCAGAAGGAGAGATGGAGAGAATGCCAGACAGACAGAGAGGGAGGTAGAGAGAATGACAGAGAGAGATTGAGATAGAGAGAATGACAGACAGACAGAGAGAGAGATAGAAAGAATGACAGACAGAGAAAGAGGAGGATACAGAAAATGACAGACAGACAGAGAGAGAGGCAGATAGGTAGAATTACAGACAGAGAAAGAGGAGGATGGAGAGAATGACAGATGGAGAGAGAGAGGTACAGACGAGGACAGACAGACCTAATAGATACATAGAATGACAAACAGAGAGACTGGTATAGACAGTAAGAGAGAGAGAGAGAGTGAGAGAATGAAATAGAGAGGAATAGAGTGAGTGAATGACAGACAGAGAGAGAGAGAGTGATACAGAGACAGAGAAAGATAGCAATCAGGGCTGCTCAAGTTTGCCTCCTAATTCTGCATCCTATTTTGCTACCTCACTTTAAATTACAACTCTAATTAAACAGCAGAATTCAAATTCAACAGTCAACCTCAGTTCAACTCCAAATTTTGCACAGCGCTGATGGAGATGGAGAAAGCTCATGAGACAGATGTACAGAGAGCTCATCAAACAGACTGTTTGATGTACCAAGAGCCCATAGATAGTAAATTTAACTTCATGTGTGTGTGCTTATTTATACGCCTCTCCATTTGGTCATTATTTCAAGACCACTGAGCCACTTACTGTCACGGCCCTGGCTACAGTACTAGCGGAGCTTGAGTGGCTTTGGATGAAGGCATCTACTGAATGCAGGATAATGCCATGGGAAAACCTCTGCCAAATAGCATGCTATTGCGTTGCCATGGTAAAGCATTCGTTGTAGACTTTAGGGTAAATAGGAATGGCCTCGTTTCGATCCACTCAGAGTAAACAAAACAGAAATTATGAAGAAGTATGGCCTGTGTGTGTGTTGTATGTGTGGGGGTGTGAGGGTTAGACAGACAGACAGACAGACAGACAGACAGACAGACAGACAGACAGACAGAGACAGACAGACAAAAACAGACAGAGACAGATTAATAATGATAAAGATTGAGATAGATCATATTTACACAAAAGATCCTACATTCAGCAACTAATGTATTTAGTAACAGCGAAATCTAAAATATAAATTGCTTGCTTTATTGACGTTATATTCTATTTGCCACAGACGAGTATATTACACACTCTGTGTATATCAGCGTAGGTGGGGCAGCTGTGGCCTAATGGTTGAGGGGTTGGTCTTGGGGGTGGGGTAGCAGGTTTGATTCCTGTAACAGTAGGGTAGGTGTGGGAAGGGGGAAGGTTATAGGTAATAACCAACACAGAGGATGATTGTGTCAATCTACATAAAAAGCCCAAAGAAACACACTACACAAAGTGATTTATGCGGCCATTCATTGGCTTTGTCTGTTGGAAAACAAATTCATTAGGGACCCACTGGCTGAAAAGAGTGCCCT
>CM050219.1:8732500-8750000 GCA_027475355.1 Coilia nasus | reverse complement strand
TTGCTCTTCACACTGATGACCCACGACTGCTGTGCCAGATCCACATCGAACCACATCATCAAGTTCGACGATGACACAACAGTGGTGGGCCTCATCAGTGACGACGATGACTCAGCATACAGAGAGGAGGAACATCAACTCATCAACTGGTGTGACAGAAACAACCTACAACTCAATGTCAACAAAACAAAAGAAATAACCGTGGACTTCAGGAAACAACACCCGACACACACCCCACTCACAATCAATGGCAGTGCCGTGGAGTCTGTGAAAAGCACAAAATTTCTGGGAGTGCACATCACAGACGACCTCACATGGACCACCAACACCACCTCCCTGGTCAAGAAAGCACAGACACGCCTTCACTTCCTGCGCAGGATGAGGAGAGCTGATCTCCCCACTTCTGCACTCACCACTTTCTACAGGGGTGCTATTGAGAGCATCCTTACCAGCAGCCTCTCTGTCTGGCACGGCAGCTGCTCAGCTGCGGACAAGAAGGCTCTACAGAGGGTGGTGAGGACTGCAGAAAAGATCATCAGATCGCCCCAACCAACCATTCAGGACCTATACACATCACACTGTTCCAAGAGAGCCACCAATATCATTAAGGACACCACCCACCCAGCACACAAACTGTTTGCCCTTTTACCATCTGGAAAGCGCTACCGCAGCATGCGGTGCCACACAAACAGACTGGGAAACAGCTTCTTTCCACAGGCCATCAGGCTACTCAACACAATGAAGAAGATTCCATGAACATGTTACTGACATCCACACACTGATGTCCATGCTGCTTTTACACTCGCACTTTACCAACTGCACCTTCACTTATTGCACCTTACATATTGTACATTTCACTTTTTCCTTTTTCACCTACACCAGCTACCAAGAAGAGCTACCTCGAACTTTCCTTCTTGTTGGAAGCGTATATGTTTATCTGAATGTCGTATGTCTATTTATTGTGGATGTCTGTGCACACTTCACGTGTGTGTGTGTGTGGATGTGTGTCTGTGTGTATGTGTGTGTGCGTGCGTGTGTGTTTCTAGTTCAAATTGCACATTTGGTGTCTGGTGAAACGCAATTTCAGTCCTCTGTGTAATTTCTGTTACATAGTGAATTGACAATAAAGTACACTTTGACTTTGACTTGACTTTTGTGTGTGTGTGTGTGTGTGTGTGTGTGTGTGTGTGTGTGTGTGTGTGTGTGTGTGTGTGTGTGTGTGTAAATATGTATGTGTGGCAGGGGGGTATATGTGTGTGTGTGTGTGTGTGTGTGTGTGTGTGTGTGTGTGTGTGTGTGTGTGTGTAATGTACTGTATAAATGTGTATGTGCGAGTGTGGAGAGGGGCTGTGTGTGTGTGTGTAATATGTATGTGGGTTTGTGTGCATGTATGTGTGTGTGTGTGTGTGTAATGTATGAATGTGTATGTGCGAGTGTGGAGAGGGGCTGTGTGTGTGTGTGTAATATGTATGTGGGTTTGTGTGCATGTATGTGTGTGTGTGTGTGTGTAATGTATGAATGTGTATGTGTGAGTGTGGAGAGGGGCTGTGTATGTGTGTGTGTGTGTGTGTGTGTGTGTGTGTGTGTGTGTAATGTGTGTGTCACACGGAGCTCTTGTTCAAAACACCGGCGTCAGACGCCATTTACCGCTGTCTCTCTCTCTCTCTCGCACGCACACACTGTCACACGGAGCTCTTTCAACACTGCATGTAATGCGGTGTATGGCGTCTGATGCATACATTGAGCTGTCGCTAGGTTCCAGCTAACTAACTTCGTGGGTGCACACACAAGTTGGTTGTAGTGATAGTTTTCTGTTACACAAGTATCTTATAGTTAAATAATGACACATACACACAGAGTTTGGTTAAAGAAAGTCTTTATTTAACTTATCTTAGCGTGGTGAGTGGGAGCCCCGTGTTTGTTGTTTGTCTCTGTCCGTCCTGCAGCACTTCCTGGAGCAAAGGACCCGAACTATGGAGACCAGGCTGTCTTTGTAGTGCCAGTCTCGGGCACGAGCATTATCTCGTGCCCATGTTTTAATGGTTTAACCCAATTATCTAAAGTATACTATAAATTAAGAATTGTGAGGAAACCATATTATTGACTTGTAAACGGATGTATTGTATAATAGTGGTGTAACATTTTTGCTGCCTGTAAATCATACCATTATTATGTATAGGGATGATAAATGGGGATTTGTCTATGGAATAGTGCTTGGTTTATTCTGGTGGGTGGGACTGGGGACTATTTAAGCCCTCTGAAGGAGGTGTTCCAGTCTCTCTCTGGTTTTTGTCTTCAGTCTGGTTTGTAGTCCTGTGCTGTGCTGTATTTTGCTCTTCAGATTGGAGTTTTTTTTTTACTTTAACTAGGCCTATTAACAAAAATAACAAAAATGTATTTGAAGAATAGTCAGTAATATTGAAAATATTGGTTGTTTTTTCTTTTTTTGTTTAATATATTTTTGCTCACTTTTGGGATAACAAGGACTAAATAAACACCTCTTTTGCACCAAAATTGCAAACCTTGGCTGCGTCAACATCTTGTCACAGAACCCATGTGACAGTGTGAATGTGTATGTGCGAGTTTGGAGAGGGGCTGTGTGCGTGTGGATTGGCTAAGTAACACTGTTAGCTCAGTTAATTACTTAGCATTTTTTAGCATCGTTAGCATAACTGTAAACATTGTTAGCATAACTGCTAACATTAGCGAAGTTAGCAGAGTACAATTAGCATAATTAGCTAATTAGCATTATTAACATGACTACTAGCAAACATTAGCTCAGTAAGCTAATTAGCTCTGTTAGCAAAGTTTTCTAATTAGCTAAGTTGGTATGACCCAAGGATTCCAGTGATGTTTTTGAACACTGGATGTACGGTTCAAAAGTAACATGCATAAATATACCTCTAAGTTTGACCAGTTTGAGGCACTAGAGAGGTTAAAGTGTTGATATGAAACTTGTTGAAAAGAATCATGGGACTGTCATAAATTTCAAAACTTTTTACGAACTAGTTCTATGGGCTGACTTAGACTTATGCAGGCCATGGCACGGGTATAATGACATTACATGAGACTTCTAAAATTCAAGTTCAAAATTTAAAAAATGGCAGTTGCTCCAGGGTGCAA
Source organism: Coilia nasus (assembly GCA_027475355.1). Taxonomy (NCBI): domain Eukaryota; kingdom Metazoa; phylum Chordata; class Actinopteri; order Clupeiformes; family Engraulidae; genus Coilia; species Coilia nasus. The sequence continues at coordinate 8,746,877 of CM050219.1, read as the reverse complement.
CTGCCACAGTTCTCTCTCTGTCTCTCTGTCTTTTTCACTTTGTGCCCTGAAATCTCTTCTTTTTTTACGAAAATGTGAAGAGTGAAAAGGGAAAAATGGCTTTTCTCTACACCTCTCACGTTTCAGAGAAGAGATGAATGACAGTTGGTCCACCTGTAACTGCCACAGAAATCTCTCTCTCTCTCTCTCTCTCTCTCTCTCTCTCTCTCTCTCTCTCTCTCTCTCTCTCTCTCTCTCTCTCTCTCTCGCACACGCACTTTCTCACCCTTTCTCTCACTCAATATCTCTTTGGCTGGAACATGGTTAACTGTAATATGGTTAACAGGAAAGATTTGATGGCATGGGGTACCTTTTTGTTTTTTTACATAGTTTTCAACTTAATTCAGTGAAAAAAAAAACCTTCCCTTTTTTACACAGTTTTACACTGAAGTCAGTATTCTCTGTCTCCCTTTCTCACAAACGTGTCTGCTTTCTAACTCACTCACTCACAGTGGAGCAGAGCATTATGACATTACCAGCCTGTTCAGAGTGTTCTACTGTACCATTTATTTCCATGGGACAAAATATCATAGAAAAACGACAATAACGAACGCACGACAAGGGGTAGGGTAACCCTGTGCAAAACGATTGGTGTCCAGACCATGCTGAATGTTTTAGAGTTGGAACAGCATCTCTTTCTCGAAAGCACCAGTAGTGGAGACAAAAAATGGGTGAATGGAAGAAGAATAAGCACCACTTAAGAAGCTGTGTTTAGCAGCCGCTAAATAAGGGCCTGTTTTCCACAGCATAACTCACTCCAAACAAATATCCGGCTTTGATCTGCTATGTCTGTGTTAAAAACAAAAACTTTTTTAAATTATTTTTTGGACAGCTGCCTAGTGTTGCTCTGTTTGTGTACACAGGGATTTGAACCTCTAAATTAAAGAAACACAAAGTAGTTTTTTTCAACCTTAAAATAAGGTTTCCAAAATCACTTCAGTGGTTCATCAACTTGTAACTGGATGAAAGGCACTTCTGAATTCGCTTTGCCACCCTCCATGCGCTATAACCACACTACTGACCGAAGTCAAAAACTATTTAGTGTTGCTTTAAGGCACTACATTAGCATCTGAATTCACTGCATTGCGTGATAAGCTGTATAGAAGCACACGATTGACTTACTCTCCTCACTCTGTTCTCTCCCTCTTTCTCAGTCGCACGCACGCACACACACACACACACACACACACACACACACACACACACACACACACACACACACACACACACACACACACACACACAAATGATTTCAATCTTTCATTGAACCCATCAATCATAACAACCGACATATGGGATTGAAATACACACTTGCAAGGGATACAGCACCCACATCTCGACACACGAAGAACTTCACCTGTACAGCACAGCAAGGCTACAAAACACAGCTGTTATGGTCAAAATATTTGCAAGCTTTCTGGGCCTGTTCCAACATGAGCCCAGCCAATCTGATGTTTAGCGCCGACAGGCAAGCCAATCCAATGTTTCCCTGAGGGTGGCCAGCCAATCGGATGCTTTTCTTAAACAGGTCATCCAATCCAATGATTACTTAGGTAGGATCATTCTAGGTTAGCCAACCAATTCGATGCTTTCCTAAATGTCGGGGGGGGGGGGGGGGGGGGGCAGGGGACATTTGTACAAACAGCACAATACACATTAGTACATATTTCTACTGCAAGCACATTACAACAGCCAAACACTGCAAAAGGCAAACACATTACAACAGGCAAGCACTACAAGAGCAAGATGTTTAATTTTGTTTTGTTTGTGTGTTTGGTTGTTTGAGTTTTTTAGATTGCTTGATTTTAGCATACAGCTGTAGTATTCACACACACACACACACACACACACACACACACACACACACACACACACACAAACAGAGCCTTGTTATTACAGACAGACACCCTTGCTCTCACAGAAATACATTTTTGTATTTGCATTTTTTGTACAAGTAAGTGTCTCTGCAATGATACACAAATATTTTACCAAGCCTATACCCACACACAGTGCTACCCCCTAATGTGCCCAAATGGCTTTCTTTCAGACACATAGTAATTTGCTTACACACACACACACACACACACACACACACACACACACACACACACACACACACACACACACACACACACACACACACACACACACAGGCATAAACACACAAACGATCTATGGGATTAATAGCTCCCTCCAACCAAACTGTTTTCCAGCTGTGGCTACAGATAGAGTTAGAGCAAATCAATGCTCTCCTCTCTCCTCCTTTCCCCTCCTCTCATCTACTGTACTCTTCTCTTCTTCTCTTCTCTCTTCTGCCTCTCTCATCCTCTCATCTCCACTCCTCGCTTCTTCTCCTTACCCCTCCTCTCATCTTTTCCCTCACTCTTTCTTTCCCTTTCTCCCCCCTCCTCTTCCCTCCTCTCCTGTCTTCTGCAAATGATTCCTCCTCTTCTCCTCTCTTCTCCAAATGGTTCCTCCTCTCCGTCGCCTTCCCTCTCCTCTTATCTCCTCCTACACCAATTGTACCCTCTTCTCTCCTCTCCTCTCCACTCCAATCCATTTCTCCTCTCCTCTCCTCTCCTCACCTCTCTCCTCCCTCCCCTCTCCCCTAATCTGATATCCTCTCTCCTCCTCTCTCCTTCTCTCCCCTCCTACTGTGTTGGCTGCAGCAGAGATGGACAGACAGGCCTGCAGGCCGGCCGGTCTCTGTGCTGCGCAGCATAATAGGATCTTTCTGCGCGCAGGGGTGCTTTGAAGTCAGAGAGCCAAGGGCCAGGCTAAAGACTGCTGCTTATTATGCGCCCGCAGTACAAAAGAGGTGCTTTAGCATGGCCCAGCCTCCCAGGAATACCAATGCACACCGCCAGGATCTCTCTTTCTCTCTCTCCCTCTCTCTCTCTCTCTCTCTCTCTCTCTCTCTGTCTCTCTTTCTCTCTCCTCTCCTATCCTCTTCTCTCTTCACACACTGCTCTCCTCTAAGGCAGCCTCACTCAAGACACACAGCAGGGGGGGTGAGATGGATGGAGAGATGTGAGAGAGAGCAAGTGAGAGAGGCATGAGTGAGAGAGAGAGAGAGAGAGAGAGACATGAGAGGGAGAGAGACAGGGAGAGAGAGGAGAGAGGGAGAGAGGCATGAGAGAGAGAAAGAGAGAGAGAGAGAGAGAGAGAGAGAGAGAGAGAGAGAGAGAGAGAGAGAGAGAAAGGCATGAGAGACAGAGAGACAGGGAGAGAGAGGAGAGAGGGAGAGATGGACAGAGGAGAAGGAGACAGAGAAAGCCAGATGGGCGGAGAGGAAAGAATGGGGAGCAAAGCAGGAGATGGGGGAAGAGAAGAGAGGCCGAGCCATGGATTGGGATGGGTTAGGGGAAAAGTGGGGGAAATAAGTTTGGAAATATGCATTTAGATTGCATAGGAATCCTTCGGCTTTGGGGCAAATATACATTTATTTTCCCCTCTGAGCAAAAACCAAGCAGGGTAGACACGGGACAGTATGAATAAACACAATAACACACAGTTATATTATTAATTGTTTGTTTAGTATTGTTTGTGTAGTTAGTCAGACAGTCAGTTAGTTAGTTAGTTAGAAACAATTGCACACTTGACAGAATTCTATGTTGAATGTTCTTCATTATTTAGCAGAAATGGTTTTCCTCTTATTCCAACATGCTTAAGTGTTTAGCAGAATGGGATTATGAAATGGTTTCCCAAGTGTCCCCTGTCTAATGTTCTACAGCACAGAGCCAGATGCGGTTCTGGATTTCTAGATTTTACAACATATAACAGGACATGGTTTTCAGTATTTCGTCAACCACTCAAGAAACCAGACCTGCTTAAAAATAAAATGTACCAAAAACTATTTTTATGCGATGGCTTCTGAATACATTTAATGCATCAAAACTTTCCCGCCGACTACGCTCTGCTGATGCCAACCTCCTCACCCCCATCACCACGACCAAATACCGCGCCATGGGAAACAAGCCTTCGCCATTGCCGCCTCCACCCTTTGGAACTTACTCCCCCTGGCCATCCGAAATTTCGATACACTGCTGTCTTTCAAACACCAACTCAAAACCCACCTCTTCAAGACCACATATAAAACACCTGATACTTTATCTTTCAGCACCACCCACCCTCCGTGCCTCCAAATCATTTTTTTCTCTGTGTGTGTTTGTGTGTGTACTGTGTGTGTGTGTGTGTGTGTGTGTGTGTGTGTGTGTGTGTATTGCCTGTAAAGCATCTCTGAGTGTCAAGAAGAGCGCTATATAAAATTTATTTTTATTATTATTACAGTTTTTCTCAAAGCTAAAACACAATTTCCTAAACCATGCACGATTTTCTCCAAACTGTAAACACAAACTCCAGTTGTCCAAAACCATTTCCCAAAACTGTGTGCTCAAAACCAAACTCCATTCTCAAATCAGAAACAACGCAGTCAAATGAAATCACAAATGCAGCAGTTAGTAAACACTACACAAAAAAATGGAAAGCACAACTCTCAGATGTATACATGTCATTTTTATGGCACTAAACATGCATTTTCAATTAAAAAAAGCAAAACTACTGATGTATATGTATGGTACATAGACTAAAATACATAAAATGGAAGAATTACATGTTACAGTTTTTCTCAGTTGCTTACACACAAATCATTGTGCTTGGGACACAATGACCACAACATGGAACTCATGAACTAACCCCCTGTTCCAATTCTGCTGAACTACAAGCGCAATGACTGCTTTACACTCAAATTGCAGTTCTAAAACACAATTTTTTTCAAAACACTATTTAAAATTCTCTGCATTTGGCGCAATTTTCATGAAGAAAATCTCTTGTTTTCACAAGGAACACACGTCAATTGCCCTCCTATCTACACTGACTCACATCATGAATCATATGGGCAAACACCTGTCTCACAGTTTTACAATTAGCAATCAGAGCTATGGAAGACGCATGTGGAGATATAGCAACTGATGCTTTTCATGGATGGATTTGCCATGCTAGACACAATTTCACCCACTACTTGCCAGAAAACAATGGATGTGATGCTGTGGCCAGACCAAAATGAATGAGAGGTTCTTTTGGTTCTTATAAATATATATTCATATGATGGTTTGTGTGTGTCATTTGACAACAAAATAGCATTTTGAGAATAAATAACATTGTTATTGAAGGACTTTGCCTATTGTGTGTGTGTGTTGTTGTATTTTGTGTATAGAGTTCTGAGAGTATGAGGCATGCTCTCAGAAAATGTGTGTAAACAATTGAGAAAAACTGTAAATTATAGCGATACAGCACAAATGAAAACTACATGTGCTGTATACAGTGCTGCAAACAAGAGATCACTGGGCTTCATTTGGGCTGGGTAAGGCTGCAGCACCTCATCCACATCACAAGCAATGATATCCCTTGCCAGGCAATGGGGAAAGAACCCCCTAGTGTGTCATATCCATCCTTGACACTGTTCCTCACCACAGGGATATTCCATGGCCTCCAAAAAAATACAGATTCAATTCTGACCCCTTTGTCATCAACCCATGGACAAGAACATGATCTATAATGCTGGCTCTAATTTGGTTAGAAATTACCACTCTTCCCTTCCCTTTACCTCCTCTTCCTCTTCTTTACCACCCCCCTCACATTTGGACTCTCTGTCCTCCTTGGGTCTGATTGGCATCCACTTGCAAGCTGCAACCCTCAAAAACCTGGTTGCTCTTCCAATTGGCTTGTATTGGTGGTGTCAGCTCATTTGACATGAAGTAAAGTCAATTTTGACCCATTGTGCTTAGTGTATGGCATTTGTGCTTTATTTGTGATGAAAAGGTGAGATGTATGTTCACCATTTTGCATTGCATGTATCTAAGAATGCAGCATGTGTTTTAACAATGAGATTGTGCTTAGAGTTTTGCAAAGATGCATCAATGAGTTTTGCAAATTGTGTTCTACATGTACTATGTGAAAATTGTTCAAGGTATTGACAAAAGGGTGAAGAGTTCTGAGAAATAATTCAAGCAATTGGGAAAGTTGTTCAACCAGTAGGTGTTTGTGTTTTAGCAATTGAGAAAAACTGTATTATTATTATTATTATTATTATTATTATTATTATTATTATAACTTTATTTACATTTTAGCTTTATGAAAAAAACACACCAAATTCTGCTGACTCTATCCTTTCTGACAGATCAGAGAAATATGCTGCGTATAAACCCTGCGCGCGCACACACACACACACACACACACACGCGCGCTGCAGCAGACAGATGAGATGCTGCTGTGGTGAACCATGTAAACTAGGACTGAATCCCACAAGGCCGGGGGCGAGCTGAGTCACAGCCAGGTGAGTCAGGCCACTCGGCGCTCACGCTCCACACCTGACTCACACATCCCCCTGACAGACAAACAGCCGCTCGCGCCAGACTACACACAGCAACCACCCACTCTCACCTCACCTCATCTCCTCTCCTCTCCCTATTCTCCTTCCTCTTTACACCCCATCCACTCTCATCTCCTCTCCTCTTTCCTCTCTACACTCCTCCCTCTCTCACCTCATCTCCTTTCCTCTCCTCTCCCTCTCCCTATTCTCCTCCCTCTCTACACCCCATCCACTCTCATCTCCTCTCCTCTTTCCTCTCTACACTCCTCCCTCTCTCACCTCATCTCCTTTCCTCTCCTCTCCCTCTCCCTATTCTCCTCCCTCTCTACACCCCATCCACTCTCATCTCCTCTCCTCTTTCCTCTCTACACTCCTCCCTCTCTCTACTCCTCTCCTCTACTCTTCCTCTCTCTATTCTCCTCCCTCTCTACACCCCATCCACTCCCATCTTCTCTCCTCTTTCCTCTCTGCACTCCTCCCTCTCTCTACTCCTCTCCTCTCCTTCCTGTCTGTACACCACTCATACTCATCTCCTCTACTCTTTCCTCTCTACACTCCTCTCTCTACTCCTCTCCTCTCTCCTCTTCCCCTCTCTACACCTCAACCACTCCCATCTCTTTTCCTCTACTCCTCCCTCTCTCATCTCATCTCCTCTCCTCTTCCCCTGTCTATTTCTCCTCCCTCTCTACACTACACCTCACTCACCATCCACTCTCCTCCACTCTTCCCTCTCTGCACTCCTGCCTCTCTCTACTCCCACTGTGTGTAATCGCCCCTCCTTTCCTCTCCTCTTTTTTTCATGTTATGTATCCTTTTCTTTCCTCTTCTCTTCTTCCCCTCCCCTCTCCTTTGCGCTCACCTCCTCTCTTCTCCTTCTCTTTCTCCTTTCTGCTCCTGTCCTCTTGTCTTTTCTCTCCTCTTATTTCCTCTTATCCCCCCCCCCCTCCCCCCACCCTCCACCATTTTTCTCTCCTGTCATCTGTGTCACTCTCATCTTCTCTCTGTGTGATGGATTTGAATATTTTCTTTATTCTGACTGGTGGAAATCTCACCCTGGTCATGCAACCCCATGCATACCCCTCCAAGCCTGTGACTTGCTTCCTGACTGTGTGTGTGTGTGTGTGTGTGTGTGTATGTGTGTGTGTGTGTGTGTGTGTGTGTGTGTGTGTGTGTGTGTGTGTGTGTGTGTGTGTGTGTGTGTGTGTGGAGAGGCAGGGGGAGCTGTAAGTCTATGCTAGTCAAAGCACCACCACCCAGGGTTTGTGTCAGACACACAGACACACACATACATATATACATGCTGACAGATACACACTCTCTCATCCACATGATGTCATTCTACATAAAAATATGTTCATATAACTTGGCCAATTACATAACAGAAAAAACAAAAGAAACCTCACATGCAGCACACACACACAGCGAGAGAGAGAGACACACACATACATATGCTTGCACACACACACACACACACACACACATTTTCGTTCATATGGAAGAAGACATCTCACACAGCTACCTGAGGCTCAGGAGTCACGTTATAATATAGTGGCGCCCAGGCATGATGCGCACACACACACACATACACACACACACACGCATACACACACACATTTTCTTTTATATGAAAAAAAGACATCTCGCACAGCTACCTGAGGCCCAGGAGTCATGTTATATTAATAAAAGGAGCCCATGCATGATGTGCGCGCGCACACACACACACACACACACACACACACACACACACACACACACACGGAGCCCAAGCATGATGCTGAGCAGCTCTGACGGGTCATTAATAAGGGATCTGTCAAAGTGGGAGATGTGAAATCTGCTCCCTAATCACACCTGCATTACTTCTTCTGATTACATGGCAGATGAAGACATGACACAGTCATCTGACCAGAGTGACAGCTCTGTGTGTGCTTGCTTTGATACACAGGCACACGCGCACACACACACACACACTCTTACACACACACAGCTCTTACCACATACTGTGTGTGTTTGTGGTGTGCTCTATATTACTAAACTAACCCCCAGATGAATACACCCCCCCCCCACCCCCCCCCCCCACCCCCACCCCCCCCCCCCCACCCCACACCCCACACACACACACAGCACCAAACCCACAGAGGTTTGTTCTCTTTCAATTACACTTGCTCCAAGAGGGAAAAAAGTATTACAAAGGTCCGGAACAAAGCACCATTTCAAAGATAAAAAATGAAATTAATATTTACTCACAAATGCTTCATGCTGAGCCTAAAAGTATGCAAATAAATGTTTTGATTTTTTTTTTCTTTTCTTTTTTTTGCTAGGAGCTGGAGGCCTTTCACATGGCTGTAATAAAGAACTGCTTACTTGCATGCTGCATAATTCTACTTTCTACAATAAATGTCCCAGTCAAAAGCAGAGTTACACTGTATTTAACTGTCCTTGTTACACCAATTAGGTACAGTGTAACAAAGTGTGCAACAATATGTAACATTATGTACTTACCCTAATCGTAACCTTATGGTACAGTGTAAGTGTTAGGTATTTACAGTGTTCATTACAGTACATAATAATACATGTTACATGTAGATACACTAAAAAAGTAACTGAAAAATAAAGTGATACCAAAAGCAGTGCCTGAGTGTCTTTAACTATGTTTTCTTGTTTAGGTAAGACAGACTACTGCAGTGTTTCCCCTTATGCTCATTCAGAAGCAGTGCACCACTACTGCTAAAACGATAAGCACCGCTGCTGATCAGTAAGATCATGAATTGGTCTAATGCTTTTCATTTGCACACTGTGTAAGCACTACACCCAAAGCCTTATTTTCAAGTTTAAATCTGACCATTTCTTAACACAGAGGTTGCCAGAAGTCAGCAATGGAGTTCTTTTTTTCAATTTACCCCTAAACCCTCTATTGTAGTTGGGTAAACAATGTTCTTCAACTAACAGCACTGCTGCTACAGCAACATTCCTGGAGAAACACTGGCTGTGTCTGAAATGGGAAGCTAGTGACTTGCTGCCTCACTATCTAACAAGTCACGCACCTTAAGCAGGCATCGAAACCTTCGTTTCGGATGGCCTGAATGGACAGCAACACAGAACGCTGTGCCCGTAACACCAACAGCTGACTTCATAGTTTGATAGAATGTTGGACATTGAAGGCAGCATGAAAAAAGCATCTATACTTCCTTCAAAATCGGCCAAAATGAAGGTACCTTCGAAGGCAGCATTTTATGCATTTGTTGGATTCCGAACACTCTCTTTCCATTTCAGACACAGCTACTGTACTGTGATGGTCTCTTTATTGGTCTGTCCATAGACTGTATATAGCTCTCTGTAACACCATGAATAAACTTTCTCACAGACTGGATGAGGCTTAAATTAAAGGTTCTGGGTGCGGCCATCTTTGTCAATTGATTCTATTAATGTCAATAAAAAATATCTGAGGATTAAACTAATCGATTCTAAAAACAATCACCCCCCTTCAAAGTTATCATGGACCGGAAAACTACCGAAACACACCAACACCGTTTTTTGAAACAGACTGTAAATAAATTTGTTTGCTGTGAAAATTGACTTTTTAACATGGGAGTCTATGGGAAGTTACTCACTCCTGCTCCTGCTGTAAAGTCGCTAAAGTAGTTCTGTTTACTTTTGTCGCTCAAGTCACCCATGATGTGAAAGATTTAGTCGTGATGACGTGACCGCTTTAGTCGCTTTTGGTGTGAGCGCACAGTAACAATAGAAATCATTGACTGTGCACTGGATACATCTCTGAGATGTTTCCAGAATGGAAACTGCAATTGCATCTCAGATCTATGGGCAATGAACAGCAACTAGAGCCAGGGGTTAAAAGTAAACAGGGTGAAGCAGAGCTTATCAGGTGAACCAACATTGATCAGGTGAGACAGTATTGATCAGGTCAGACTGCATTGATCAGGTGAAACAGCATTGACCAGGTGAAGCAGTCTAGCCTGGTAAACCAGCCCCTCGTACTTCATTTCATTTTGTACAGAGGGTCTGGACCAGACACCGTCAGAAACAATTTGTTGGAGGTGTGGACTCTGCTGAAGTTTAAAAAAAAAAGTGCCTCTACCTTTACCCAATCGCTAACGCCTGGTCGTCACGTATGCAATTAGCCTGCCATACGCACTACAATTCAAATGTAGCACACAAGGTCAACATCACGGCTAACGAACACACCCTCTGTTCACTGATTGGATCAGTCTTGCTGGGGCCGACTAAATGACCCTCAAGAGATTCCGGTCCAGACCCTCTGTACAAAATGAAATGAAGTACGAGGGGCGGGTTTACCAGGCTAGAAGAAGTCTAGATCAGGTGAAAAAGCATTAATCAGGAGATTGAGCACTGAATAGGGTGAAACAGCACTGATCAGGTGAAGCAGCATACGTATCTACTGTATGTCGCTGAATGTTGAAGAAGTTCATTAAAGTGTTAACTTAAAACATATTTTCTCAATTATTGTATAATTACATGTCAAACTTGCACATTACACTTACAACACTTTATTTACACACACACACACACGCACACACACACACACACACACACACACACACACACACAGTGATGTATTGTTTATTGCTCTGTCTGTCATACCGTCATTCAAACGGATTTTTTAATTGTGTGTACTGTAGGTGTGTCTGATTACTGTTGCGTGTAGGTCAAAAACATGTCTATTAACCTTTCTTATGTTTTGATTATGCTTCAGTGAAAAGGAATGCTTCTTATAATGGACTGATATAGCTGAGTGTGTGTGTGTGTGTGTGTGTTGCTCTGGCATTTATATAGCTGAGGTGAACGTGTTAATGAGATGATTATTCATTTAGATCGGCTAATATGCCATATCAGAACTGTACTAGACCACATTCAAAACCCCATTGTAAGAATACACTCCAGTCAACTCCTGGAAACATTTACGTTCCCACACAGACACACACACACACAGACACGCATACAGAGACACACACACAGACACGCACACACATGCAAGTACACAGACACAGATACAGATGCACACAGATACACACACAAACACACACACACACAGACACACATACAGACACAGATACACACACACACACACACACAATTACACAGACACAGATACAGACACACACAGACACAGAAACACACACACACAAACACACACACAGTAGCTGCTGTGATTACCCTCCGCCCAAGAGTGTGTGATGATTTACTGCGTGCCTTCACAACAGCATCTAATCAACTAATCACACACCCTCTGTCAGCCAGCACAGCATCATCGTCAGCACCTCTGAGACTGCACTGTGTGTGTCTGTGTGTGTGTATGTGTGTGGGTCTGTGTGTGTGTGTGTGTGTGTGTGTGTGTGTGTGTGTGTGTATGTGTGTGGGTCTGTGTGTGAGTGTGTGTGTGTGTGTGTGTGTGTGTGTGTGTGTGTGTGTGTGTGTGTGTGTGTGCCTCTGTGTGTGTGCCTCTGTGTGTCTGTATCTGTATCTCTGTGTGTGTGTGACTGTGCTTGTGTGTTTGTGTGTGTGTCTGTGTTTGCATGTGCCTGCTACTGAAGTGCCAGCTAGCTGTCTCTCTATTTGTGTGTGTGAGTGTGTGTGTGTGTGTGTCTGTGTGTGTGTGTGTTTGTGTTACGTGTCTTTATGAGTGTGTGTATGTTGGGGTCTGTGAGTGTGTGTTTAGTGGCCACTGCGGGGGAGAGGTTTGTGCTGTCCTCCCTCTGGTATTAGGCTCTTGGCATACAGCAGCGTGTGTGTGTGTGTGTGTGTGTGTGTGTGTGTGTGTGTGTGTGTGTGTGTGTGTGTGTATGGTTATGGGAGAATGAGGATGCTGAGAATGTATTTAAATATATGTATGGGTTTCATTACAGAGCTGCTGGCTACAAGAATGATGAGGGTGGCACACACACACACACACACACACACACACACACAAATGTAAACACACACACCACTTACTTAGGATCGTACACATGCTGATCCGCACGCACAGAAACCTTACTTAGTGACTAAAATGCATACCCACCCAAACACACACACACCCACAGGAACATTTAAACACACACCCATCAGCGTACGCATGCTGACGCGCACACACAGCAAACCTACAATGGTGCTAAACAGCACACACACACACACACACACATACTAACAGACTCTGCCAAACAGACAGGCAGAGAGGATGAGAGAGAGGGAGAGAGAATGTATGCGAGAGTGAGATAGAGAGTCAGAGAGAGAAATGCAGAGAAAGAGAGAGAGAGATGCAGAGAGAGAGAGAATGTTTGTTTGAGAAAGAGGGAGACAGAGTGAGAGCAAGAGAGAGAACAATGGAGAGAGAGGTAATGTTTGTATGAGAAGGAGTGAGATAGAGAATGAGCTAGAGAGTGTGAGAGTGCGAGAGAGGGAGAAAGAGAGGGTGGTATCTTTATTTAAGGTTCTCCTGATAGAGACTGCCAAGCACAGACACACCAGGGCCTTCATCAGTACCACTCAAACAGGGTTAACACACTCAGACCTGACCCTCTACACACACTCAGAATCAGTCTTTCCTTCCTCTCTCTCACACACACACACACACACACACACACACACTTGGTCTCTTTCTGTTTTCACACACACTTACATCTACACACACTCTTGGCCTCTTTCCCCTCTCATACACACACACACAGATATAGACAGACACACAAATACACACCCTTGGCCTCTTTCTCCTCTTCTCTCATACACACAAACACACACACAGACACACACACAGACTTAGACACACACACACACACAGTTTTGGCCTCCATCCCACACACATATTCTCATGCACTTCCAGCCAGATGGCACAAGTCAACACAACAGATTATGAAATTATACACTTAACTTAAAAAAAGATCATACACTCATCTTGATTATTTTCGAATCATGTGTGGCAAGTGGTTGTGGATATGAAGGCAGACTTTCCTCTCTAGCTTAAATATGTTGACTCTACGTTACCACACACCCAAAGAGGACTTGGACTCATTCCAAAAGAACTTGCTTACTTGGACATGGTCCATTAGAGCTCACTTCTGAGACAGGGAGAGAGAGAGAGAGAGAGAGAGAGAGAGAGAGAGAGAGAGAGAGAGAGAGAGAGAGAGAGAGAGAGAGAGAGAGAGAGGGAAAGACAGAGAAGGAGGACTGAGAGGAGGAAGGAGAGAGAGGCAGAAAGAGAGGAGGAGGAGAGAGAGAGAGAGAGAAAGGAGGAGGACTGAGAGGAGAGAAAGAGAGGAGGAGGAGGAGGAGAAGAAAGAGAGGAGGAGAAGATAAGAAAGAGAGAGATGAGGAGGAGAAAGAGGAGGGAGTAAAGGAAAGTGAAAGAGAGGCAGAAATAAAGGAGGAGAAGAGAGAGAGAGAGAGAGAGAGAGAGAGAGAGAGAGAGAAAGACAGAGAGTGTACAAAAGAGAGAGAAAGGTTAAACCACTTCAGTGTAACTGCAAAATAAGGACACAGAAATCAAGTCCCTGGTGTGTGCAGTCACACTGTTCTGCTTTGGGACTGGGAATGGTACACACACACACATACACAAACCTGGTACACACATACACACTCATGCACACACACACACACACACACACACACACACACTCGGTGTGCCTGACTGTGTTGTTAGTGAGGACCCCATGCCAGTCCATGAGTCCGGAGTCATGGCCGCTGCCTCTGGAGAGATCCGGTGCTGTGCGGGTCAGATCGACACACAAAGAAACTACACAGCATGCCCACTGACCCAAACAACTAGCCACACACACACACACACACACACACACACACACACACACACACACACACACACACACACACACACACACACACACACACATACACTGTGTCTTTATCTCTCTCACACACACACACAAATGTCTATCTCTCTCTCACACACACACAAATACATATACACTACATGCACTACAATACAATACACACACACAAAGG
>CM050219.1:8717500-8730000 GCA_027475355.1 Coilia nasus | reverse complement strand
GAGGCTGTTTCCCAACCTTCTGTGTCACCGTTATCGTGTCTCCCACCTCTCACCTCTCGTCAGCAAGCCTTTGAACATTCTTCCCAGCATGCATTTCTCTCTGACACAGTTCTCTCTGTCCCACCATGGCCTCCATCCCTCACCCATCGCCCTCTTTTTATTCTCTCCTCTCCTCTCTTCTCCTCTCCTCTCCTCTCCTCTCTCTCTTTTCTTTTTGTGGAGTGTGGAGGGCAGACTGAGTGCACCTGTGGCCCAGTCACTTGTGCTTGAGGCCTCAGGTGTGGAGGCCAGCACAGCCAGAGCACACAGCAGGGCACCAGAGGGACGCGAGGAATGTTCCGGATTCAGCATCCAGACCGTGAAACCACCGCCAGCCAGCCAGCCAGCCAGCTATCCCCCTTTTCCCACATGTTTACACTTTATAGTACCACCCACCCACTCCAACCCTGACACGCAATCACCTCAGGCGGCCAGTGCTGTGAATGCAATGCAGCATCATCACCTTAGTGTTGCCCATATCAACAAAAAAAGCCAATTTTTATTTGTTTATTTAGTATTGTAATGACCCTGGCTGTCTGTTTGTCTGTCTGTCCGCCCGTATTGCAATGACCCTGTCTGTCCACATGGGGGACCAGGTTGCACTTGTTTTAATCTTTATCTTGTCTTGCACTACCATGTAGTTATTCCATGTTATAAATATTCTTGTTACATGTCTCCACTGCCAAAGGATTTGCTTTCGATGTCTTTGTACAGGTGTGTAGTATACCTTGTACACGTGTATAGTGACAATAAATAGCATTCTATTGTATTCTATGCTATTGTATTCTATTAAAAAAATAGCCAAAATAACACTAAACTACTGATGCCTTCTGCCTCAGTCACAGACACTCACGTTTGATACTCGTTTCCCCACTGCTGTTAGGTAAAGTATTTATTTTCATTTTTAATCAGTGGTGGTGTGTTGTTGTTGTTTATGCTCAGATGATATTGCCTGGTTAAATCTTTTTTCTTTAATCTTTCATTAAACCCCCCACCCACCAGACCCATTTCCTGTTCTTGTCTGATATTATCGCCATGGTGCCCAAACACACGAGTAGAACATTTGCACATTTAGTCAACATGGCCCTGCTGCAAGCCACAGGAGGAAAACACTAAAAGCCAATTTACTCAGCAACTATTGTTGTGTTTTTTTAATAATATTAGTAATTTGCCATCCAACTGCTTTCAGGTAAAGTTCCACTGAAACCATTAGTCTTGTAGTGCATTTTTGCACTTTAGCTCTAATTTGAATGTACAGTATAAGTTAAGCACTTACCCACATTAGTGACATATAATATCATGTTTTATGTAAAATATCTTTATGATTCAGTTCCTATTCAACTCCTCTGTTGGCCTTCCTCCCCATTCTCCACTGTTACTGCTGTGTGTGTGTGTGTGTGTGTGTGTGTGTGTGTGTGTGTGTGTGTGTGTATACACACGAGTGTGTGTGTGTGTGTGTGTGTGTGTGTGTGTGTGTGTGTGTGTGTGTGTGTGTGTGTGTGTGTGTGTGTGTGTGTGTGTGTGTGCATGTGTATACACACGAGTGTGTGTGTTTGTGTGTGTGTGTGTTTGTGCATACATACATGAGTGTGTGTGTACACTACACTGACAAGGTTGATAGCTAAGTGAGTGTGAGTGAGAGAAGCACAGGATTCAGGACGTAGTGCAGTTCAAAAAAAAAGAGGAAAAGTAATGACAGAATTGAGAAATGGAGAAGGATGGCAGTTAGTAGAAGTGGCATGTGGGGAGGGGGCCGGGGGGATGGGGATGGGTGTTCAGGATCCAACTTTATTCCCATCTTCATAACAAGATCTAAAGCACTTCACATAATTAGGCGCTGTCTGGAAAGAGGACAATTAAGCGTGGTGTGCCATCCCAAAGGGCCCTCTTTTGTGGCGTGGAAAAAAATAAATAAAGAAATAAAGAACCCTGCAAGACTGATGAGTTCAATGTTTTCCAAATGAGGGGCCCTTATACACATAATTACGCTGCGGAAATGAATGGATTATCCCGACGCCGAATCAGAGCAGGACGTGCTAATTGCTCATCGGCTGGGAAAGGAAGCTGGTGACGGCGCTCCGAATACGGCGGCACGGGGAAATGGCGATTATCTATTCATGTGATCCATCGTCCCACGCCGGCCCTATTAATCACCACCCTACAGAGGAGCACCAGTACCCTCAGGAGTACGATGGGGGGTGGGGTGGGGTGGTGGCCTTAGAGCAGGGTGCAGCAGTGGGATCCTCTCAGATGGAGCATTGGGAGCCTTTTGGTTGAAGGACACACTAGGCAGTTTCACCTATACCGATACTAGGCAGTTTCACACCGACACTAGGCAGTTTCACACCAACAATAGGCAGTTTCACACCAACACCGACACTAGGCAGTTCCACACCAACACTAGGCAGTTTCACACCAACACTAGGCAGTTTCACACCAACACTAGGCAGTTTCACACCCCACACCGACACTAGGCAGTTTCACACCAACACTAGGCAGTTTCACACCCCACACCGACACTAGGCGGTTTCACACCCCACACCGACACTAGGCAGTTTCACACCAACACTAGGCAGTTTCACACCCCACACCGACACTAGGCAGTTTCACATCGACACTAGGCAGTTTCACATCGACACTAG
This sequence comes from Coilia nasus, assembly GCA_027475355.1. Classification (NCBI taxonomy): domain Eukaryota; kingdom Metazoa; phylum Chordata; class Actinopteri; order Clupeiformes; family Engraulidae; genus Coilia; species Coilia nasus. The sequence goes on along the minus strand of CM050219.1, from coordinate 8,727,319 downwards.
GCAGTTTCACATCGACACTAGGCAGTTTCACACTGACACCGACACCAGGCAGTTTCACCAACACCGACACTAGGTAGTTTCACACCGACACTAAGCAGTTTCACACCGACACTAGGCGATTTCACCGAAACTAACACTAGGCAGTTTCACTCCGACACCATCACTAGGCAGTTTCACGCCGACACCATCACTAGGCAGTTTCACATCGACACTAGGCAGTTTCACACCGACACTAGGCAGTTTCACACCATCACTAGGCAGTTTCACACCATCACTAGGCAGTTTCACACCATCACTAGGCAGTTTCATACCCACACTAGGCAGTTTCATGCCGACACCATCACTAGGCAGTTTCACACCGACACCATCACTAGGCAGTTTCACATCGACACTAGGCAGTTTCACACTGACAGCGACACCAGGCAGTTTCACACCAACACTCACACTAGGCAGTTTCCCCAACACCAACACTAGGCAGTTTGACACCAACACACACACTAGGCAGTTTCACGCCGACACTAGGCAGTTTCACCAACACACACACTACGCAGTTTCACCAACACACACTATGCAGTTTCACACCGACACTAGGCAGTTTCACACCAACACTAGGCAGTTTCACGCCGACACTAGGCGATTTCACACCGACACCGACACTAGGCAGTTTTTATACCGACATTGACACTAGGCAGTTTCACACCGACACTAGGCAGTTTCACACAGACACTAGGCAGTTTCACACCGACACTAGGCAGTTTCACACCGACACTAGGCAGTTTCACACAGACACTAGGCAGTTTCACACCGACACCATCACTAGGCAGTTTCACATCGACACTAGGCAGTTTCACACCAACACTAGGCAGTTTCACACCGACAGCGAAACCAGGCAGTTTCACACCGACACCAACACTAGGCAGTTTCACACCAACACTAGGCAGTTTTTACACCGATACTAGGCAGTTTCACTAACACTAGGCAGTTTCACTGAAACCATCACTAGGCAGTTTCACGCCGACACCATCACTTGGCAGTTTCACACTGTCACTATGAAGCTTCACAGTTTCACAGTTTCAATCAGAGAGCTGTGCCGCTGCTGGTGGCTGCACCTAGTCTCGAACCGGCCGACTAGTTCACACCGAAAATCAGAGTGTTCAGGAACCGAAAATACGGTTCCCAACAAGCACCAAGTAAATCTTGGTTTTTGTAAGCAAGCTATGATGTGATTTTTTTTGGTGGCGAAGTAATGCCTATTACATGTCAGGGGTTGCAAAATGGTATGAACAACACAGGCCTTTCACAGGCAAGCACTTCTGTTCTGAGTGTAATTGGTGCAGAAACTGGCCGCGACACTGGGCTGGCCAGTCTGAAAACAGCTTCTGAAGGTGGGCTTTATGTGAAGCACTGGGACCCTCTGGGTGGGCATTTAAAGCAAGGGAAAAATAGGTTCCAGTACCTTAGGACATGGTGATGCCCTTCCTCACGCCGGCCCCATTTCTCACCACCCTACAGAGGAGTCTCCAAGTCCAAGTGGACTGTTTTTCCTGCCCCTTACCCTGTGCATGTGTTTTGAACTCAGCTCATCAGAGTCACAGAGCCAATACGAGACTCGTCATGTCAGAATTTTTTCAGAATTTAACGTGACCCTGCTTCTCAGGATATTCCAGACTTCCAGTCTGGCGGCGCTGGGACGGACTCCCAGCTGGTAGTAACTCATTTGAGCATCTACCGTCTTATGTAGATGATTAATTAATTCGAAAAAGTTGCATAGTGCTGCTTTAACATGCTGTGTTCACTTAAATGGATGAGAGTATTATTTCTTAAGAGGTTGGTCATAAATGGGCAAGTCTAGCATTAGTATAATGTTTTCCTTTACTTTTAGCTCACCTCTCATAGCTGCACTGTAGCTGTGTATGGGGGAGACAAAGAGAGAGAGAGAGAGAGAGAGAGAGAGAGGAGAGAGAGAGAGAGAGAGAGAGAGAGAGAGAGAGAGAGAGATAGATAGAGAGAGAGAGAATGGGAAATCTAGGATCCAGATTCTACCACAGCTGGTTTGTCTACAACTGAGTCTGCCAGGCTTCCCTGGTGACTTGGAATAAAATGCTCAACTGAAGCAGTAAAAGACCAATGATTGCTCTCAGACAAGCGATCCCTCAGGGAAGCAGAACAGTAGGATCTCAGCAGCTCCTACACACACACTTGACAGACACAGACACACATGGATGCACACACACACACACACACACACACACACACACACACACACACACACACACACACACACACTGTCTGCATGTCTACCATTCCCTAGTGTGAGAGGGAAATGCTATGGAAAATGGCGTGACATCACTGATGTGGGAGTTGAATGGAGGCGCAGTAGCAGAAAGCAGTGGTATCACATTAGGGCAAGCAGCAACAGGTATGCTTCCCACAGCGCCTCTCCCGGGGAGCCCAGCTCTGAAGGCCTCCTCTGGAGCTAATTGGCAGGCATAATTGAACGGCTCTTCAGTGCCCCAGTGCCACACCACTTATGTTCCCACACACAACCAGGAGAGGCTAGCGGGGGGGGGGGGGGGGGGGGGTCTCGGTCTGTCTCTGTCTCTCTCTCTCTCTTTCCTTCTTTGCTTTTTCTCTTATAGTTTTTATGTTCTTTCCCCTTCTCTCTTTCTCTCTCTCTGTCTCTCGCCCCCATTTCATCTCTTTTGCTCTCATAGTTTTTATGTTTTTTTCTTACCATAATTATTCTATCTGTAAGTATATTTCTCATGGTAATCACCCTCTCACTCAATCTTTCCCCCTATATAATAGTATTTCCATCTCTCTCTTACTCTCTCTTCCCCTCTCCGTTTCTCACAGCACTGCCCTCTTCTCACCCCAATTCTGTATTTTCGTGTGTTTCTCTTATTTCCCCTGCTCTCCTCTATAGAGTAAATACTTCTCTTCGTCTTTAGAGTAGTATTTTCATCTCAATTTTTCAATTAAATTCAATTTGAACAAGTACCATCGGAATGACTCTCTAAAAGTGGTGTTGCCCATACAAAAATGTCTTTGTCCTCTCCTTTCTTCCCTGAAGGTAGTGTGGCAATGTGTGGCAGAGCAGAAGGAAATTCCTGGTGGAGAATTGGATTTAGAAAATAGGTTTGCAGAATATGTAGATATTTATAAATGTATGTGTTTAACCTACTGGAATCTGTACATATGAGCTGATTGGATATGGATTTTAGGTTATTTATTGATTTACTTGTTTATTCATTTTTCTCTCCTTTATCCAGTATTGGTGAGGTTAAGGAATGTACACAAGGTGGAAAACAATGTAAGATGAGGACAGATAAGGACATGCAGCTTTTGTGTGAGGACATGTTTTAAATATGTTTACAGTGGTTTCTGTTCCCAGAAAGCCATTTTTCTTGATTCCGACTAGAACAGTAAACTCATTTTGTGCAGAAGCTCTCCTTGCTTTCTTCCCCAGAACACAGAACAGTTTTGAACAGTGTGGTCATCTTTGTCACCTCCCTCATTCTTTGGGAGTTTCTTTGGGTGTTACAAGGCTAATTCCCCACGTTTGTTTGTTTGTCTGTTTGTTTGTCTGGTTGTTTTTTACCTCCATCTTGTTCTAGATGTGTTATATCAATTCATCATTACTCTCCATTACTGCAGTCATTTGTTACTCAGTCTTGCGGCAGACTGGCTATTGTTTGCTGGGCCCTACTACTGGTTGATTTCACATGCATATGGTGCATCTGTACTACAGGTACTACTCGGAAAATTAGAATATCCTGAAAAAGTGCATGCATTTCAGTTGTAACTCAAATTTAAAGATGAAATGTTTAAAGGCTCAGGACCCTTTTGCGAGTGTTTTGCATTACTTACCTGGTTAGTGTATGACACTTTGAGCCTATAATAATACTGAAGATTTTCACAGTATTCTCATTTTTTGGGTTTGAGGTTTTAATAAGCTGTAAATCATAATCAGCAAACTTACAACAACAAAAAGCTTGAAATATCTCACTTTGCATGTAATGAATCTATAAAATGTATTGGTTTCAGCTTTCATGTTGGATTGCCCGAATAAAACAACTTTTACATGATATTCTAATTTTCCGAGTAGTACCTGTATAATGTTTGTCCTCCAGTGCATCTAGCACTGAAAGACAAGGGGGGCTTAGCTCCTTAGGGTTGGTGATATAAACAGTGTTTTTGTTATTATTTATTGGTCTGTTTGTTACCTTCACTTTTAAGCTGTGATGTTGGTCATTACAAAAGCTATATGTATGTCCTACATCTTGTTGTTTTCAGAGGTCAAAGGTTCGCAGATAGTGTGCAGTGACCTTAACTTAGGTCATCAATCTTGAATGTGTGCAATGCGATAATTGTGACATGTTACCCGGTGACCACCTATGAATCATCACCATGCAGTCAGCTCATCTTCACACTGCCTCCTCCTTCCTGAAGCGGTCTGGACACTTCTGCGATCAATACTCTGGGAAATTCATAACCGGGTGGGTGGCGATGAAAGCCATTAAGCGCCACCGCTCTACTGAAGCTAGCAGGGGTAGCGCGTCCTGATGGTATCAGGCCCTATCATGCAGCCGGCGTCTCAGCTCCACACTGATCTCAGAGCACAGACACCTGGAGGTGGTCAATACTGCCATCAAAGCCCCTCAATGGTGCTGAAAATCCATTGTACCGTTAGTGGGGTGAAATCTCTAAAATCTCCATCTGTCTGCTTAGACTTCAGGGCTCGACGTGCCCTGCAATGCCTCGAGGAGATTTCAGACACGTACACACACTTCACGTACATGATCCCACAACACAAATAAGCATAACACACACACCGATGCACAGTCACACAATTACAAATACAGACAGACAGACAGACAGACAGACAGACAGACAGAGACACACACACACACACACACACACCATGTACATGGTCCCACAACACAAATAAGCATAACACACACACACAGCTGTGCACAGACACACAATTACAAATACACACACACACACACACACACACACACACACACACACACACACACACACACACACACACACACACTAGGCAGCTGACATTTAGAAAGCACAGCAAAGCATATGCAATTGCTTTAGTTATGGATCACAGGATCGGAACATGAAAATCTGCTGCGTGTCAAAAATACCCCAAAAAACAGAACAAGCATGTGCGCAAAACAAAACAACAACAAAAAAAGCATAAAACGTCATGGCTGTTTAAACCAGGACAGACAGATAAACACTTTCTACAGGGGATTACAACACAGTCTTCCTCTGAGAGCGTGTTGCTGTCTCAAGAGACCCCTCCGGGGGGGACTGTGTTTGTTGTCCTCACATGTACTCCTATGGGAACCATGTTTCTTGTCCTTACCTCAACTTCGGTCCTCGTATCGACACACCACACACGTCCCTTTAGAGATACGTGGTGCGTGTCTGTTAGCTCCAACTAGAAGAGAAGAGTGACACCACTGTCCCCATGCTGCCCCCCAAAGAGCCACAGAACACAAGACAGAGCAGAAAACCAAGCAGTGCACTCACACTGACTGCCAATGTGCTGGGTAATAATGGCTACAGGGAAATGGGTGTGTGTGTGTGTGTGTGTGTGGGGGGGGGGGGGGGGGGGGGGGGGAGGCAGAATTTTACACAACGGAGAAAATCAATACCTCCAAATTAGAGATGACGTTGTACTCTATCACCTCCACAGGTATCTGGACAAATTCATTGATGACATTAATGACAGTCAGTTTGGGTCTCACAGTGGCTGCTAGCAGGATGGTCTATATGAGCAAGTCAATGCCATCACAGGCCCAGCAGGATAAGTAAGCCTGCCTCAGCCACATGGGAACATCTGAGGAGAATAAAACTGTGTCAAGAGACTCATTTGTTGAATATGCACACTTTTTTTATTTTCTTCTCTACAGACAGATAGAACAGAATATAAATATGTTTATAAATGATTTATTGGTGAGAAAAAACATAATGGTTACCAAATGATGAACAAAGTCTTAATTAAGAGTTAAATACATTTATACACATTTCATAGGGAGTAGTTATTCTCAAGTGTTAACAAAATGCAGGGGAAAGGCCTGGGACTTAGCAATAACTGTTTGTCAAGAATTGCAGGTTGGAAGAAAACTGGGACTTATGAATGAGTGTTTGTCAAGAGAGGCAGGGAGGAAGGGAAATGGGACTTAGTTAGACTGTGTGAGAAGACAGGCAGGATAAGAACTGGCATCATCACCAATGTTAGAAAATAAATAATTGACTCAACCCAAGTCTAGCCCTTTTGTTACTTTGAATTATGTTAACTTTTGTTAACAACAAATGTATCATTTTTATAGTACAGGGAATTCGTGGAGTCCATGTAAAGAAAACCAGAAGGAGAAAGCCAGCGGTTAAGAAATCTCAGTGTGAAGAGGCACAGAGGGGCATAACTGGTGTGTGATGCAGTAGGAGAGAGATTTTTAATCAAACTTGAACATTATGACAGGTAGTAAAATGGGGGGTAAAATAAAAAAAAAAATGGTGATTTGGAGGCTATTTGCTCCTGATGAGATAAAATTGTCTGACAAAAATGGCAATGAGCTTCACTCCTGACGCAGCTGTTTGCAAGGCTCTGCGTTCCCAGAACACTGTGTTCCCCTGCTCTGTAAAACATATAATGAGTACTTGGGAAATCAGCATGTGTTATGGCCTGGCCAGATTACCGTGATTTTGCACTGAACTTATGACCAACATATTTTTAGCATCGTACCCGATTCCAAAAGGTGGGTTATGGCATGAGTCCTACAATGTGACGTACTTTGTGACCTGTGATTTGTTTTTGCCAAAACACCCTGACAAAAAGACTAGCTTGTCCGAATTTTGTTGGGGAGTCGTACGGCCGTAGTGGCCTGGCCACGCAGGACTTTGTGAAAACATAAATGTGCTCCTGTTATTATAAATCAGTGGCTAATACACTTGCTGCATCTGTGTGTGTGTGTGTATATATGTGCCCACACATTTGAGTCATGGGTTAGAGGTTAAGGAGCCAGGCCTGCAGCCAAAGGGTCACAGGTTCAATTCCCCACACCGACAGGTGGATGGTGGAAGTGAATGATCAGTGCTATCCCCCATGACTGAAGGACCCTGAGCACGGTACCATAACCACACGCTCCTCCCTTGGCATCATTGTCAAGGCTGCCCCTTGCTCACATGTGTGATGGGTTAAATGAAGAGAACTTTGTTGTGTGCACTGTGTGATCACAACAGCAAATGGTAATCACTTTCACTTGTTTCAACCCAAAACCAGCTGGTTCTTATTTATTTAGCTGTAGCCAGATGTGGGCAGGTAATCAGTGAAATCACCCATGAACCAATCACCTAGAACGAGTACATAGCAGGACTTTACCTTTATAAAGCCGGGTTTGCCCACCACCGCGGTGGAATCAAGTAGCACATACTAATCTTGCATGCCGGAACAGCCATAATAAACTGTCAGCACAATGATTGCTATGTTCCAGCAGCATCCATACAAATCACTTTAATAGGGGCTTAGTATTTTTTTTATTTAGCACATCATTAAGATTTTCCAGTGAGGTCTTCAGCAAATCACTAAATCCTATAAAAGTCTCTGGTATGGACAGGCTGTATAATCAGATATTCTGATTATGTGCAAATCACTTTGCATCGCAGGGACCATATATTTCTCCAAGCCAACACTGAAAACATATGTGACAGTACCTTTGCCACAAGGGCTTTCAAAGCCAATCACATACTGTGTTCTTGTAGTCTGCAAGCGAAACCAATCTGGAATGAGTGAGCGTGATTAGAGAACAAATTAGCTGAAGCTATGTAGTGCCAAAGCCTACCTTCGTCTCTGGAAAACCTTGTGGTTTACAATCCAATATTTTCAAAGCATAGCTATAGTCCTGATACCACTGCATCACAGCCCTGAGTAAAGGATTCATCTGCCATTATTGCAGGATTAGTAATGATCATTTATCAACCTTGATCATGTTCACATTTTACCTTTTTGTCTGTAGAGTGCTTCTGGGCTTGTGTACTTTGTCTTGTGGAAATGTGCAAACCTTATAATCTCCTGCTGTCTTCAAAATGACAGCTTGTCATCATCATCATGTCAACATTTTTTTTAGGGAATTAAAACATGGACACCAGTCTCCATCTGTGCTTTAAACTCAGCTCAAGGGGAGCAGAAATACGAACAAAAAGCATTTGTTTTATGAGCCTGGGTCTTTCTCCCCCTGAAGATGGGAGATTTCTCATGGAAAGTAAGAAACACTGTCTCTGCAAATCATTTTACTATGCAAATGACAAAAACCTCAAGCACCTTTCTTCCCAGCAAATATACTAGCAAATAAACGTATTAAGAGGGATAGAGTTGTCTTTAAGAATAGCCTGCTCAGAGCCTGCTGTTGAAGCAACCAGTGTCAATCAGAAAGAATACCACAGCTAACGGGCAAGAAGGAAGTGGTGAGGGGGACGTTAGAGACAGAGTACTTTGCAGTATTACATTGCCTCATTAATGGTGAGCTATGTTAAGTTGGACAAGCACACAGAGGCTGCCAAAAAGTAGTTTAAGGCTACGTTTACACGATGACGGTCTGAACAGAAGACGCAAAAGTGGCGTCGCGTCTTCACTTTTTATTCCACGTTTAGACGAGCGTTTTCGGGAGGAAATCTGCGTGCATACAATGGCGCAACAGTGTGTGGAATTCGATGGGGGTATGCATGCCAGGCGGCTAGGTAGACATTCTCCCAGGTCTCGTCCATAGCAGTCTGGCTCGCCTGCAACGAACCAGTGCATCCAGAATTTGACAGAGGTGGTTGCAGATCCTCCTCTGTTCAGTAATATACAAATTCTGTACATTTGCTGGAATGCCTCTTGCAAGTTTATTAGAGCTGCTAGTGCAGCTTGAAGGTCCGACGCATGGAAATCGCATGGATCCATTTGGTTCCCTGTACTGCCTCATGTATGTGACGTAAACACGTACACAGCGTGAGCTGATCTGACCAGAGTTTTGCGTCTTGGGCCGTGTAGACGGAAACGCTACGGTGGAGCGTATTCAACTTTTCCACTCTGGAGGGTGGTTTCAAGTTTTTGTCACCGTGTAAACGAAAGGCACTTCCGATAAAATATTTTGTTGTTTTTACACGTAAGCGTTCTCGTATAAACAGGCCCTAACTGTACAAGACATACACCCACCACAACAAAAGGCAGAAAACCACAGAGTGCAAACTGTCACAAGTAAAATCCAAAGCAAGAGAGTCCAGATCACAAAGCAGGAACACTTACCAAAGATTCAGTCCAAGCCCAATGATTACAAATAATACAATAGGCAGAACAACTCCTTATCAGCAGACAAAAATCTAGAAAGTCCAAGAAACATTCTGTAGGTCAGTGATAAAGTCCAGTACTTGTCAAAAAACTTGGCTTGGCTTCATGTGGCTTTAAATGGTGAGATAAGTCAGCAATCAGAGAGCTGAGGAGCCTAAGAGCTTGAAGCTAATTGGACTAATCAGCCTCAGGTGCGTACTACACACACCCCGGGGATCAGCAAGCACACCGTAAAACTAGGAATGGATTTAATGGAAATGGAGCCCCTGATATCACTGATATCGCCAGAAGCAAAAATCCAGCTCAGGGCCCAGACAGTGCGGGCCGGATTATTATTATTATTATTACCTATGGCAGACTCCACCTTTACCTTCACTTCCAAATGTCAGGTAGTGCTGGCGCAATCAGTAGATTAGATTTGGCATACTGTGAGTTTAAATGGTCTTTGCTTCATATGTGGGTATCAT
>CM050219.1:8705000-8712500 GCA_027475355.1 Coilia nasus | reverse complement strand
TGACCTTCCTCAATATGTGAAAGGTAGCACAAATATTAGTACTTTTAAACTTAATCTAAAAACATATCTTTTTTCTTTGGCCTACAATTGTAATTAAGATTTTTTTGTCCTTCTTCTTTTTTATTAACTTTCTCTGATCCTATGTTTTCATTATGACTGTACATTGTATACTTTGTATTATCATTATTTTATTAAGAATATAATTTGTTTGATATACCCTTGTTTATATATATAGCTATATATATATATCAGCTTCTGTTGGATAATAAATATATAAATAAATTGAACTTGAATTTGAACTTGAACTTATTATAGTCATCTGAGGGAAATATGCTTTAGCCCTCTCAGGCAAAACACGTTACAGTAAATCTCTCATACATACCTTATGGTACTGTAAGTGTCTGCAGGCTTCATGAGTGCTTGTTCTATGTGAGTATATATATGTGTGTGTCTTAAATTTGCCGTGTATATGGCTATTCTGTGAGGATGGGTTGGGTTGTGGGTATGTGTGTGTGTTTGTCTGTGTTTGAGAATAGGAAAGCCTACCCACACACACATATGCGCGTGTACACACACACACACACACATGCGTGCACACAAAAACAACACACACACACACACACACACACACACACACACACACACACACACACACACACACACACACAATTAAGCTGTTCTCTAATAGATTGCGTGCAGCAGGATATGGATTTGACCTTTGACCCTGTGTTTTTAACGCCTCCTGCTTCCATGTGTGTCTCTGCTGTGCTTTTGTGTGTATATGTGTAAGTGTGTGTGTGTGTGTGTGTGTAAGTGTTTGTGTGGTTGTTTGTGTAAGTGTGTGTGTTTGTTTGTGTAGGTTGGTTGCTGTGCCCTCTTCTCTCTCATCCCCTTCATTATACAGGCCCAGAGGAGCAGGGATTAGAGCTGATCTGGGACCAGCCACACACACACACACACACACATGCTTGCAGACACATACACAGATGCACACACACTCACACACACACTCACGCACACACAAACACACGCACACACACACACACACATAGCCAATCTAAAGCAGTGCATCACACAGCCATGAGTGCAGAGACAAAGCCTCAGGTCACAGTTATTTTGAAGGATAACTAGACAACCAAACACACACACACACAAATCTGCACACACACATACATACACACACGCACACACACACATACACATGATGCAAGAAGCTGCAAAATATCCATCTGCACTGAGCTGAAGTGACACTTGCTCATAAATAACAATAATAATAAATATAACCCAAAGCGGTGATTAATGAGGTCCAAGTATTTCAGCCATGGATAGGGTGGGATTCGAACCTGTGTATTCAAATAGCACACAGTATTGGCATACCAAATTTCAGGTTGTAGCTTTTCTGGATTTTGAGATATTAACATCTGCCATTTATAGCGCCCCCTATAGTCGGAATTTCACAAAAATGGGGGCGTGTCAAAAATCAGAAAAAGTCATTTTTGTCAGCATGGTTCAGAGATGATTCATGCCAGATTTCATGAAAATTGGTTGAACGGCTTCGGAGGAGTTCAATTAGTTTCGTTTTCACCTTTTTTTACAAATTGCAGGAAATGGGGGAGCTCTTATCCAGAGCAACTTACAATCACTGACAGGGTTTCAGTTACAGTCCCTGGAGCAGTGTGGGGTTACAGGCCTTGCTCAAGGGCGTTTCAGCCATGAGTAGGGTGGGACTAGAACTTGTAAACTTTCTGATTACAAGACCAACTCCCTAACCACTTGACCACAGCTACTCCAATTGTCAATGCAAATGATCCTATACCAAATTTCAGATTTTTAGCTTTTGTGGATTTTGAGATATTAACATTTGCCATTTATAGCACATCCTATGGTCGGAATTTCACAAAGTTTGTTGTGTGTCTAAAGTTTGTTGTAGTGATAAAGCACGCCAAGTTTTGTTATATGTGGATGTTCCAATGAGAAGATATTGGCTGAAAAGTGTTTAGAGGCCACACCTAGAAATTTGATTGACATATAACTTCAAAACGTGTGCATGAATTAAAAATCCGAAAAAGTCATTTTTGTCAGCATGGTCCAGAGATGATGTATGATAGTTGATGACAGATGATGACAGTTGTCCATTTGACCACAATAAAGATGGCCGCCTGAATGACCATGGTGCAAACGGTTGCCCATTTGACCACAATAAAGATGGCCAACTGAATGACCATGGTGCAAACAGTTACCCATTTGACCACAATAAAGTATAGTAGTAGAGTAGAGTAGAGTAGAGTAGAGTAGAGTAACTTTATTGATCCCGAAGGAAATTAAGGTGTCCAGTAGCATACACATAATACACATTGCAAAAAACAGATCAAGCCTATTGCACACAGTAGCATACACATAATACACATTGCAAAAAACAGATCAAGCCTAATACACACGTCTGCATAATACCACATTCACTGAACAGAGGGAAGAAAAAACATTGTAATGATAATAAGTAAGGTAATAAGAATCCACAAGGTAAACAAGTGACGTGATAAGGTGCTTTGTGGTAGATAGATTACAGTGTCCCAGTAAAATTGTCCAGTGATAAGAATTCCACGAGGTAAACAAGTGTCGTGATAAGGTGCTTTGTGGTAGATAGATTACAGTGTCCCAGTAAAATTGTCCAGTGTTATATGAGGGTCCTTTAGTGCAGTAGTCATAGAAGAGTCCTTTAGTGCAGTAGTTATCAGGGTAGTGCAGTATATTGCTGTCCATAGTCGTGTAGTAGTCACCACCAGGGACAGCATGTGCGTGTGTGTGTGTGTGTGTGCGTGTGTGTGTGTGTGCGTGTGTGGGTGTGTGTGTGTGTGTGTGTGAGTGTGTGAGTGTGTGTGCTCAAGCACTCCAGTCCATGATGCTCAGCTCCTTCTGTGTGCTGTTATACAGTTGTATGGCCCTGGGGACAAATGACCTCCGCAGCCTCTCTGTCCTGCAGGAGAGGGACCGGAGTCTGTTGCTGATCAAACTCCTCTGATTGATGATGGTGGTGTGTAGGGGGTGGCGGTCGTTGTCCAGTATGGAGTGCAGCCTGCTCAGGGTCCTCCTCTCAGCTATTGTAGTTAGAGACTCCAGCTCCATGCCCACCACAGACCCTGCTTTCCTCACCAGTCTGTCCAGACGCCCATTGTCTCTTTTCCTAGTGCTGCCACCCCAGCATACCACAGCATAGAACAGCACACTGGCCATGACAGACTGGTAGAACATCAGCAGGAGTCTGTTGCAGACATTGAAAGACCTCAGCCTCCTGAGGAAGTACAGCCTGCTCTGTCCTTTTCTGTAGAGTGCATCTGAATTAGTAGACCAGTCCAGTTTATTGTCGAGGTGTACCCCCAAGTACTTGTAAGTGCAGTCTCGACATTCTCCCCATCAATCGTGACAGGCACCAGCGGCGGGGCGGTTCTCCTGAAGTCCACCACCATTTCCTTGGTTTTGGTGGTGTTCAGTTGCACCACCACCCAACGAAGTCCTCCACAAGGCACCTGTACTCCCCCTCCTGTCCATCCATGATACACCCCACGACTGCAGTGTCGTCAGAGAACTTCTGCATGTGACAAGTCTCTGAGTTGTAGCTGAAATCGGTGGTATACAGGGTGAACAGTACAGGGGAGAGCACAGTTCCCTGCGGTGCACCTATGCTGCTGACCACAGTCTCTGATGTAAGGTCCCCAAGTCTGACAAACTGGGGCCGTTCCGTGAGGTAGTCCGTGATCCAGGTCACCAGGCCAGGCTCCCATCCGCAGCAGTTTGTCTCTCAACAGGAGTGGTTGGATGGTATTAAAAGCACTGGAGAAATCAAAGAACATAAAGATGGCCGCCTGAATGACCATGGTGCAAATGGTTGCCCATTTGACCACAATAAAGATGGCCGCCTGACTGACCATGGTGAAGAAGACAGTTGCCCATTTGACTACAACAAAGATAGCCATCTGAATAGCCATGGTGAAGAAGATGGTTGCCCATTTGACCACAATAAAGATGCCCCCCTGAATGATCATGAAAGTGAAGATGGTTGCCTTTTTGACCAAAGCTCAGAACGTCACTTGACCAAATGTGTGTGTGTTTGAAACAGGCCAGACATGAAAACACCAATCGATCTTGAGTGTGTTCTCTTTCATTTGTTTTCACACAAATTCCCTCTTCTCCTTGAATTTATTATCACCCACTTCTCTCAATCAGGTGCACCATTTCATACAGGCCTATTTCCCCCTTGCTCTGATGGAAATTCTTTTCAACTTTCAGCAATAAAAGTTTTCAGGCTTTCATTAAAATCATAACGATAATGTCAAATGCATTTTCCATCACTCCTGCGCAGTACAGCATGAAATATGGCAAAAATCCAATCTCATTTTCTTGGTCAGGGACTTACAAGACGGTCTGGGGCTTCACATAATCTTAATGGCGGAGGCAACAGGAGTTCAGCATGCGGCCCTCATGGTCTGGGGAATACGAGCAGGCGCTAAAAGCAGGCTGGCTTTACGCGGCAGGCTGATGACAGATCTACATTGAGCCACTCTAATGTCTCTGTGGAGTCACGTCACTATTTATTACTTTTCTTTTTTGTTTTTTTATTTATTTTTTATTGGTCTATTTATTACTTTCACTTCCTCTTATCTTAACCATGTTGGATACAGCACTTTCTGTGTGTTTGTGTGATTATTCAATCATCAATAACTCAAATTAGCTGTGCTTGTCACAAACCAGAACAGAACGGACAGACCCAAGAGCGTCACGTTAAACACAGAGTTTTTATTAAGGGACGGGGGGAAAAGGGATAAAATCCAAAAGCCACGATCTGGTGGACTGCAGCTCGTGGTGTTGTTGAGTGGAGCACTCAGGATAGTCAGCAGGCGGCGGGTCAGTGATCTGGGGCTGGGGAGCCGGGCGAAGTCGTAGGCAGACGGCAGGTCGTAACAGGCGGGAGTCGTAGCCGGGGCAGTGGAGCAGAGCAGAGTCGTGGGCAGACAGGGGTCGTAGCCGGGGCAGAAGCGTTGAGCAGAGTCGGTTCGGTCCGTGTTCATTACCAGAGAGCAGATGCAGGGTAGGCAAAAGCCAGACACAGGGGAACTGAAGGCAGAGGGAGAGACAAACGAGCAGGCAGGAACACAGGAGACGAACGAGCAGGGAGCCGACAAAGGAAACGAAAACGTACAGGTAAACACTATGACAAGGAGCAGGGAAACCAGGGGGCTAACAAGAGCAGGAGACAGGGAGAACAGCCAGAGTCAATACGCTTGCTTAGACGAGTCTGAAGTTCGCTGACGGTCTGACAGAGAAGAAGTGAAAAGTGAGAGATTAAATAGCGAGGGAGAGAAACCAGGAAACGAGTGGCAGCTGGGGATGGGCGTGGCGGAGCAGGTGAGGGTAATCAGAGTGGAGGAACAACCGGGGAAGTAAAGTGATTGAGATTGAACTGATAATTAGACAATGAGACTGTAGCAGAAAATACGACACAGAAACACAAAACCACCACCCAACAGAGTAAAACCGTGACAGTGCTTTTATCACTAATCAATTTATCCATCACTCAATCACTTAATCGATCAATCTAGCTTTTATTTCTACAGTGCTTTTTACCAAACAGTAATTCAAGATCTATCAAAACATTTTAGCACACGCTGTATGAGGATGTCTGCATGGTGTCTGTATTATGAAGCTGTATATTATGTGTGTGTGTATGTATGTGTGTGTGTGTGTGGAAATAACCCTGCTGGGGTTAGGTAGTAAAATATTACTTAATTTAAAATATTATCACACACACACACACAGAGCAAATACTGAGGTAACATGGTGAAATATTTATTAATATCTAATGTTCCTGGGATTGGAAAAAAAAGACTAGGAGCCGTATAAGAACTGCACAATTTACACCTCCCAAAGTACCTCTGGTTCCCCTGCAAGAATAAAGGCCTTTATGCAGTGGCACATATATATTTAGTGAAGTCTACTGCAGATTTTAGGCAGTGTGTGTGTGTGTGTGTGTGTGTGTGTGTGTGTTCCTGTGCATATTTGTGTGTGTGTGTCTATGTGTAATGCACCATATCTCAACTGTCTCTCTCTCAGTATGTTTACATGGGAGTGTAATGATTCGAATCATTGGCTTAATTTGACTAAGATCGAGTTACTGTTTTCATGTAAACACCTTAATTTGACTAGAAATTGACGACCATAGTCGAATTAACACCCCGAGATAACTCGATTGTTAATCTGACCAGGGGTGCATGTATACGGTCAACCGGATTGGGATTAGGACTTTGTGTTCTGCGCATGCTAGTGACCTGGCCTGTATCATTTGTCAATGGCACCTTTCCTCAGCAATTAGCAAAACTAAGAGTGCCATTTGGCATCTCATTACTGTTTTAACCACGGTGATAAGCCACGCCATGAGGAACATAGCTTCTACCTCGTCGTTCGCCATCTTTCAGGAATGCGTTACGATGTTGTTGTTATTGGTGGTGAAGAGGTCAATCGGAAGTAGCTCTATTAACACTAGTTAAAATTGGTACAGTGCTACCTATCGTACCGAGGTACTAGGTGCTTTCGGCTAATGATTCAAATTACTCACGCCATGTATACTCGGACAATTACAGTTGCCCACCTTAATAGGATAGTCGAATTAAAGCTATAATCGAGTTATTTGCAATCATGTAACCACACTGACTGTCTCTTTCTCTTCCTGTCTCTCTCTTTCTCTCTCTCTCTTTCACACACACACACACACACACACACACACACGGAAGCACACTTTGAATAGATGAATACTGAATTCAAACCCAACTCTGTCTCTCACACACACACACACACACACACACACACACACACACACACACACACACACACACACACACACACAGACCAATTTATGTCTGACTCCTGGTTAGAGTGTATGGGGCCAACACAACTGCACCAGGAAACCGGGGGACTAGTGATGGATGGCACCATAATGTGTGTGTGTGTGTGTGTGTGTGTGTGTGTGTGTGTGTGTGTGTGTGTGTGTGTGTGTGTGTGCTTCTTTGTGATTCTGTGTATACTTGTAAGTTTGTGTGTCTGTGTGTGTGCTTGTCCAAGTGTGTGTGTGGGTTGTTTGGACTGTTTATTCTCAGGTGTGTCTGTATGCTTTTTTCTGATGTACATTAATCTTTGTGTGTGCATGTTTGAGTTTTAGTACAGTTATGTGTGTGTGTGTGTGTGTGTGTGTGTGTGTGTGTGTGTGTGTGTGTGTGTGTGTGTGTGTGTGTGTAGCCAGAAGTATGAGTGTGTACAGGTGTGTGTTTGTGTGTAGCCCTGACCTCTGAGTTTCCCAATGTTCATGTTTGAGTGTGTGTGTGCGTGTGCAAAACATTAATTAGCTGGTCTACAGGTGTGTGTGTATGTGTGGTGTGTGTGTGTGTGTGTGTACGTGTGTGTATGTGTGTGTGTGTGTGTGTGTGTGTGTGTGTGTGTGTGTGTGTGTGTGTG
>CM050219.1:8667500-8700000 GCA_027475355.1 Coilia nasus | reverse complement strand
TGTGTGTTACGCCTGGCTCGTCACCGACGCAACATAAAAGAGGCACACAAACTGGGTCCAGGTTCACAAAGTATGTATTTATTGAAAGTAAAAGACAATGCAGAAACAAAAGCGTCTAGGTGGAAAAATGTATGAATGCGTGTGGGTCGGATGGCAGTAACAGGGCCGGCCCGAGGCATAAGCAAACTGTGCGACGGCTTAGGGCCCCCAACCCACCTCTGGGCCCCCCACTCTACCTTGATGTGGCAGTGAACCGCACGCATTGCGCTTTCCCGCAATCTCAATACAACATGTTAGCAGCCTTTATATAGAGAGAATTTTGCCCTATACTCCTCTATGATGGTGGGTGTTCTTTTTGTACCACTTTTAGTTCTAAAAATCCCTTCAATAGGCGGAGAACATGACTGTTTATAATATTTTGAAGTCAAACTTAATATAGGAGCACTTATAAGTGGATTCTGTTCGAGAAATGATGTTGCAAAAAGTGCAGTGCATGATGGGAAGAAAACAACGGACAGGCCTCAGCGCCACCACCCCCCACCCCACCCTGTTGACTAGTAATTTTAACGAAATCGATATCAACAGTGTTGCATTTGGTCGTGCTGTATTATTATTATTTAAAGAACAATACAAATATACAGTCAATAACTTATTTAATTACACTTTGATAGCTTATGGAAATCTTATAAAAAAAAGAGTCCTTCCAATGAGATGCGTCATTGATTCGTGCTGATTCAGGCTGCCACCATTTGTCTTGGAGATGTCATACAGCAGCAGTGACTTTGTAGCATGAAGCCCCATTCCATTTAAATGGATGGTTGGTATTTTAATAAATATAGCGGTCATCACGTTACTTCCTACAGTTGTTGAAGTTTCGAATGTGCGTTAAATTTATCCACAACAGCCTATTATTGTACCAAGAGTAAGAGAATAACTTGTTACTGTTACATTTTAACAAAATGAGCGTTGTTTTCGGGACACAGCATGGCACTACTTAGCTAAATGTGTTTGTTAGCGCGCTAATTTAGAACTGCTTTTCACAGTGGCTTTTCATTACGTTTGGGTGGATGTTTGGCTGCCACTTGCTAACACCCACTTATAATTTGTATTAGTTCAAGTGGACAACACGTGTTCATTTATTCGAATGGGATCTGTTTGTACAGAGGTAGCTCCAATTTTGTTGGTGCCTAGCACAGTTGCTAGTGGTCATTTCTAGATATTTCCATCCAAATTCAGAAGCTGCAAGGTTGGGGATGCGGATAACTGCTTGTCTTGACATGTTTTAAACTATATTAACTTCTCAAAGTCTCCTTCTTGATCATTGTTGTGAGATCGCTAACAATGGTTGATTGATTTCAATTTGAATGTTAATAAATTTGACGACCTGATAATGTGCCTTTCCTGCCTGCAGCAGAGTCATGGTCATAGACAATACATGACTGTTCTCTGGTGGACAGATTTAGCAAAAGTAAACTTCGAATTTGAATGCTGAGCAGAAGTGATGAAAGCTTGTCTTGCAGTCAGATTCACAGAATAACGAAATAGATTAAGAATGACTGCCAATCTGGGTTTGCTTCAGTTAAAACAGTCAGAATGACACTGGTGTATTTTAAACGCATTACATATTGCGACAATGATGGTGGATAAACTACACACATAGTATGTAGGCTATAGGAAAATTAACCATCTGTTGCTGAGGAGGTGGTATGGAGGCCAAAAGGAATTTTTGCTTAGGGCCCCATTAAGGCTTGGGCCGGCCCTGGGCAGTAAGTAGGAATGTCTGCCGATGTAGTGTGGTGTGTGTGCAAAAAAGATATACGCAAAAAAAGGTGAGAGAGGAGCAAAAGCTAACAAGAGAGGGGATGAGGTGTCCTTATATACCTACACCCATCCAGGTGTAGGCAATCCTCCATCCATCCATCTGGCCATCACAAGACTCAGGCAGCCCACAGGTACTACAGAGGGGCGTCACAGTATGTCACTGGGGTGGGGCACCCTGGCCATGTCTGGGGGAAGACAGAGACAGAGAGAGAGAGAGAGAGAGAGAGAGATAGAGAGGGGGGGCATCCTGGCCCTGTCTGGTACCTCTTTTCCACCAGGGCCGTGCCGGTGCTGGTGCCGGTGCTGGAGAGGAACTGGTGCCAGTTCAGCACCAGCACCAGCACCGGCACGCATTTCCACAAGCTTCAGCACCAAAGCTTGTAGCAAAATGTTACCACGGTTACGTTCACGCAGCGCTGTAGAATCTTTGGTTAAGTAGCCTACAGTTCACGAGACACACGATAAAGCTTGGTTTATGTTTCTGTTTACGTTTTTCGGGGAAAGATGGCGGACAGAAGAGTATCTATACTTATTTTGATTTTTATGAACTTGCTTATTAAGCTTTTACAGCTTCAGGTCGAAGGGTGGTTGCATGTAGCAACAATGAACAGCATACATACCAGAAGGAGATTATATTCCAGACGACGGGTATGCTGTTTTCAAGAATAGTTTTATGGTCTAGGTCCAGAGATCGGCAACATTTTAGGCTACATAATTCAAGAGCATTCTTTCATTTTGATGATCTAATTCTTATCACAAATAACATGACCTGGCAGAGGGTTGCCACAGTAAACTGTAGGCCTAATCATTCTAACACCAGGATTAAATTACGTGATTAAAAACGTAAGACGAACAGACAAACATGACCAGAAACATAACTTCCTTGGCGGAGGTAGCTATGCTATGTGTTGTTTTGGATTTCATTCGTGGTGCGTGTGCGCCATCTACCGGTCATGATAATATTTGCACAGTATTCACTTAGTTTCTTCATTAGAGAGAATGGCGACCGCATCTCAGATGAGTTTGCAGATATGCATGAAAACATACAACCCCCCGTACATGCTTTGCCTGACCATGGACAGCAGGAAGGAGCTGATGTCAGAAGAGCATTAATGCGTTATTTCAATGCAGAGAATAACTGATATACGAAAAATATTGTGACTTTATTTCCTGTTAGGGTACACAAAATAATAAATAGCTATAAATAGTAGTAATACATAGAATAGAAAGAACGAATAATCTGATAAATACAATTATATTACACTGTTAAATTATCACTATATAATTATATAAAGACTGTTACAATATGCTTGACTAGTGTGTGTGTGTGTGTGTGCGCGTGTGTGTGTGAGAGAGGGAGAGCTAGCGAGAGAGATTACTGTTTTATTATTAGGCCTACTGTTCTTTTTCTAGTGCAGTTACAATTCTCCCCATGAGGCCCAGTAGAGCATTGCTAGTAGTCTCCATCCTGTTTAAAAACAACTCATTAAACTGTTAAGTGTGTTCAAGGAACATCCTGTCCCTTCTCTCGTCGGATTTCTCCATGTATTCCAGGAGGTCCTGCTGTTGCATCTTCCTCTTCCCTGTAAAATATTTATTTCACAATAATTACACAAACAGAAAATTAGTATTTCACAGCCTAGGTTTGCACCGATGCATAAGGTCGTCAGGTGGCTCCTCACCCTTCCTAGATCCATGGATTGTTGCTGTGTTCGTAACTTGTGATGGTGATGGTGCAGGCTCAGCTGGTTCAGCCTCAGATGGTGGCTGTTCAGAGGTGGACGCCTCAGCATCATCTGCATCGTCTACTTAAAACATACCGTAACAACTATTTAAATTACTTTGATTAATTGTGCTGAGCAATTCAGACAAATCAGTTTGTGACAGGTTACAACAGGTACAATAAGCGATATTGGGTGGCGAGAGAGTAATATCAACCCCAATTCAACCACAGACAGTAAATTAGCCAGCTGTCACTGTTGAGAAAGTCCAGTTTACTCCGCAGCCACTGCTGCCAACGCTATTAGCTTAGCCAGAAAAAGTTACAAAAAATGTATCTATGCTACGTTCAAACATGCAAGTACAACTTTTTCTTCACACTCTTTTGGTATGTACAGATGTTTTTTTTTATTACCTGCAATACAATTCAATACGTACCGTAGGCATATGGGTCGCACATCACCTCCAAAAGTTGCATAGCAGTAGTAGCAGGAGTGCTAGCAGCAATCCTGGAGTTGAGAGCTCCGTCAATCCGATTTGCTGGCCTTTGCCCAAGCACGTTGTCCAACAAAGTCAGGTTGATACCACTCTTAAATTTCGGCCTCCCAGCACCACTTCTGGAGAGCTCAGCCTTGTGATCGCGGTATTCCTTTTTGATTTTTTTTTATTTATTTGTAATTTGGTCCACGGTTCTGTGGTAGCCCAGCCCAGCCAATTCCTCTCTAATTTCCCCATAAATTTTCCCCTTCCTTACAGCCCCGGCTAGTTTTTCCTGCACCTCTACTGACGACCAAATAGCTATTAAAGCATTGGTTTCATCGACCGACCACGGCATGATGGTCTTTTCGTCTGAAACACCTGAAACACTCGGAGTTGACATTGTGGCTAACGCTAAAAACAAAAATGCCGTCGAAAATGTTTTGCCAGCTGTGCACCGTTGCTATGGTAGCGCCACCAATAGCAATATTGTTACGTGTGCGGTTCCGACTTTGGGACCAGCAATTTCGTGGTGCCGTGCCGGTGCCAGGTTTTGGGCACCAGCACCTGTCATTGTTCGGTGGAAACACGCAGAACCAGTTCTAGATCGGGCACCGGCACGGCACCGGCACCGTTGCGGTGGAAATGAGCTATGGGTGAAGACAGAGAGAGAGAGAGAGAGAGAGAGAGAGAGAGAGAGAGAGTGGAGCACCCTGCCCTGTCTGGGTGAAGACAGAGAGAGAGAGAGATAGAGAGAGAGAGAGAGAGAGAGAGAGAGAGAGAGAGAGAGAGTGGGGCATCCTGGCCCTGTCTGGGTGAAGACAGAGAGAGAGAGAGAGAGAGAGAGAGAGTGTGGAGCACCATGGCCCTGTCTGGGTGAAGACAGAGAGACAGATAGAGAGAGAGAGAGAGAGAGAGAGAGAGAGAGAGAGAGAGAGACAGAGAGAGAGAGAGAGAGAGGGCCAGGGTGGCCCTGCTCTGGGTGAAGAGGCTTTGCTAATTGAGTGAGTGTAAATACAATATGTCACTTCACTGCAGAAGGAGGCTGAGAATTAACATCATTATCACTTACTAAATAGACAGAGAGAACGGGGGAGGAGTGAGACAGAAAGACAGAGAGAGAGAGAGAGAAAGACAGAGAGAGAGATACTGAAAATATTGGTTTCAGGTCAGTGACTCCCACTTGAAGTTAAATCAACCATCAGCTGGCATTCATCCTCTTCTGTACACACACACACACACACACACACACACACACACACACACACACACACACACACACACACACACACACACACACATTCTCTCTGTCTCTCTCTCTGTCTCTATCTCTCTCTCTCTCTCACACACACACACACACACACACACACACACACACAAACACTGTCTAAAACAAAACCTTAGCTGTGTGGGCTTTATCAGTCAAATGGCCTTGGGCAGATTTCCTTTGCACACATCATACACCAGTGTGTGTGTAAAAAACAAACAAACAAACAAACAAACAAACAAACAAACAAATGTCAACCAATGTGTAAGCTTGTGTATTCTGCACTTCTGAAACATAAACTGGTATGTGCTCACCAAGGTAAAAGCACTGTTGGTACAGTCCCCTGGATGAATCGGCTGTCCTGATCTTGTTCCAGTTCAGCTCCTCATAGAGGTCTAAATAGGAGCATTAAAATAGCTCTGTTTGCCGTTGTAGAGGTCTAGCATCTGTCTCTCACAGTTTCTCACCAATGGTCGCTTCCCTACCAGACAAGACTCTATCAATACTATGTAATTTCCATAGTAATGCAAAGTACTTTTATAAAGCCTTATAGTATGTCTGGTAATACTTCTAGATTCCTATAATATGTATAGTATTGTTATAACATTTCTGTAACACCTAAGCGTCTGTGCCTTTCAGTCAGTCTAAAATCACTGGTCCATTCCCATCATCTGTCCCATACAATTTCCTTTTATTGGTTCATTTCTTGTTTCTGTCCCTGGCAGTCTCCTATGATTGGCTCATACCAGGGTCTGTCCCTTGCAGTCTCCTATGATTGGCTAATACCAGGGTCTGTCCCTTGCAGTCTCCTATTATTGGCTAATACCAGGGTCTGTCCCTTGCAGTCTCCTATGATTGGCTCATAACCAGGGTCTGTCCCTTGTAGTCGCCTATGATTGGCTCATGACCAGTGTCTGTCCATGGCAGTCTCCTATGATTGGTTCATAACCAGGGTCTGTCCCTTTCACTTTCCAATGATTGGCTCATACCAGAGTCTGTCCCTCGCAGTCTCCTATGATTGGCTTATATCAGGGTCTGTCCCTTGTCGTCTCCTATGATTGGCTCATGACCAGTGTCTGTCCCTGGCAGTCTCCTATGATTGGCTCATATCAGGGTCTGTCCCTTGCAGTCTCCTATGATTGACTCATAACCAGTCTGTCCCTTGTAGTCTCCTATGATTGGCTCATAACCAGAGTCTGTCCCTTTAACTTTTCTATGACTAGCCAGGGTCTATATGAATAACCAGGGTCTGTCGCTTACACTTTCCTATGATTGGCTCATAATAATGGTTTGTCCCTTTCACTTTTCTATGATAAGCTCATTCCAGTGTCTGTCCCTTTCACTTTCCTATGATTGGCTTATATCAGGGTCTGTCCCTTGCAGTCTCTTGTGATTGGCTCATAACCAGGGTCTGTCCCTTTTACTTTTCTATGATTGCCTCTCCCCCTTGAAGCACCTGCTCTGAATAAGGGCCAGCATGGATGGAGTATACCCTAGCGGCTAACTGAGTTTGTCTTTGTTTGCAGAAAGCGGGAGTCATTTAGAAGTTTATGAATGTTCATCATCCGCCGGATCGCTTCTGAAATTGCACCGCATGGCTGTGAAGCTCTCCCAAGCCGGCAGAGCGAATATTGGATTTCCCAAAAAATAAGTCAATATTGGAGCTTGTCATTAAAGTGAATAAATATTCTGCCCTCAAAGCTATTTGAGGCATGCGGCTGCAGGAGCACTATGCTGGGCCTTCGGCGTACTGCTGACACAGGCCTCTCTCTCTTTCTCTGCTTCCTGTTTGCCGTCATAAGACAGGCGCACAGCGTCGGGGGAGAGTAGCCTATGCCAAACAGAAGAACAACTTTATTAAAACAGATTACTTTGCCCCGCTCCGCTCACTCACAGAGACGAAGGCTGCGCCAGTGCTTTTGAAAAAAAGAAAAGAAAAGAGAAAAAAAGAAACTGCTCTGTTTTCTTAGATTGTCCTTTGAAGATCCTCCAGGGCTGCTGTTAAGGTGGACAAACGTGTGTGTTTCCAACTGTGGCATCACATTCTTCAGGTGTAACAAGACAGCTCATTAAGGCCTGCAGCCACTGAAGTCAAGTTCACACTTTTCATCTTGCTCCTCAGCGCCTGAACAGACTGCTGTCCTGACTAATGTGGGGTAGCCAGAGAAGGATGGAGGGAATAGGAAGTTCAAGGGGAGGACAAGGATAAGATGGAGGGGTTACACTTCATTTCACTGTCCCTGTTTCATCAATTAGGTACAGTGTAACAAAGTGTGTAACAATATGTAACATTATGTACTTACCCTGTAACATAAGGTTAGCGTAAGGTTAGGGTTAGTGTTTGTACAGTATCTCACAAAATTGAGAACAACCTTCACATTTCAGCAAAAATATGCTATATCTTTTCAAGGGACAATACTACACAAATTAAACTTGGATGTGTTTTGAAGTAGTCAGTGCAAAGCTTGTGCAGCAGTATAGATTTTCTGAAAATAACTTATTCAGGGTGTACTCACTTTTGTGGCTGGGTATTTATACAAAAATGCCTTTGTGTAAAGTTTTTTTTTTCAGAAGACAATAAATGAATACTGCTACACAAGCTGTACACTGACTCATATTCATATTCAAGTTTCATTTCTGTAGTCATTGAAATGTGAAGGGCGTACTCACCTTTCTGAGATATTGTACAGTGTAAGCATGTAGCCCTAAATGTTGTTACATGTAGATGCACTAAAAAAGGAACTGCAAAATAAAGTGTTACCGACGGAGGGATAGAGAGGGTAGGGTGGAGGAGAAAAATAAGATGGGGGATTAAGGAGGGCAGGAATGGTGATGGAGGGAGAGGGAAGACAGGAAGGAGGAAAAGAATGAGAAACTGTATTTCTTTTCCTTGCGGGGGGAAAGCCACAGTGAGCACAGTGCAGCAACAACACCTCACACACAACACTACACACAACACTACACAACACTACACACAACACTACACACAACACTACACAACACTACACACAACACTACACAACACTACACAACACTACACACAACACTACACACAACACTACACAACACTACACAACACTACACAACACTACACACAACACTACACAACACTACACAACACTACACACAACACTACACACAACACTACACAACACTACACACAACACTACACAACACTACACACAACACTACACAACACTACACACAACACTACACACAACACAACACACAACACTACACAACACTACACACAACGCTACACAATACTTTACACACAACACCTCACACACAACACTACACACAACACTACACAACACAACACACAACACTACACACAACACTACACACAACGCTACACAATACTTTACACACAACACCTCACACACAACACTACACACAACACTACACAACACTACACAACACTACACACAACACTACACAACACTACACACAACACTACACACAACACAACACACAACACTACACAACACTACACACAACGCTACACAATACTTTACACACAACACCTCACACACAACACTACACACAACACTACACAACACTACACAACACTACACACAACACTACACAACACTACACACAACACTACACACAACACAACACACAACACTACACAACACTACACACAACGCTACACAATACTTTACACACAACACCTCACACACAACACTACACACAACACTACACAATACTTTACACACAACACTACACATACGACACTTCACAACACCTTACACACAGCACTACACAACACCTTACATACAACACTACACACAACACTACACAACACCTTACACATGACACTTCACAACACTTCACACACAACACTATACAACACCTTACACATAACACCACACAACACCTCACACAACACTACACAACACCTCACACACAACACTACACAACACTACACAACACCTCACCCCATGACACTACACAACACCTTACACACAACACTACACAACACCTTACACACACTACACAATACCCTACATATAACACAACACAATTCATCACACAACTATTACCCTACACTACACATGACAGAGCACCATTTTACATCACACAACACAAGAAATAGCATACCACACACACAACATTACACAAAACACAACCATTACACAACACGCATCATTGAACAAAACACAATACACATCAGGTTTCACAGACAGGAGGCAGTACATTCAGGCAGTAACACTGCGGGGGAGGAAAGACATATTACAGTTTTTCTCAATTGCTTAAACACATTTTCTGAAAACATGCCTCATATTCTCAGAACAAGTCAAAAAAACACACACACAATGGGCAAAACCCCTCACCTCTCCTGCAAAATGAAACTTTGCATTCAAAACAGTATTATTTCCTCTCAAAATGCTATTTTGTTGTCAAATGACACACAAAAACCATCATATGAATAGACATTTATAACAACCAGTTGAACCCTGATGTGCTTAATGTAAAACACTATGATAAATGGAAAACACTTCTTATACATTCATCATAATGATGTAGGCCTTTTTTGTTCAGTGTTACACTTGCCACTTACAGTACATATATAAGTGTGTTATATTTTAGAATATTGTTTTTATACTCAGAACGCACATATACATCGATACAAATATATTTTATTTCTCCCACAAAAACAGTGTACACACTGTGCATCCCAATCAACACAAAGCTGCACCTACAGTGGTCTACATAAAACACAACAGAAGAGTTTACTGTAGCCTATACAGTTAAAAAAAAAAATTACGCTGCATCCTTTCTTCTGTTTTGGCGTGGCCACAGCACCTCATCCACATCACATGCAATGTTTTTCCTGGCCTAGCAGCGAATCCATCCATGAAAAGCATCAGTTGCTATATTTTCACATGCGTCTTCCATAGCTTAAAGAAAGGGTACACACATTTGTGGATTTTGGTCATACACTTTCATCTCCAGTCCAAAAAAAATCCTCAATTGGGTTGAGGATTGCAGAATATGGAGAGAGATACGTTAACAACTAAACAACTACTGTAAAATAATTTCGTTGACCAAATGGTCAACCAAAATGGCTCTGATCTCATCAGAGATTACAATCCTTTCTCATCCTCGTTCGGGTCCTCCCCGTCCTTCTCCTCTTACTCTCACTCCTCTAGCTGTGGCTCTGCCTCTTCCAAAGCTCTGATAGCTAATTGTAAAGCTGTGTGACAGGTGTTTGCCAATGTGATGAGTCAGTGTGCATAGTAGGGCAATTGACTTTAGAATTTTGAATCACTGTGTGTTCCTTGTGAAAACAAGAGATTTTTGTCATGAAAATTGTGCCAAATGCAGAGAATTGTCTATAGTGTTTTGAAAAAAGTGTGTTTTAAAACTGCAATTTGAGTGTAAAGCAGGAATTTTGTTTATAGTTTAGCAGAATTGGTTCATGGGGTTGGTGCATGAGTTACATGTTGTGGTCATTGTGTCTGAAGTACAAGGAATTGTGTTTAAACAATTGAGAAAAACTGTAAAGGGACTCGACATTCTCAGTTCATAATATTACACATAACACACACCACGTAACACCACCCATAACACCACACACTAGATTCAATATATATTACTTACCACACTGCACAACAGGTCAACAGCCTTAGAGAGATTTAGCTGTAGCTTTAGAGAACAGTATTCAGCTTGGGCTATACAGAGGACTCGATGTTTTTAATAAATACAATTCTGACTTGAAGCCAATTCTATGTAATGCATTTTTCAGGGGAGCAGAACAACTTGAGCTTTCATCATCTTACTTGGATACGGGTCTAGCAATGACATTTAAGAAAAGGTCAAGAAAACATCAAATACATGTCAGTGTTGATGTTCAAATGTTAAACCAAAATGACTGTCTAGTTTATAAGACCTTGTGGGAAATATAGCATAACGACACATGCATCTGTTTCAGGGAACTGACATAAAAGAGCCATGTCTGTTGCGAATCACTTGGGTAAGGTACAAAAGCTCAGAAAGTTCAGCATGAGCTGCAGACTATTATTATCATTTATGGAGCGGAGCTGCTGCTCTGGGTGGCAGAGATGGTGATGGACATTGCAGCTTTAGCCAATAATGCACACCTCTGGGCTAAGGCCACCTTTATGACTTATACAGAAAAACAAATCAAACTGAATGTGTGCCCTGCCAATTCCTCAAGCCCCAGGTGCTCATGCCCACAAGACTGTTAAGTCGAATTTGGTGCGTACTGTTGTCCCACAACAACAACAGCAGCAACACAACACAAAAGCAAAAACAAATTGAATAAACTCTGAGCTGTGCAGATCTCAGATGTCTACTACAGCCCCTCTGTCATCTGATTATTATGGGGTTCTTTCAGGCTATGGGGGTCTTTCAGTTCACTTTGCCTTACAGAAATGACACTAAATAAAATCCTTACATTTTATTTTTGCTAAAAATGAGTGCGTAATTGTAGGTTTTGACTGGTACTGCTAACTCATAAATATTACATGCAGTACATATGTGAACTGGGATCTGTGTCAGTAATGTAACTCATGTCAGTAATATAACTGTCTATGGTCACCATTTGCAGTTATACCATAAGACATGTATGTATGTATGTATGTATGTATGTATGTATGTATGTCTGTGTATGTATGTGTATGTCTGTATTTATGTATGTATATATGTATGTATGTATGTATGTATGTATGTATGTATGTGTATGTATGTATGTATGTATACCAGAGCATGTGAGCGGAGCTGAGCGGCCAGAATTTCAGCTCCTCGCTCACGCGAGTGTTCGCTCCTTCGCTCCATCGCTCAAAGTTGAACCAGACAGCTCCGCTCTAACACCGCTCTCCGCTCACCTAAAATTTAATTCCGCTCCGGTGAAATCGCTCCACGCTCGCTAAAATGAGGGAGCAATGGCTAACATTTTCCACCGAATTGCATCTGGGACACGCTGCCCGATATGGCCTGAACTAACGCGCAGCGTCTTTGTTAGCCTGTTGATTGAAACCCTTTAAACTTCTTTTCCAAAAATCATGTAACAGATACAAATAATTTCATTGTGTGATCAACAACTCACATGTGTATCCTCTTAATTGACCCTGTCATAGTATTTTGTATTTACTTTGAGCGTAAGCTGTCATATTTGGCTGAACAGCATATTTTTCTAAAAAAAATACGTTACTATTTTAATGAAACACATGGAACAGCACGAATGTACTCCTTAATTATCATAATATTAATAGGCAAAAAACTACAAAATGTGACATGTCAGACATGTATTTTGAGGAAATGTAGCTTATCCTATAATATAAAGAAGTCCCAGCAACCGCAGCATCAACAAAAAATAGAACGTATTTATTTGAAACCAACACAAGTGTGAACATCCACGTTTTGAACCAAACTCCATCTCTCAACGATCTCTGTAGGCTAACCTTTGAAGGCACACGTGAGTCTGTGTAGACACGCCCCAGACTCGTGATGAGAGCGGTATCGGAGCGGTATCGGAGCGGAACTGGAGCGAAACAGAACCACCGCTCGGGCCTTTGGATTAAAATCCGCTTCGCGCTCCGACTATATTTCGCACGCTCCGCTTCCCGCTCGCTCCGTGCTCCGCTCCGCTCACATGCTCTGATGTATACATGCGTCTGTTTATGTATGTATGTGTGTATGTATGTATGTATGTATGTATGTATGTATGTATGTATTTATGTATGCATGTCTGTGTGTATGTATGTATGTATGTATGTATGTATGTATGCATGTCTGTGTGTATGTATGTATGTATGTATGTATGTATGTATGTATGTATGTATGTATGTGTGTGTATGTATGTGTATGTATGTATGTATGTATGTATGTATGTATGTGTGTATGTATGTATGTATGTATGCATGTCTGTGTGTATGTATGTATGTATGTATGTATGTATGTATGTATGTATGTATGTATGTATGTGTGTGTGTATGTATGTATGTATGCATGTCTGTGTGTATGTATGTATGTATGTATGTATGTATGTATGTGTGTATGTATGTATGTATGTATGTATGTATGTATGTATGTGTGTGTATGTATGTGTATGTATGTATGTATGTATGTATGTATGTATGTATGTATGTCTGTGTGTGTGTGTGTGTGTGTGTGTGTGTGTGTGTGTGTGTGTGTGTGTATGTATGTATGTATGTATGTATGTGTGTGTGTGTGTGTGTGTGTGTGTATGTATGTATGTATGTATGTATGTATGTATGTATCAGTGGCGGGTGGTGGTTATAACAGTAGGGGAGGAAGGAGGGTGCCTAGCTATCGATGTTTACTAGGGATGGTGGCAGTGGCATATCCAAGCACTTATGACCTGGACAACTTGAAATCAGCAGTAAACAGTTATAATTCAAACTAGTGAGAACTACCTAACACAACAGCACAGTAGCCCAAGTACTAGTAACCTTATCTATAGTCTATAGTAGCAACTTTCTAGTCCAATAAAAGTGTTCTTTAAATGATGTTCTGGTGGGTGGGGGTCATCATACAACCTTGATGAAAATTGCAATTTGTTCTTTCTTTCTTTAAACTTGTAAAGGTTTAGGTGACATGACAACAGGCCTGTACCATTTAGCTTCAGTAGCATCAGTAATGCACTATACAGGGGAAAGGTATTTTTTATTGGATTTTCCAAACTTATGAACACACAACACCGTACAACGAACAAACAGACACCACCGTACAAAACATAAACCATACACATTAGGTAGTGACAAAAAAAAAAAAAACTTTGCTTACCCTGCTTTCAAAGTTGTTTGAATATGTAACTGTCCAGTCTATGCATATTCAATCATCACCAACACAGCGGTACAGTGTGGATCACACTCAAAGTTTATCACAAGAGCTAGAATAACACCGCTCTCCGCTCACCTAAAATTTCATTCCGCTCCGGTGAAATCGCTCCACGCTCGCTAAAATGAGGGAGCAATGGCTAACATTTTCCACCGAATTGCATCTGGGACACGCTGCCCGATATGGCCTGAACTAACGCGCAGCGTCTTTGTTAGCCTGTTGATTGAAACCCTTTAAACTTCTTTTCCAAAAATCATGTAACAGATACAAATAATTTCATTGTGTGATCAACAACTCACATGTGTATCCTCTTAATTGACCCTGTCATAGTATTTTGTATTTACTTTGAGCGTAAGCTGTCATATTTGGCTGAACAGCATATTTTTCTAAAAAAAATACGTTACTATTTTAATGAAACACATGGAACAGCACGAATGTACTCCTTAATTATCATAATATTAATAGGCAAAAAACTACAAAATGTGACATGTCAGACATGTATTTTGAGGAAATGTAGCTTATCCTATAATATAAAGAAGTCCCAGCAACCGCAGCATCAACAAAAAATAGAACGTATTTATTTGAAACCAACACAAGTGTGAACATCCACGTTTTGAACCAAACTCCATCTCTCAACGATCTCTGTAGGCTAACCTTTGAAGGCACACGTGAGTCTGTGTAGACACGCCCCAGACTCGTGATGAGAGCGGTATCGGAGCGGTATCGGAGCGGAACTGGAGCGAAACAGAACCACCGCTCGGGCCTTTGGATTAAAATCCGCTTCGCGCTCCGACTATATTTCGCACGCTCCGCTTCCCGCTCGCTCCGTGCTCCGCTCCGCTCACATGCTCTGATGTATACATGCGTCTGTTTATGTATGTATGTGTGTATGTATGTATGTATGTATGTATGTATGTATGTATTTATGTATGCATGTCTGTGTGTATGTATGTATGTATGTATGTATGTATGTATGTATGTATGTATGTATGTATGTATGTATGTATGCATGTCTGTGTGTATGTATGTATGTATGTATGTATGTATGTATGTATGTGTGTATGTATGTATGTAATGTATGTATGTATGTATGTATGTATGTATGTATGTATGTATGTGTGTGTATGTATGTGTATGTATGTATGTATGTATGTATGTATGTATGTGTGTATGTATGTATGTATGTATGCATGTCTGTGTGTATGTATGTATGTATGTATGTATGTATGTATGTATGTATGTATGTATGTGTGTGTGTATGTATGTATGTATGCATGTCTGTGTGTATGTATGTATGTATGTATGTATGTATGTATGTGTGTATGTATGTATGTATGTATGTATGTATGTATGTATGTATGTATGTATGTGTGTGTATGTATGTGTATGTATGTATGTATGTATGTATGTATGTATGTCTGTCTGTGTGTGTGTGTGTGTGTGTGTGTGTGTGTGTGTGTGTGTGTGTGTGTGTGTGTGTGTGTATGTGTGTGTGTGTGTGTGTGTGTGTGTGTGTGTGTGTGTGTGTATGTATGTATGTATGTATGTATGTATGTATGTATGTATCAGTGGCGGGTGGTGGTTATAACAGTAGGGGAGGAAGGAGGGTGCCTAGCTATCGATGTTTACTAGGGATGGTGGCAGTGGCATATCCAAGCACTTATGACCTGGACAACTTGAAATCAGCAGTAAACAGTTATAATTCAAACTAGTGAGAACTACCTAACACAACAGCACAGTAGCCCAAGTACTAGTAACCTTATCTATAGTCTATAGTAGCAACTTTCTAGTCCAATAAAAGTGTTCTTTAAATGATGTTCTGGTGGGTGGGGGTCATCATACAACCTTGATGAAAATTGCAATTTGTTCTTTCTTTCTTTAAACTTGTAAAGGTTTAGGTGACATGACAACAGGCCTGTACCATTTAGCTTCAGTAGCATCAGTAATGCACTATACAGGGGAAAGGTATTTTTTATTGGATTTTCCAAACTTATGAACACACAACACCGTACAACGAACAAACAGACACCACCGTACAAAACATAAACCATACACATTAGGTAGTGACAAAAAAAAAAAAAACTTTGCTTACCCTGCTTTCAAAGTTGTTTGAATATGTAACTGTCCAGTCTATGCATATTCAATCATCACCAACACAGCGGCACAGTGTGGATCACACTCAAAGTTTATCACAAGAGCTAGAATAAAGAACGCATCTAGGGCATTCTGGGGAGTCGTGTTTTGGGTGGCACAATCGTATCAAAAGGACATTGTTGTTCCACGTCACCCTTGTGTCATGTAGCTTTATTGAGTAAGTGAAAAAACATATCGTACATATCACACAGTAAACAGCTTTTAAATGCTTCTGAAAATGTCAAGGCTTTGGATGAAATGGACAAAAATAGGCCTCTTATTCCACCACCAAGGTTCTGTACATGGAAAAAAAAAACATGTTCATTGGTAATGTCTGCTGCAGGGAAAAGAAGGGTGAATACAGCCTGCTGTTTGTCTGAAAGAACACAGTGGTCATTGGATGAGAGGCAGAATACAGCCCGCTGTTTGATGTGAGGCAGACAACAGAAATAGCTACAGGTGCCGGTCGAGTGCCTGATGTGTGGGCAGGATTCAAAAACATGCAATTCATTTCAGCAGCAACAGGAAGGAAATTTAAAGTTTGTTGGAAGAAGAGCTACACTTTATGTTGGTTTTAGCCGATGATATATAGATTTATCCAAAGTGACAATATGTTACATATTGTTTTTAGCCGATGATGCTCTTATCCAAAGTGACTCACAAGACGTTGACCCAAAGGGCTTTACAGACAAAAACCAAACATGGGAGAATGAGAGAATATCACAACATTAAAACAAAAATTAAGACTTGGGGATAGGATCTGCTTCTAAATGTTTACAGGTCAAAAGTAGTGGACTGGTAGTGCACTTCCTCTGGGAAAACTCAGCTTGACTGTGGTGTCCATCAGCAGAGAGGATGTGGAGGTAGCACACTATTACAAATTACTATGTACTGCACTCAGATGGCACACTGGAGTTATCTAAAGGTGCTTCCACACTGCCCCAACAAACGCCAACCAACTCCAACATTCTAAAGTTGGCAGTTGTTGGCACCTAGCAGCTGGCAGTCTTTAGAATGTTCAGAAAACCAACTGCCAGTCCACACTGCCCAGACTAAAAACTGACAAGACTAAAGGTGCTTCCACACTGCCCCAACAAACACCAACCAACACCAACCAACTCCAACAAACGCCAACAGTTGGGGCATTGTGGACCACCAGTCTTTGTTAGTTTGTTCTTGTTGGATGGAGTTGGAAGAGTTCAACATGTTCAGTCCGGTCTGGTGGAGTTGTACAATGTCTGACCAATGTAGACCAAAAATTACTTTGGCCACATTCAGTACACTTTCAACTTTGCCCATGTTAAAAAAATGTTGAAGATCAAAAACAGATGGTGACAAAAGTTAGTCTTGTCAGTTTTTAGTCTGGGCAGTGTGGACTGGCAGTTGGTTTTCTGAACATTCTAAAGACTGTCAGCTGCTAGGTGCCAACAACTGCCAACTTTAGAATGTTGGAGTTGGTTGGCGTTTGTTGGGGCAGTGTGGAAGCACCTTAACTTTTGTCACTATCTGTTTTTGATCTTCAACATTTTTTTTAACATGGGCAAAGTTGAAAGTGTACTGAATGTGGCCAAAGTAATTTTTGGTCTACATTGGTCAGACATTGTACACCTCCACCAGACCGGACCGAACATGTTGAACTCTTCCAACTCCATCCAACAAGAACAAACTAACACAGACTGGTGGTCCACACTGCCCCAACTGTTGGCGTTTGTTGGAGTTGGTTGGTGTTTGTGGGGGCAGTGTGGAAGCACCTTAAGAACACACAAAGGTGCTTTCACACTGCCCCAATAAACGCCAACCAACTCCAACATTCTAAAGTTGGCAGTTGTTGGCACCTAGCAGCTGACAGTCTTTAGAATGTTCAGAAAACCAACTGCCAGTCCACACTGCCCAGACTAAACACTGACAACACTAACTTTTGTCACCATCTGTTTTTGATCTTCAACATTTTTTTAACATGGGCAAAGTTGAAAGTGTACTGAATGTGGCCAAAGTAATTTTTGGCATTACAGTTTCTGAAAACAAAACATTGCTTGCTGGTGATTTACGTTCTGCTGACACAAATGTGTTGCCTGATATCAATGTGAAAGTGCCCAAAAGACATTATCAGTAATGTTGAGTAAGTGAGTAGGAGTGGCCTAATGGTTAGGGAGTTGGTCGGGCTCAGAGGGTAATGGGTTTGATTCCTTTACAAGTAGGTAAATAATGTGGGTAGGGGAGTGAGTAACCAGCACTTTCCTCTCCTGCACCCACATACATGGCTGAAGTGCAAGACATCTAACCCCACACTGCTCTGCACTGCTGTCCCTGTACCTAATTCACTGCAAGCAGAGTTTAACCCTTTGAGACGCAACCCCTATTATAACTTTGTTGTTACCAGAATGGCAATAACCAAGTTGTAATGTGTTGCTAAAGACTTTCTGTAATGTCGTAGCAATGTTGTAATGTTGTAGTTACGTTTTTTTTTTTTTTTCGGTCACAGTGAGTCGTAGCGCCGGCGATACGGTGACCGCTAAGAGGCTACATGAGGCCAGAGCCCTCTGGAGCTCAGCTCCCTCACCTAACCAAAATTTCGCTTGTTTATGGAAAAGAGGATAAAGATCACACATGACATGTGTAGTCAAATTTTGTTTACATTGGGGTTATAGCTTTTGTTTTCACAAAATGGAAGTAGAAGCAGAGTAGCGTTACAGTATGTGTATTGGAATCTGCATTTTCAGAACATCTCTGCTTGCAGTGTCCTCTGGAGTTGAGGGCAAGTGCAGGCTTTGCCATCTTCTACAGTGATAGTATAGGAACAGAGGAAGCCTAAGGCAGAGATGACATATAGTAGAGTAGGAGCTCAAGTTTCCAAAGAACAAAGCGAATATGAAGCATCTTAAGGAAATAAAATAGTTTGGTTGTTTTCCCCTTGATGATTCTACATTTCTTAATGAAATTAACCGACATTGTGACTGCCTCAGGGAACATCATCTCTGACACCACAGAGATCTGGGGACCGTCACAGCCAGCAACCACCTCCCGTAGTCAAAGATAATTAGTTCTACACGCTGAACACAGGGAGTCAAACACACACACACACACAAACATACACATACATATACAAGAACACACACACACACCCACACGCACACAGACACACACACAAACATACACATACACATACAAGTCGCTAACAGGGAACACACTCCTGAAGAAGTTCACACTAACACACACACACACACACACACACACACACACGTCTGCGCCTCTTGACATCACAGCAACATTGTTAAGTTGTCATGGGGAGCTCTTAACCACCAGAGTCACTGATCCACAGAACAGTGCTGGAGACAGTCTGTCATACAAGTATGCACACACACACACACACACACACGCGCGCACTCACGCTCACACACACACACACACACACTTTATTAACTGTCAATGAAAAGTAAGACAAGTATGACACTTTCTACAGCTTTGATTTTTTAACTCTTAAAAAAAGGTTAAGACTAAGTCACAAATTTACATACAAATTTGGTATCTTCTCTTCATCTTCCTTAAAAGTGAGAGACTGTGTGTGTGTGTGTGTGTGTGTGTGTGTGTGTGTGTGTGTGTGTGTGTGTGTGTGTGTGTGTGTGTGTGTGAGAGAGAGAGAGAGAGAGAGAGAGAGAGAGAGAGAGGAGGGGGGAGAGGAATACTAGAAGGTTTGCTGAAAACCCTGCTGCAGTCTTTGCCATCTGCACTGACTGCTACGACTGCTGTGGTAGTTTCCATCGAGTGGATAATGCCCTACTTATAGGACACTACTACTCCTGCTAACATATGCAGTGTGTGTGTGCGTGCATGTGCGTGTTCATGTGTGTGTGTGTTCATGTGTGGCTATGGTTTGACAGCATTGATAATGCGTGTGTGTTTGTGTGCAGTAAAGTGAATGTAAGCGGAGACAATGTACTTCCTACTTCCCCTGCTGAGCAGACCCCTGATGGCTGCCTTAATGAGTTTATTTATGAGGGGGGGTGCAAGACGCCCCCCCCCCTCTTTCTTACAAACACACACAAAGAGTTAACTGTCTGAATACCCCAGAGTGGCTGTAAAACACAGACTGATTATAACGGACTCTCCAGCACTGTCCTGTGCTTCAGTGACTCTGATGGTCATGTTTGTGTGTGTGTGTGTGTGTGTGTGTGTGTGTGTGTGTGTGTCTGTGTGTCTGTGTGTATGTGTGTGTGTACATGTATGACAGACTGTCTCCAGTATGTGCTTAAGTGACTCTGGTGGTCATGAGGCATGTGCGCGTGTGCGCGTGTGTGTGTGTGTGTGTGTGTGTGTGTGAGTGTGTGAGTGCGTGTGTGTGTGTATAGCAGTGTTTTCCCCAAAGCGTCTAAGCGTATCGGCACCGATACGCTTCTTTTTTCGCCGATATGCATCAAGTTTTGCCGAGACGCTTTCATAAAATGCCGATACGCTTAAAAATCATGCACAAAAACATTCCCCCGGGATTTTCCCCGAAGAAGAAGCCCCAATGTAGTCAAATGTAGGCTGCGTTTTTAGGAAACTTCCGTGGTGGGTGTGTAAACTACTATACTGGCGAAACTGGCCAATCACGTGCCGATTACAGTGCTCCTTTGTTTTTTTTCCGCCAGTCAGCTGTATCAGAGAGTATTGTAGAATCTAAGATCTTTAACGCAAACCTCAGGGCTACAAAAACCTTGACCTTGACTGTAAATGCTACACAAGAAGGAAGGAGAACGCTCTCCTTGGGACATGCTCATGTAGCAAGAAAACTTTCTCCACAGTGTACAGAATGCGATCGGATCATCTAGCTGCTGAAAGAGAGTGAGAGAGAGCGTGAAAGGCAAGTCCTCCTTTATGTAGAGCAGAGTCAAGACTGTTTCCTTGAATGGGACACTCGTGGAATTTAACTAATAAATTGGTCCTTACGTCTTTCTGGATTTGTTGATGGTTCTTTTTAACAAAGTGTCACAATCCGCAATTATTTGTGATTATTTCAAGCCTAATAGTGTACGTTGTTACTGTTTGGATTTCCAGAAAATTAGCTTCATTTCAGACCAGGCTGCAGCCTGTATGGGGTTGTTAGCGCGCTAACGCTAGCGAACTACGCTAAGATAATGTTTTAAACTGAAAGCTGCCACTTTACTCACCAACACCCACCTAGATACTAATACTGATATTAGCTGAAGTGCAGAAAGTAATATAAAGTTGTAAGGTTATTGCAACGTGTTAAATTCAAGGTGAGTCGATGTCTGTTAGCATTACCACATTACCAATCATTTCAATGAGCTAGTTCGTTAGCTTGTTACAGGAACACTGAAATAAGAATTTGTTGTCATCAGACATTCGAGATAATACTACACTACACTGAATTATATTTATCTGCAGAATCTAAGATCTGTGGTACCAATTCAGCTTTCATGTGGCCATAAAGGGAGATATTTAGCTGATAGAATTTAGCCCAGAAAAACAGGAGGCTCAACATTTAGTTTAGACATTTTAGTGACAGCCTAGTCAAATTCATGTGACATTATATAGTGCTTGCAGTATTTCTTGTGTGACAATAAATTAGCCTTCCCACTTGGGAGTTTTGGCTCTTTCAACTCACCAAGTGCAATGAGTTTTTTGTTCTGTTTGTGCCAAAAAATGCAACATTTTATTTAAAGTGTTATGTTTCACCAGCCTTCTGGGACCAAAATTTAGCTTCAGATCTTCCTAGAATGCACCATTTTATCTCTAGAAAAAAAAAAAAAAAAATCCCAGGGTGCATGCCCACCAATCCTCCTAGCTACCGTGCCACGGCGTCATCGTATTTACATCAAAATTTAAACCCTTCTTTTTATTTCTGGGGAAAACACTGTATAGATGTATGACAGACTGTCTCCAGTACTGTCCTGTGCTTCAGTGACTCTAGTGGTGAGGAGCTCCCCATGACAACAATGTTGCTGTGATGTCAAAAGGCGCCGACGTGTGTGTGTGTGTGTGTCATTGTGCTAGTGTGAACTTCTTCAGGAACGCATTTCCTGTTAGTGTGTTAGTGACAGCTCTGTTAGTGCAGGACAGAAGGCTCTTAACTTACTCACAAAACACAGCCGCATCTCCCAGTCCCATCCACAGAGGTGAGGTGTATGCGTGTGTGTGTACGCGTGTGTGTGTGTGTGCGTATGTATGTGTGAAAGCACACCAAACATCATTAGGGCACAATGTTCTCGATCAGATTTCGAATTTCTCCACCAGCCCGCACAGCCACACACACACACACACACACCCACACACACACAAACACACACACACACACACACAAACAAGCAGGCAGATATACACCATTTGCACCGACACACACACACACACACTCAGTATATGGACTATGAATGTTATTATTATTATTATTATTATACTTCCATATAACATTTACTTATTATATAATTGTAGTTTGTGAAAAGGTATCCCCAACCTTCCTTGACCTTGTGTTTCCCCAACACCCCTCTCTCTGATGATGGAGACACACACACGTACACACACATACAAACACACACACACAAGCACAAGCGCACACACACACACAAACACACACACACACACAAGCACACATACAGTGTCTCCTACAACCCTCTGTCTTATCATGGACACAGACACAGACACACACACACACACACACGTGCACACGCACACACAAACACACACACACAAGCACAAGCGCACACACACACACACACACACAAGCACACATACAGTGTCTCCCACAACCCTCTGTCTTATCATGGACACAGACACAGACACACACACACGTGCACACGCACACACAAACACACACACACATGCACACATACACACACACATACACACAAGCACACATACAGTGTCTCCCACACCCCTCTGTCTTATGATGGACACACACACACACACATTCACACACATGCAAGCATGCATGCATGCACATACTAAGAACACACACATGCACAAATAAACACACACAGACACATACACACAGGCACACACACACACACACATATATTAACACACATACACGCACACACTCAAACACATACAGGCACAAATACACACACACACACACACACACACACACACACACACAAAGAGAAAGAAAACACCGCCAGGTATGCCAGTGTGTGCCCTCTACATGGCTCCATGACGCTGGCACCAGGAATAAAGCCGAACAAACGCAGCAGCGCTGGCATCACCACGGAGACGGAACAGCGCTGGCATCACCACGGAGACGGAACAGCATTGGCATCGCCACGGAAACGGAGCACCTTTCACGTCTCTACGGAGACCAGAGGTCAGACCGGAGGCCATAATCTTTCTGTTTGGGTTTGTGAGACTGACCACAGGAGCCATCACACTGACCAGTGACAGAGGGAGAGAGAGAGGGAGAGAGAGAGAGAGGGAAAGGCAGAGAGAGACACGGAGAAAGAAAGGCAG
Source organism: Coilia nasus (assembly GCA_027475355.1). NCBI lineage: Eukaryota > Metazoa > Chordata > Actinopteri > Clupeiformes > Engraulidae > Coilia > Coilia nasus. The sequence continues at coordinate 8,676,311 of CM050219.1, read as the reverse complement.
AGAGAGAGAGAGAGGGGGATGGGGTAAGAAAGAGAAAGGGAGAGAGAGTGGAAGAGAGAGAGGGAAAATGAAAGTGAAAGAGGGAGAGCTGGACAAAACATAATGACAGAAAGACAGGGAGCGAGAGGGAGAGAGAGAGAGAGAGGGAGAGAGGGGGGAGGAGAGGAGGAGAGAGAATGCTAAAGAAAAGAAATAGAGCGAGCGGGAGAGAGAAACCTCAGAGGGGAGCAAATGACATAAGGGCTATGTGCAAACATGGACGACGGACGATTAAGTAATCATCCACCCCTGTCCGTGGGTTGCACTGGATTTAGAACAGCTAAGGGGTGCTGCTGGATACCAAGCCAAGCAGAGTGCTATTACACCCCTATTCTAAACCAACAGGTTAAAGTGGCTTAAAATAATCGTTCAGCCAGAAAGACTTGGGGAAAACGATTTAATAAAATAGAATTTAACAATTGAACATTCAGCAGGGAATTAGATATTCTTTGGCGTAGGTTCAGTCATCAGCCCAGGTCTTGCCATATGGCAGGGACCGGAGTTGCCCCCAGGCAGATAGACAGGGACCAGACTGGTGGTGGTGGGGAAGGAGGAGGATGCATCGACACGTCGACACCTGAAGCAGCAGAAAAGGTGAATTACTCAATCATTATAAAGCAGGTGGCGGCCGTTGATTGGTCAGAGACATTAGAGGCAAAATACTGAGTGAGAAAACGGGAGATGGATGACTGAAACGCAGTAGAAGGAGCAAAACCGGTAAATGAATAGGCCAAAAGTTTCAATTAAAATGCCCGCTATTGTCAGACAAAATAGGGAAAGCATAGCTTCCCTTGGCCTCCAGGAGAAAACGCCACTGGCTTACATTTCTTCTGTCAATACATATAGTTACTCTGGAGAAATGGTTGCCACACAAAACTAAATGTAACAGCAGCCAGATAGAACACAAGCTGCCCTGCTCACTACCACAGAAACATTGGGCTACATACCGTAACCAGTTCATGAGAGACATTTGGATGTGAAATCAGTTTAAAATAAACATTAAGTTCACGTACTCCAAACCAAAGATTAACGGGAGCTGGGGATAACATCTTTTCCCCTGGGTAATTGTCCATTTTAAGTCGAACAGCAACATAAATAACAGATTTTTTGTTATTGCAGTCCACAGCTCAGTGGCATGGAATTTTATAACAGAATGTTATGTGGATGACTTGCTGGAATTTATGAAGGCACAGGATGCAATTCAGCCAATCACAACTAAAGAATTCATGATCAGTTTTAGAAGGTAAAAGAAAAGAGAGGCAGAGTTTGTCGTTCCCCCTATGCTTTTAAGGCATTAACTGTTGCCACAAACAGAGACAAACAGAATGTCTTTTGGAGAGAGAGCCAAGCATGGGTCCAAGCTCTTCACAGCACTTTTCTCTCAGAAAAAGGCACTATGTGGACAAGGCCCCTTAGAAAGCAAGAGAGGAGGAGACAGAGTTTTGGGCGTCAAGGTTTGGCCAAAGCCAGGCTGTGTTGGCTTGTGCCAATGCTATAAATCTAAACACAGTAAAACAACGTATTCATTTCAAGAGCCTCCTTACCTGACCGATCTCCTCCATCGCCACTCTCCCACCCGCCGACTACGCTCTACTGATGCCAACCTCCTCACCCCCATCACCACGACCAAATACCGCACCCTGGGAGACAGAGCCTTCACCACTGGAACTCGCACCCTCTGGAACTCCCTCCCCCTGGCCATCCGAAATTCCGATACACTGCTGTCTTTCAAACACCAACTTAAAAACCACCTCTTCAAGACCACATACAACACCTGATACCTTATCTTCCAGCACCCCATATCGCTCCCCCCTTCTCCCTCCACATTTGTTTTTTTCTCTGTGTGTGTTTTTGTGTCTGTATACTGTGTGTGTGTGTGTGTGTGTGTGTGTGTGTGTGTGTGTGTGTGTGTGTGTGTGTGTGTGTGTGTGTGTGTATGTGTGTGTGGGTGTGTGTATTGGCTGTAAAGTATCTCTGAGTGTCAAGAAGAACGAAATATAAAACCTATGTATTATTATTGTTATTATTATTATTATTATTATTATTATTATTATTATTAATGTACTTATACTGCTAAAACTGGATTAAATTTAAATGATCAGTTTACAGATGATATGTTAAAACACACACACTCACACACACACACTCACACACACACACTCACACACACACACTCACACACACACACACACACATAGAAAGAGACAGGGAGACAGAAAGAGACTTCTGTTTGCCATGCACGCTCCTACTCCAAAAAGTAATCACTGCACCAAGTCAGACTCTAAATTGACCACCGTAATGGAGAACCTTAAGCTTTATTCCTCTAGACAGACTGAAAGCATGGAGCTACACTAGCCTTCGATTTTTAAATCAGTGGAAGAGACAAGGACAATGCCCTGACATAACCTCTCACTCAATCAAGAAAGTATGCATCAAAGTACTGCACTATATTTTATTCATTACATTACACTTAGCTGACACTCTTATCCAGAGCGACTTACAGTTATTATTTACAGGGTTTCAGTTACAGTCCTTGGAGCAATGTGGGGTCAAATGCCTTGCTCTAGGGCATTTCAGCCATGGGTAGGACAAGATTCAAACCTGCAACCCTCCAATCCTAAGACCAACTACCTAACCAGTAGACCACAGCTGCCCCAAATTTAAATTCCATTACATCGAATTAAATACATTACATTACATTTTATCATACTCACACGAGTGTGCGTCCCCATAACGTCCCATGTAAGCATGCATACTTATAATCATGTGTAAGTATGCATCCATACAAGGTCTTACTCTTAGGCATGCAGCTATAGTACTTTGGGATGTGTGCTACTTACTCCTCTCTGTTTCGGTAAATCAGTCTCCTAAATCAGTGTACTTTTTCAATCTCACCCTTGTAATGGCTTTCCTCCATCTCTCTCTCTCTCTCTCTCTCTCTTTCTCTCCCTCTCTCTCTCTCTCTATCTATCTATCTCCCTGTGTGTCACAAGTGTGGTGTGTCTTTAGTATTATTTTTTTAGCTAGTAATTAGTTAATAGTTTTAATGGGTATATTCTGTCACAGAGCATCTCTCACAGGTTGTGTGTGTGTGTGCGTGTGTGTGTGTGTGTCACAGGTGTGGTGTGTGTATTTTTTAATGGGAATATTGTGTGTCACAGGAAGAGCATCTCTCACAGGTGGTGCATCTTCAACAGGTGTGTCTGTAAATATTTACTGCTGGTAGGTAAACAATACTGTACACTGTCAGCAGCAGCAAGCACACACACACACACACACACACACACACACACACACACACACACACACACACACACACACACACACACACACACACAGGTTTGGAACATTCTGTTTAGACATGGAACAAGGTGTATGCCTTCACCTGTTTCCCAATAATAAGAACTTTCAAAGAACAACCACACCATGGAAAACCATACAGAATTTCACCACACTAAAAAGTGGGACAGATTACTACAAATGTAATTATCTTATTAGACCAGCTACCGAGGGACACTATAACCAAATAATCTCAGTTAAACTGTGTGCTATATTCTAGCATATACCTTAATTGCAAATAAATAATCTCTCTGTTTTAAACTGATCCCATCCTCAGGCATACTTCTATTATGAATTGATCAGTGAAACCGAATGAACACACACCCTGGAAAGCAATCACAGACACATAACCTGGTCATGTCCTGGCTATAAGCCTGCCTATGCACCTTTGCTCGAATATTTTCTCCCTACAGTGGTGGTCTGGGTTTGCTTCCATTGACACGGTTAACACTGGCAGAATCTTTACCGGGCCAATCAGCAAACAGAGCGAGTGTTCATAAGTGATGACATTGACTACATTGGAATTGTAGTCTGTAGCAAGACTTATTGCATACACCACCAGACGTTAGCAATTGGGTAAAGGCAGAGTCGCTTGTTTTAAACTTCAGTAGAGTCTACTTCTCCATGAAGCAATTGTTTCTCAATGTAACACTGCCAGACCCTCCGTGCGAAATGAAATTTAGTAGGAGGGGCTGGTTTACTAGGCTAGGTCACACCCACAGCCCAAGATGAATTCCACAAGGTCAGCACCACAAGTTGAATTATAGACAGTCAAGAAGCTAAGCTAAAGTCAACTCCTATGGTCAGCTACATAGGGTCATCTAGCTAAGGTGAACTGCACAAGGCCATCTAGACAAAAGGTTATCTCCACAAGGCCAGAGCACATAGTCAACTCCCCAAGTTTATTATTATTTTTAATATCATTTTTTATTATTATAGAACCCTCTAAGCGAGGAAGTGAGCAAACGTGTGAATATAAATAAAGTAGCTTACGCAGATGCAGAGGAATATTGTGCATTATAAATCATTATAATTAAAATACTTATTTATAACAATGACTACAAAAAGCAGTTAGCCTACATAACAGAGGAACAACATTTGTCTCGATTGTCCTATTTTAATTCTTTTACAAAAAACGTACTGCACTGTACACTCTGTAGGGTATTCTCTTCCATATAACTAAAGTCTTAGGGCTCTATTTTCACGATCATATGCACATTGTCTAAAGTCTGAAGCGCAAGTTGCTTTGGGGGCGTTCCCGACACAATTTGGTATTTTGACGGCACCAAAAGTGAACATTGCGCCAGGCGCATTGTTCAAAAGGGTTGGTCTTAAATTACTCCATTAGTCATGGGTGTGTTTTGGGCGTAACATACAATTAACCAATGAGAATTTATACTCTCATTCCCTTTAAGAGCCAGCGGGCGCATTGTCCATGGTCTGTCGCTATTACGATGGAGGATTTACCCGGACGGGAGGAAGTAAAAGCGCCTGAGCAGTTAATATTCGGGGATGGAAAGAATCCCCCCAAACCTCCGTGGGTCAAAGAAGTATGGGAGGAAATATCTTCAGTAATTTGGCAAGAAGAGAAGTTTCGAACAGTGCCAAAAGCGGTACAACGACGTTAGAAGACAGGGAAACAAAAGCTTTAAACTCAAAGGAAACATAAAAAATAAACGGAAGGTGGAGGTCCATCGAGTTTTCTTTTTGATGATTTGTCCATTTCATTTCTTACAACTTGCCACGCTGTTTATTTAAAACGACAAAAGAAATCGTAAATAAACTGCAGAACATTGCAATCGCTGTTTATTTAAAACGACAAAACAAAACGTAAATAAACTGCAGAACATTGCTATAAACTGCAAAACATTGCTATACTCTCATTATTTTTGCCTGTTTGCTTATTATCACATAAAAATACATGGCTATACAGGCTATACATGTTGCAACTTTTCTGCCAGTTCAGCTTGCCTCTCTGGCGCAACAGCAGATGCATCGGGGTTCAAAGCGTTGTGCGCCCCTAAAATAGCTTTTCAGCCTTGCACGACTGACAACTGACAAAAAACATGGTTTGCGCTGGTCTATAGAGAAATAGTTTTTTTTGCGTCCTCATAATAGCATCTGGTGCGCTTTGCGCCAGCCCACACCTCTTCTTTTCGCTGACACGCCCGTCAAGGCGCAATGTCAACAACGTGATTTTTTTGCCTGAAAAAATGAATGATGCACTGGCACAGAATAGCAATGACAGCATGCGCATGTCGCGAATGCACAATGCGCCGCGGCAAAATAGGGCCCTTAGAGTAATATCAGGCTGATTAAACCCAACCTCTCTGAGTGTTAGGTATGAGTGTGACATCAGAGAAGGGGAAGGTGCTTAACTGGTCAAATTCACTATGCCTCTCTCTCTGTCTCTCTCTCTCTGTCTCTCTCTCTCTCCCCACACACACACACACACACACACACACACACACACACACACACACACACAAACACAGACACACACACAAACAAACACACACACATGTGCACACATGTGCACACAGTCTTCACTATACAGTATCAGGTGTGTCTCCTTCACGTGGCTGGGTCAGCCTGCGTGTTCACCTGGGACAGAAAGATGTAATCCGTCTGCTCCACCAGGGACAAAGGGATGGGGTCAGACTCATCCGGAAGGACGGCGTGCCCTCTCCTCCGGTACGGGCAGACGAGTAAAGGGGGGGAGGGGGGGTGGGGGGAGGGGGCTTAGCTTCTCTTGTCTGCTCTCTTCCTATTCTGCTCTCCTGATTGGAGGCAGCTATTGAGGTAAGAGCAGGTGAGATGGGCAATTTAGCTGCATGCGTGTGACGTAAGAGAATAATTGACTTTTCCAAGGTTTGTCATTCTCTGATAAAGACAGACAGGAGGCTTTATTTCTAGCTCTCGGCCATGGCTATTACACAGTGGGGGATGATATCTCTCTCTAGCCACTTATATAGCAGTGCACAGTAAGCCTCTTCTCCATTCTTCCTATGAAGAGGGGGAGAGACAGACAGAGAGAGAGAAAAAGATAGATAGAGAGAAAGACAGAGAGAGAGAGAGAAAGATAGAGAGGGACAGAGACAGACAGAGAGAGAGAGAGAGAGAAACAGACAGACAGAGAGAGAGATAGAGAGAGAGAAAGAGAGAGAGACAGACAGATAGAGAGAGAGAAAGAGAGAGAGACAGACAGATAGAGAGAGAGAAAGAGAGAGACATAGAGAGAGACAGACAGACAGAGAGAGAGACAGAGACAGACAGAGAGATAGAGAGAGAAAGAGAGAGAAAAGGACAGACAGAGAGAGGGAGAGAAAAGAAGGGAAGCGTGGTTTTGGGAGAAAAGGAAAGTATTGGATTGATATGTTTGCATGGCAGTATGTCTGTAAAAGAGAAAGAGAGAAAGTGAGAGAGGGAGAGAGAGAGATGAAGAAGAGGACAGGCGAAGTGTATAAGTGCATTCTGCTTTAGATTGATCTCTGTAATTAGAGTTACTGCACTGACACACATCCTCACTCTAAAACATATCTTTAGCACTCTCTCTCTTTCTCTCTCTTTTTCTCTCTCTCTTTCTCACTTTCTCTCTCTCACACACACATCCTCTCAACATACCCTTCAGTTGCTGAGATAATAATGCTGCCCCCCTAGGTTGCAAGAGTTCATAAAACACACACACACACACACACACACAAGCACACAGTGTCAGAGGAGCACACGCACACGCACACGCCCACACTCACACACACAGACACAGACACACTCACACACACACACACACACTCACACACACGCGCGCGCGCGCGCACGCACGCACGCACTCGCACGCACGCACGCACGCACGCACTCACACACACACACACACACACATGGCAGCATGATAATTAGCACAGCAGGAGTGAGGACAGTCCCTCCACCTTCTCCATAAATCATCAATTGCATGTTTTAGTGCTCCCTGATTAACAAAGACACCTCCAGGTCCACACGTGCTAAATTATGCAGCGCTCATTAGCTAGCGGGGCCGACTAGCGCTCCCTCACGCAGCCACGGGCAATGGGAGCACTTAGCCTCTCTCAGCCATGCGCTAACCACTAACCACCACTGCAGAGCACAGGTGGAGAGAGAGAAAGACAGTCACACAGGGGGGGAGGGAGAGAAGGGGGGGTATGGGGTCATGCACTAACCACCTCTGCACATGAAAAGGAGGAGAGACAGAGAGAGGAGAGGAGGGGGGGGGGGGCGGGGGCGATAGAGAGAGGGAGTGAGAGACACAAAGAGAGGGACAAAGAGTGAGCGAGAGAGAGAGATAGAGGGAGAGAGGGAGTGTCAGAGAGAGAAAGAGAGGGACAAAGACTGATTGAGAGAGAAAGATAGAGAGAGAGGGAGTGTGAGAGAGAGAAAGAGAGGGACAAAGCGAGAGCGAGAGGGAGACATGGTGTGAGAAAGAGAGCGAGAGAGTGAGAAAGAGAGGGACAAAGAGTGAGATAGAGAGAGGGAGAAAGAGAGGGGGAGATAAAGAGAGGGAGAGAGAGAGGGAGAGAGTGATGGACAAAGACCAAAACCAACTTAACTAAATTCAGCAATGCTTTATTGGCATGACAGATAAGACATTTGTATTACCAAAGCAGTAACACAAGTATGGGCGACACATGACACCTAGGTGTCTATGTGTAGACATACATACAGGTGTACAGTACACTGGTGGTAGAAAAATAGAAAATAAAAGAAAACCATCTCTCTGGCCACCTCTGTAAAACCATTGTCATGACAGTTGGCATGGGTGGTGGGGCAGTATTACAGAGTGCATAGATTGTAGTGTTCATTGTAGGAGGATACACTACATTTCCTCACAGAAGGTCAAAACTACATAAATATAAGGTAACCAAATCCTGTCAATCAAATTAAATCATATAGAATCAAATTGAATTGAACTGAACTGAACTGACATGAATTGAATCAAACCACATAGGTAGAGACCTGGAGCGGTATATGCATGTGTGTGTGTGGGACTGAGGGTATGTGGATGTGAATGTACGTGCTCTCCTCAGTGAGCGAGTTGTGTTGAGGACGTATATTATGTGCAGGTTGGACTCCCCCCTCCCCATCCCCATCCCCACCCCCACCCAACCACACTCCAGACATCCCAACCTGCAGAAATGTATTTTAAGGAAGTAAACAACAGCCAAAGAAGAAAATATAAAAAAGTGTATTGTTTGTTAAAAAACTGAATAGCCTAATGACAAGAGACAGAGATTGTTTGTTACGTCTGCAAAAATACTACACAGGACTGTCAGTCACTCTCCCTCACTCCGCCTGGCTCCCTGTCACTTGCTGCATCTGTCACTTGTCCTAATTAGTTGAGGAAATTTGCGCGAGTTATGGGAGATTTTATATTAGTCTGGGAGTCGCTTTTCAATTGTGGGA
>CM050219.1:8655000-8660000 GCA_027475355.1 Coilia nasus | reverse complement strand
TTAAGCCCAATGATGAGACATACACACATACACACACACTTTCTCCCACTCTCTCTCTCTCTTACACACCTTCAAGCACACCCACACACATACATGCGCACACACACACACACACACACACACACACACGTGCACAAACATACAGGGGTAGGTGCGTATGACTGTCTGCTTATGAATGTGTGAGACACTGGGAGTCTAAATGAGAAGAGAGTCCAATCAGGCCTTTGCAGCCCCTCCAGAGTGTGTGAGTCCTCTAATGAACCACTGGGCGCACAGCCTCCACAAAGACTGCAGGGGGCGCCATTACCCCTCCTACTCCCTTTACACAGTTAAGCGCAAGACACACATTAACACAGGACTCCTCTTCATTTCCAAGACACAGATACACCACTTATTAAATTACATTTAGCTGATGCTCTTCTCCAGAATGACTTAGAGTTAATTAGGTACAGGGACAGTCTCCCTGGAGCAACGTGGAATTAGATGCCTTGCTCAAGTGTACTTCAGCCATGGATGAGGGTGCAAGAGAGTGCTGGTTATTCACTCTCCCACCAACATATTTTCCTACTGGTACGGGAATCGAACCTGTGACCCTCTGATCCCAAGACCAACGTCCTAACCACTGACCACAGCTGCAGCAATAATCTAAAACACATAAAAAAGAAAAAAAAAATGTTAAAGATGTTTTGATTGTTTGCCTTTTGAAAGTGCTCAGCCCTTATGTGAAACTGGTCCTGGTCCTGTGAGTTCCCCCTATAGGGCCTGTGGCCTCTTAGCCATACTTCCCATAGATGTGTACAGTATACTGACTAGATGTCGCATTGTCAGAAGAGTTCTATACTGATGGCATATGTTAAAGTGGCTGCCATATTGGCATGGGTCATATTAAGATGTATGGCAATGTATGGCCCTGTTGCTCCCTGTGGACACTAACGACCCAACTGTGCCTCAATGAACTTTCTCGTTCCAGTGCCTCTGGACTACAAGGAATGTTGTCCTGTGTTCACGCAAGAGCCCACATCAACGGGGCATTGCGTCATTGTGACATTGCGTTATTGCGTCACGCAAGAGCCCCCATCAACGGGGCACTGCGTCACTGTGTCACTGCATTGTGTTTTTCCACTCCGGCGCCACTGGACTGCAAGAAATCTTGTCTTGTGTTTTTCTTGCTAAACTGTGAAGCACTTTGAGCTGCATCTTGTATGTATGAATGGTGCTGTACAAGTAAAGATTATTATTATATTATAATGTATGGGAATTAGTTTTTTGACGTGTTTGCTCTCATAATTTAATTTTTATCTTAGAATTATTATTTCTTATCTCAAAATGTTTGGCTTCTTTTCTAATTTGACATTTTTAATTTCATATTTTTGACTTTTTAGCTCATAATATTATTTTTTATCTCCCAATTATGACTTTCTATCTCTTAATCTCTTTGACTTTGTTATGTAATACTTTTGACTTAACATAAAAGTCTGGCATTTTTCTGTTTCATCTGAGCAAGTTTGAAACATAGACTGTGTTATCTCTGCTTGAAATCACCCTGTGGAAAGATGACAGTGTTGTAGACGCCTGCTGCCTACCCCCACCCCCCCCCCCCCCCCCCCCATGGCTACAGAGCCTACAGCCTTATAGACACACTACCCCCTCATGGCTACAGAGCCTACAGCCTTATAGACACACTACCCCCTCATGGCTACAGAGCCTACAGCCTTATAGACACACTACCCCCTCATGGCTACAGAGCAAACCAACAGCCTCACAGTAATGCACCTTGACAGTGCACACTTCCCAAAGGGCACTGTAACACCATAAACACACACACACACACACACACACACACACACCATACACACACACACACACACACACACACACACAAACACACACACACACACACACACACACACACACACACACACACACACACACACACACACACACACACCATTTCTCCCTGGCCTCTCACTTTCTCAGTGCCATGTCAGGACTTGTTTTTCATACTCATGCCGCTTAATTGCATCCTTCCCCAGTGCACACAGGCCACAGGCTTCATGCTGTACAGTGCATACAGTCATCTTTTCTTTGACCTTGGTGATTAATGTCTCTTTCTTCAATATATCTATCTCTATTTATACACACACACACACACACACACATGCTTGCACCCTGGCGCACACACAGACCCACACACACACACACACACACACACACACACACACACACACGACTTCGAATGTCATGACATTAAGAACAGATGTAAAAAACAGCTCATGAGGAATCAGGGAGAGACTACAGTGGTGACGAGATAATCTGAAGACACTTGTACTAGGCATGGCACATATACAATGGAGAAGCATTGATGCCTTTGCATATAACAGGCCTATGAACATAATGCTTTAAGAAGCACCATACAAGTCAGCCCGAGCCCGACGGGACCCAACGGACAGACTGTCATTTCATACGAGCTCGGGCCAGGTTCGGGCATGCGGGCCAAGTGATCGGTAACTGAAAGGCCAGGTGATTAGTTTCGATGAGCTCGAGACAGATGCGAAAATGGATGCTGCGGAATGGAAAAGGAGGCTAGCCTCTGGTACTTATGTTATTTATTTGTTCAACTTTTCACGTTTGTCATAATAAATGATGTTAAAATGTATAAATGTGTCATTCTTGACAGAAGGCAAAAGATCTGTTTGCATGCACATATTTGAGTATGTCGGGCTACAAACGGGTTCGGGCTCTATTCTGTTCTATTCTATTCTATTCTATTCTATTCTACTCTACTCTACTCTACTCTACTCTACTCTATTCTATTCTATTCTGTTCTATTCTATTCTATGGTATTATGTTGTGTTGGCTTGCAAAAGTATTTGCCCGCTGGGATTACAATAGTCTGAGTTGACTTGGAATCCAGCCTCTTGTCGTGTCAATGACATTGTGCCCAATAAGGTCACATCAGAAGACACACATGACTCCTCACAGGGTCACGGTAGAGGACACACATGACTATTGGTCTGCATAGTTTTGACTGGTGGCCTATCTTTTTAGACTGTCTCTGTAATACCATGTAATGGACAAGGTGACTGTAGAGAACATATGCCGACTTTTGTCCTATGTTGTCCTGCTGTGTGGCTGGTGATAAGGCATAAGTCCCTTGTCCCTTGAAGATTTTGTGATAGGTGAGGTCACAGCCACAACTCCTGCCCTGTCTCTTGCCTCCTTACTTACAACTTATTTTAGATTGCATGTGGCAGACATTCACACACAGAGGCACAGACACACACACACGCACACACACACACACACACACACACACACACACACACACACACACACACACACACACACACACACACACACACACAAACTTTTAAGGCCCGATTACAGCTCTACTTCATAGTGCTTTAAAGTTGTAACTGGTGACTGGATGGGGCTTTAGCGATGGATGTGCAATGAGGCAAAACTATTAAAAGCTATTATGAAGAGCTGCCATTTATTCAAATACACATATCAAAGAGCAGCACATTTGCCCACAACCTGTTATGAGCCCCACACTGTAGGCAAATCTCAATGAATAAGACTATCATGGAAATGTCATTTGTTTCATTAAAACAATTCAAGAAGTAAAACTCATATACTAAATTGATTATAAACATACAACGTGAAATATTTCTTTGTTTTCTTTTTATTTTTACATTCATATGTCTACTTACTTACAGCTAATGAAAACCCAAAGTATCCAGTATCTCAGAAATATTAGAAGATTACAAGAAAAAGGGATTTTTAAAACAAAAATGTCAGCCTTCTGAAAAAATATGTCCTCGGCACTTGGTTGGGTCTGCTTTTGCATTCCACACTGCAATGAAATAAATGAACTTTTCCGCGATGTTGTAATTATTTGGGACGTTTCGGTGCTGCACCCACTGGCTGGCCATCAAGCTAATTGGTGAACAGCTGAAAGGTGGATAACTCAGATTGTCTTAATGTCACTGCCTCACAGCATTGTGGGAAGACATTATCTTCTCTTCTTCCTACAGCAAGACCCGTCCCGGGTACCCAGATAAGACAGAAAGCACCTTTTCTTGAGAATTTAGATAATTTGGCCAGCTTTCATTAAAGGTGCCACTTAGGATTTTCACTCTTTTTAATCCAGATTAATGGGTTATCGACTAAACCTTCCTGAGCAAAAGCCTATCCATAGTGCACATACAGTGAGAGATTAATGAATGCCACATAACCCAGGGCTAATGGCAGACTTCGCTGTGAGGTCTTTCTCCTCTCTACTCTGTAACAAAGAGATATGTTTGTGTGTTTCTCCGTGACAGGAAGACATGTCTATGAGCTTCCTGTCCCTTGTGCTTCATATGTTTTTGCCCCCTTTGGCTGCAGAGCAGTGGATGAGGAAACACTTCAGTGCTGCTGGTTATAGAGAGAGAGAGTCATGACAGGCAGTCAGTTTCCCACCATCACACACCAACCTACAACTAATGACAGCCTCTGTTGAGATGTGTCTTTATTCTCGACCGTCATAGACACACTCACACACTCTCTCTCTCTCTCTCTCTCTCTCTCTCTTTCTCTCTCTCTCTATTCTTTGCCCCATGGCAGCAGAGCACATCACATCTCACACAAGTTCTGTGGTATGTTCTTTTTTCTCTGCAAAACATGTTACATAGTATCAACTCACACACATACGCATCCACACACACACACACGCCCCCACAGACACACACACAGTTAGTTGTGAGGTCTCTTTTATTTTCTCCTCCATGACGGCAGTACACGACTGTGTCTGTGTTTCCAACCTGTTTTTGTCTGTCTACTCCCAACCCTCCACCCCTCCCCCCTCCACCCCTCCACCCTCCATCCCTCCACCCCTCCCCCCCTCCACCCTCCATCCCTCCACCCCTCCACCCTCCATCCCTTCACCCTCCATCCCTCCACTCTCCACCCTCCACCCCTCCACCCTCCACTCTCCACCCCTCCATCCCTCCACCCTC
>CM050219.1:8582500-8652500 GCA_027475355.1 Coilia nasus | reverse complement strand
TCTCTCTCACACACACACACACACACACACACACACACACACATACAGGTGTGTTCATCTGTGCACTCATACATACAAGTACTAATTCATGAAAATGGTGTATAAAGAGCATAGAAGCACTCTTTGACACCTAGATACACACACACACACACACACAGATAGATACACACTTCTCTTCCTAATCGGCCCTTAGGTAGTCTGTATGTTTTTAGCACTTGAGCATAGTATGGAATATGTAATTAGGCCGAGGCATGTTATTAGTCCTCTTGTACAATCCACTCACATACGACCGCACACACACAAACACACACACACACACACACACACACACATACAGAGATATACACACTGCACTTTCTAATCATCTCTGAGGTAGTCTGTATGTTGAAAACACTTGTGTGAAGAGAGTAGTGTGGAATGTGTAATTAGTATCAGGGGGGCTACACACATACACACACACACACACACACATGCGCGCACGCACACGCGCACATATACACAAATACCTGAGAAAAGTATGGAATATGTAAATAGACAGGGCTGTTTCAGAAATCTTTCTGTGTGCGCACACACACACACACACACTTAGGAAAAATAGTGTGGAGTATGTAATTGGGAACATCAGTAGTCTTGCCCTGGCTGACTCTGACTTCTGTTACTAGCATGTGTCTTACAAGGATGGAGGGACACCTGTCCCAAGGCTACACACACACACACACATACATGTACACACACACACACTGAAAAACACACATTGAAACACACACACACACACACACTTGTATGGAGACCTGTCCCAGGAGTACACACAGGCTATAATCCTCCATAATCCCTCTGCCACACACACACACACTCCACAAAAATTCTTACTCTCTCTCCCTCACTCTCTCTCTCTCTCTCTCTCTCTCTCTCACACACACACACACACACACACACACACACACAGCGTTATTTTACACGGTCAATATGTAAACTAGCAAGCAATGACCAAAGTCTGTCATGCAAGAACCAAAGCTATCATGAGGTGTGTGTGTGGAGATGTGTGCTGTGCTGACCTACCCATTTTTGCACTTAGTGATCTAGATTGTGGTATCAAATTAGCAAAATGATTTAGCCGAGTTATCAAATTAGCTCCAGCTCATGCGTAGCGGGCTTGAAGCATTGCCCACCGCTAACTGCCCTTCAATAAAGTAAGGGCTCCACGCACACAAATTCTCAAAGCCAATCATATTACCAAGTCAAGTCAAGTCATGTTTATTTATAAAGCACTTTTAAAAACAACAACAACAACTGACCAAAGTGCTGGACAAGCAGGGTAATATGACTTGGTGACAAAGACAAACAGAAAGGCCAACATGAGGCCAAAGAGAGCATGACAATACAGTATATACAGATAAAACAATAACACATTCACGTTGTATTGAAGGCCAGGACATAAAAATCACACTTGACACTTTCATACACATGGCCAACAGTGCTACTTCTAAGCCAATCACATTGTCCCTTTCATACACAGGGCCAACAATGCTACTCCTAAGCCAATCACATTGTCCCTTTTATACACAGGGCCAACAGTGCTACTCCTAAGCCAATCACATTGTCCCTTTTATACACAGGGCCAACAACGCTACTCCTAAGCCAATCATATTGTCCCTTTCATACACAGGGCCACTCTTCACCAATGGCTGTATGAAACACTGTTTGGTGTGCCTCCATACCTTTATGACTACAGAAATAAAGCCAAGGGTCTGACATGGTGTCAACTTTAAAGCTAGAGTTTGGGAGGTGAGTGTGTGTTAGCCAGAGTTTGCTCAGAGTTTGCTCAGAGAGAGCGAGAGAGAGAGGCAGACAGACAGACAGAGGTGTCTGTGTGGGTGGTGGGTGGGCGAGAGAGACAGACAGAGAGAGAGGGCTGGTAGACGGAGGTGTGTGTGTGTGTGTGTCTGTATGAGATAGACAGAAAGAAAGACAGGGAGCAGGCAGGAAGACAGAGGTGTGCATGAGTGTGTGGCACTGACCTCCGTATTTTAATGATCGATGGTGCCTGATGCCTGACAGTGAGTGGGAGTAGTCAGACTGAATATAATGCATGAGGGTGTCAGATGCATACAAACCATCAACCACTCAGAATCAGGGTTTCACACAGAAAAACTAGGGGAAATTATTGCCACCTCACAAATTAAAATGCAACAGTAATCAAAGTAGTGGTCTAAGAACAAATCCCTTGATTTTATAAAAATGTTATTTTAGAGAATATCTAATCAACATGAAACAAATGTTTGAGGGTCTGTGATTGGTTAGTTAACATGTTACGTTGCCCTGATGATTCCACTTACACAAGTGTAGCAAGTCAAAAGTGCCAATGATATGTATTTAAAGTCAGTCTGGTGGTTCATGTTGCTGTGCAGTTTTATTAACATTTAACAAGATTGGCAGTCATGCGCTAGAGGTTAAGAAAACTGGATTTGCAGCTTGGCAGTCACAAGTTCCCAATTCCCAACACCGAGAGGTGGGTGGGGGGAGTGACTAACCAGCGCTCTTCTCCATCCTCCCCCATGACTGAGGTGTCCTGAGCATGGCAGCATATCCACATGCTGCTCCCTGGGTGCCATTGTCATGGCTGCCCCCTGCTCACGTGTGTGATGGGTTAAATGCAGAAGTTGAATTTTGTTGTGTGCACTGTGTGCTGTGATGTGCTGTGTGATCACAATGACCAATGGGACTGACTTTCACTTTGGGTCATAAAAGACAACACTTATCAACATTGCCATGTTGTGCACGCACATTCATGCTTTGGGTCATAACAGGACATTCATCAGAATTTAACTTGAGTTTTATTTGCCCTTCTACCCTCTGGCGGGAATCCTCCCGAGGCATCTTAAAGACAATTAACTCGTGTATTTTTTGGCTTGTGCTGGAGACACAACACGAGAGATTCTGAATACCTAGCGTGGTGTGTGCACAGCCGACCGCGGCCTGTTTGGTTTTTCGGCAGGCGAAAGAAGGAACGCGCCGAAAGAGAGGGCTGAGTGATGTTGTTTTGCTCAGAGCACCAAACTACGGCACACGCCAACAGGGTTCTGGTAATTGCGGAGCAAAAATGGCAAATTTGCTCTTTCCCTCAGATAGGCCGGCTGGACAGACGAGGCAGGGGATTAAGGGGGGGGGGGGGGGGGGGGTTGTGGTAAAACGTTATCACTCTCACACTAAAAACACTTAAGAATCCAATTTTGAGTACAGCTTCATGAAGAGGTTCTTAACAACAGACATTAGAGACGCAAGTTTGCCCCTCTTTTTGCACAGAGCGTTGTAATGGTTTTGGTGTGCGTTTATATGTGTGTGTGTGTGGTGTGTGTGTGGTGTGTGTGTGGTGTGTGTGGGGGTGGTCTGCTGCTGTTGCGGCTTTTAGAGGCATTTACCAAGTGGCAACAGCGTTCAGGTACAGAAACCTGCCGTCCTGTTACCATGCCAACCACACTGGCAAACATTCCAAATTCATTTATTTCCTGAGTAATCTGAGATATAAAGAGAGTGGTGCTTGCTTGGCTGCCAAACAGACCGCACTGCAGAGAATCTGCTCTGCATCCTCTATCTCTTCCCCTGTCTATCTGTCTGTCTATCTCTCTGTCTTTGTGTCTGTCTGTTTCCCAGCGGATGCACCCCAGCGTTAACTCCTACTCATCTCAGGAGTTGAAATGTGAGACCAATGTGAGAGAGGCCATGCATTATACATGAGAAGTCATCAATTACATCACTAGCGACCACCAAAGTCCACGCTCACATCACAGACGAAGGCCACTTGAAAATGCAATACTTTATTAAAGCCATTCAGTATTATTAATTCAAGAGAGTAATTAACTGAAGCATGGCTGGGCAAACCTGTGTTCTGAGCTTCAGAATATCCACCATTCATTCAACACAAGGACTTTTCTTCACAAACATGCCTGTGTTTATTGTCATGGAAGTTGTGGATCAATCTGAGGAATAGTAAGTGAGAGTGACAAGCCTACTTCTTCTAAAATACCTGAAAGAGTTCAAATGATATTAAAATTTAAACCACATAATGCCTATTACTCTAGACTCGCACACAATCCCTGTGCTCAATACATGACTAAGCATGAATCAATGCTGCCACCATGTGGTTGAATATGAAATGTCGCTGCAATATTTTCTTTCAATACAGACAACACAGTTGAACTTCCACTGCCTTTATTGTTTGTTTATTTGTTTGTTAGTTTTGTTATCCATCATATATACTGGGACAAATACAAACTTTTATTGTTGATGACATAAAACAACTAAATGAATATTTGTTCATTTTCAGGAACAGAATCATATTTCATTGGCCCTGTACCAGACAACCACGCCTAAGAACAGCTCATTCCCAGAAGCTGTCAGATCCATAAACTCTGCCTCAGCATACATACACTTTGATAGCTATCTGAATACTTTATAGACTATACCTGCACACTTCCCTCAACTCAGGGTCCCAGCATCAGTGTACAGTATAGCTGCATTGCGGAGTGGAGCATTGTCCCATCACCAACTGACAACCACAGGCATGGAGACAGACATGCTTGCTAGGAGTGTGTGTGGCACATAGGAAACTATAACACATGCATTACATATTGTAGAATATTATACTATTATTATACTATATTATATTTGTTATGTTATAATATGCAATATTGCATTTAATGCAATGTGGTTCATAGCTATCAGCCTTCTGATTTTGGCCATGTCCATGATCAGTCAGTTATTCTTGGACTCAAGTGAAACACTGTGCTGACCCACATCTGTTGTCATTCTTTCATACTACCTTAAATTATTAAATGGCCAGGGAAGTGAATTCCACTTCATATGCACCACAGAAGTGCTGACGTGTCTCGAGGACGGTGTAGTATGGGCAGAGACGCGTACTGCACAGCCAATGCTAGATCATGGAGTACACTTGGCCAGGGACACAGGTCAATGTACCACTGGGTGCATGACCCTTGACCCCCAAGAGAAGGATGTTGAACACCAGCGCTGTGCCCCTCAGTCCTTACAGTATGAGGTCTTGTCCCACACACACACACCCCCCTCAGTCCTTACAGTATGAGGTCTTGTCCCACACACACACACACCCCTCAGTCCTTACAGTATGAGGTCTTGTCCCACACACACACATGCACCCCTCAGTCCTTACAGTATGAGGTCTTGTCCCACACACACACATGCACCCCTCAGCTTACGGCTAAATCCCTCAAACCTCCCACAGCTTCTGTGAGGTCCTTAGTGTTACTAACGTGGTGTTTTAAATGTGGACTTACAGGTAGGACCCCCAAACCCTTCAGTGCCTATATGCATAGACTTTAAAATACATGTGAAAGTCACAGGCTCCGAGGCCTGACAAAACTAATATCTACGAACCATCTCTTTAAATAGGTGCCTCGTGCTTCTATGAGTGTGTAGGGTGTGTGGGGTGTGTGTGTCTGAAGTGTCCCTGCCCCGGGAAACTTAGCTAAGTCATATGTATCTCCTTGTTATGTCCTCCTTTTGTAAGTCGCTTTGGATAAAAGCATCTGCTAAGTGTCATGTAATGTAATGTAATGTAATGTAAAGTTCTGATGGGAATTCAGGAGAGGGGAAAGGTTACAGGGAGAGCCGTTGGCTCTCAATCCAATGACGTAAATAGAAAGGAAAACTTTGTGTTTCCGAGCAAGCAGTGAATCATGATTGATTTGCAGGCTTGCATCTATGATTCAGCCCTGTGTCTAAGCACTCCCTGCTAACTACCATTAAATGTCCATTAGTCTGGGCATCTATTAGCAGCTCGACAGACCCTCTCGTCAGTGCTGCCAAAAACAGACAGGCAGCTTCTCCTCGCCCCTCTCTTTCTTTACTCATTTGCATCATAAGTCTTCCGGATGTTCCAGGAGTTTCCCACATATCGATTGCGGCTCACTGATGCAAATTACATCAAAAAAATCCCTGAGTCTAGAGAATTGTTGTCACTCTGTTTCTTCACTCTGAGACTTGCATCTCAAGTCTCCCAGAAGTTCAGAGATTGTTCCGCTCACTGAGGCAAATTAGATCAAATATCTATGAATCTAGAGCGAGCAAAAGTATACCCCTCTGTTGTTTTTTACTCATATGCATCCCAACTGTCCCGGAAGTTTGGAGCTTCTGACATATTGATTGTGGTTCACTGATGCAAACAAATCTAATATCCATGAATATATACAGTAATGTGGAAAAGTTTTAGGCAGGTGTGAAAAAAATGCTGTCAACTAGGAATGCCTTCAAAAATGGAAGTGTTAATCATTTATGTTCATCAAGCAACAAAATGCAGTGACTAAAAAATGAGAAACCTAAATCAAATCAATATTTCATGTGACCACCCTTTGCCTTCAAAAGAGCATCAATTCTTCTAGGTATACTTGCATACTGTTTTTGAAGGAACTCGGCTGGTAGCTTGCTCCAAACATCTTAAAGAACTAACCACAGATCTTCTGTGGATGTAGGCTTCCTGACATATACAACCAATTTGGTGTAATTGGTTGTTCATACACCTGACTATAATCCTGCAAAATCCCTGACTTTGTGTGTATCCCTTTGTGTGAATTGATGCTGGTTTGAAGGCACCTGCCAGACTTGGCAGACTTTTGCACAGTACTATATCTTTTTAGCCATCCACATGTTTACTGATAAAACACCCATGAGGCTTCTGTTTCCATCAGTGATTGTTGCATTGCCCATGCTGGGTTAAACAATTGTAAAATATATGTTGAGCTTTATGTAACTTTGTTTTGCTATATTGAGGTGTATATCAGCATCTAAGTGGTGAAATCTTGTGCTGTTATTGCAGGATAGGTCAGAGAGTGATAGGCCTCCCACTCTGAAATGATTTTTTGCAGGTTGGGATGTCTGGCATGGAAAAGGGACGTTGTATATTTTTAGTCTATCTTCAGGTTGCAATATTGTAGATTTTATAATCTTCCTGTTAATTGGAAATGTAGATTCTAGAATCTGTGTGTAGGTTGGAATCAGATGAACCAATCAGAGTGCCCCAAGGCTGCCTAGGGAACAGCATGATTAGTCTTTACTAATTACGCAACAGCTGACAAATATGTCATCATCCCCACTGACATTGACACAATGAACGGGCAGTGAGCTGACTGTGTTCCTGTTCATGGTTTAATTGGGTTTTGTTCAAGTTCCCAAGGATTCTGGAGAGTTCATCAATCTTTGTTTGGCCCAGAGTTTAAAACTTTGCGAACTAAAGTTGACTGCTTTGTCTTGAATCCAACTCTTTCCCTGTCTTATTTGTTACAGCTTTGAGCTGGCTGTAATAGTAGTTTACCCTAGCCTGGGGTGGAATGTAATTTGAACGGCTTGTGGTCTCCCAGAACCTGGCCTGGTACGGGAGGAGATATCCACTTCCTCGTTTCTTACACATTATAAATCATGAAACATGTTTTGAAACAATGTTTGACAGAGGCAGTACTAGAAATGCTGAAAAAGAACAACCTGCCTTAGAAATTTCATTTTTGAAAAGGGGACTACTCTTGAGCATTGATAGGTGGGAGATACAGACCACTAACATTCTCCACATACAATACTGTGCATATGTATTGTCCTGAGTAGCTTTGCATATTGAATCCTGCCAAAGTGGTAGATATTTACACTTTGTGTATTCATACCTTTGAACACAAACTACATGAAACTCCTAACAAGCCACTAGAATGTAGGCTTATCTGTCTTCACCACCCATGAAACGATGCCGCAAGCAACACATTATAAGGGAGATAGGAAGTTTTCATGTAAGGTGTATGAATTTGACCTTTCCATGACACCGCCCACCCCACCCCACCCCACACACACACACACACAAACACTTGGGCGCCAAACCTCACTTGACAAAGATCATATTGTTGTGTAGCATCAAAATTGGGGAGCATGTGGATCAGTGTGTTAAGATTATTTTTCTTCATTCTCTTTGAAGCCTCCTCCTGCACCTGATAAATTGATTTTGGATGTGTGTGCAGCACTCTTTGAAGCTTCACACTTGTACACCAGCCTGCCTGTCTTTGTTAAAACAGAATGTACCAGGACTGTCTGTATAGCTGCGTCAGCATCGACTGCATCTACATCTCCTGGCTTCACCTCAAGGCCGTCTCATCTTTCTCCACTGCACCTCTGCTTAGTCAGTGCCTCCCCCAGTCTCTTCTCAGCTCCTTTTAGCCTTAAGTCAGATGCAGCCTTCTACAAATTATACCAGTCCTAGAAGTAACTGGGAGGGCTTGCAGAGAGGTTAACTTATTTTATTTTTGTACTTTATACAGGTACTACTCGGAAAATTAGAATATCATGTAAAAGTTGTTTTATTCAGGCAATCCAACATAAAAGGTGAAACCAATACATTTTATAGATTTATTACAGGCAAAGTGAGATATCTCAGGCTTTTTGTTGTAGCAATTTTGCTGATTATGATTTACAGCTTATTAAAACCGTAAACCCAAAAACTCAGAAAATGAGAATACTATGAAAATCTTCAGAATTGTAAGCTCAGTGTCATACACTACTCATGCAAAACACTCGCAAAAGGGTCCTGAGCCTTTAAACATTTCATCTTTAAAGTTGAGTGTCAACTGATAGCATGCACTTTTTCAGGATATTCTAATTTTCCAAGTAGTACCTGTATACCAGTCCTGGAAGTAACTGAGGGGGCTTGCAGAGGGGAAGAGTAACTTATTTTTTTTTGTACTTCATAGTTTATTCTATTTTAGCTTGCCAAAGGAATATGAGAAAAAAGCTGTGCGAAGAGGCTGCACATCCATGATTCGCTTCACTCTGAAATCGAACATAAAAATCAAATGTTCACCCTCAGGAAAACATATCCGTCTATTCTCAAACAGTACCAGGCTGCAGGGGGAAAATAATGATTTCATTTTAATTAAATAAAAAAAATACCTTTTTGACCAGACTTTGAATACTGACTTCAACAAATATATGCTGGCTTGTTGCTGCATTCCTTTTAAAGACCGCAACCACTCCGTTTTGCAACTGGATTCCCATCAGATTATGAATAAAGCTTCTAATCTAAGTCACAAACATGCAAGAAAACAGTAAGCCACCTCACCAAATCCACCATTTACCACCAGCTGCCCATTTCTAAACTTTGACAATCACACTGTTCCAATATGTTCTTCACCAAAGGGCCAGAGTTAAATTGACTAGAAATTAATATTATAATAATTCTATAAATTAAAGATGCTTTCTTTATTAGTCCCATTTCTTTTTTCATCATAAAACATCCAAACACCTACAGTCATACTTCATCAAATCTGTCACTAGTCCACAAGAAAGATGTAGAAAGCAAGAGGCAGTACAAGTTGATTCCATACAGAAAAACAATCCTTTATTGGACAGAACAATTATTTCAGATCTCCGTCATCCATGGTCATGGCTCCTCATGCCGACTCCAGATCTCTGCATTTAGTCCAGCTGTAAACATAAACACAGTTACTTCAATAAAGCGTTTATACAAAGATCTGAGTACAACTTCAACAATGACCAGCAGCCACAGAAAGAGCACTATGGTAAGTTAGTTGTACAGCCATTGTGTCATTCAAGACAGTTTCAGTTTTTTGCCCATCAGTGTCATGACAAACTTCAGTTCAACCATAAAACTACCCGATTCGTGATCCAACATTTGAGGCCACTAAGAGGAGGTTCATTTCATTCTAGTTAATTCAATTTTTGGGGGGGAATTATCTTTCAATGCCAGTAACATAGGATGGGAGAACAATTCAGATATACTGGTCTTCGGGGGCAGTGGGAGAGAAATTATTAGTATTATTCGTACCACAAAATCTAGGTTCACATTGTTTACAAATTAGTATTATTACAGACATGTTAAAAAACTACTACGCAACATGGCATAAATGTTTAATTACCTTGACGAAGCCAATGTCCTTTGCATACTGCCTGAAGCACTGACGGCACATATTGAGTCCGTATTTCCGGATCAGACCGTGTCGGTTTGAGCATACCCGGCTGCAAAACACACAGCAGGCATAATGAGAATGCTGAGATGTTATGATCAAAACTGAAATTCAGATACAATATGAAGCAGCAACAGTAGCACACTTGTGTTCAAGCAAAACCGCTCGGCATCGCATTTCAAGTTTATCCTCACGTTACATGATCATTATCTGCTAAAGTAGCTGGCTGCGTCCACGAATCCCGGAGACGATGACAAATGAATCAGTCTACTAGGTTTTCAACGGCTTCAAAATAGCATTAAACTCCACATATTGCCTATAATCAGACCGCAACCACCAACTTTATCACATTCTCATTCACATTGGCTCGAACCCTCCAAAGCCCGGCCTCCACATCCGCCATGTTAGTTAGCGCTCTGAGTTCACTCCATGTGGTGCGAACATAACATAAAGTAATCGGACCCATTCGACCCGTTAAGACTGAATACAGCACTTAAGCGGGAAAATACAACATTTAACAACAACTAGACAAAATACTGACCAGGCACGAGATCCCTGGCCGTATTTTCTAGGGTGACTCCAATAGAGCTGCTGATGGCCCATCTTGTCGCTTTAGCTTGGGATGTCGAAAAGGAAGAACCTTTACCACGCATGCGCAAATGAAATTCCCTTTCCTCGTAACTTGAAAGCACAACAGATTAAAACTAACAATCGCCACCTACTGGTTAGGTAGACACATTGCAACATCTAACCAAAACCAAAAATTATAAATAAAAAGCTTACACCACGATGCAGTTTATTGTACGATACACATATTTTATAGGATTGAATGGATTTTAATCGCATATGCATCTGTTTCTAAATCCCACGTTTGGCTGTAGCATTCAACCCGTCCCTCCATTTTGACTACATGCAACCTGTGTTGTGCAAAAAAGTTTATGAGGAAAGTTAAACGTGTGTCTGACTGTGTGGAGGACAGACAAAAAGAAGCACAGCGATTTGGTCCTGCAAACTGGGAGAATCGTGGTGCAAAGCTGAACATCGTGATGACTGCCAGCCATGCTGACCAGTAGCTTTTTTGATGACTACACAGACAATTGTATCAATTATGCATTATTACGCAGTTTCGTAAAGGCTTTAAATAACCATATCCAGACAATAAATGCAGCTGCAAGGTGAGGTAGCAGCAATAGACTATATAACATGTGCTGCAAAATTGTTCAGATATTGCATACAAATATTTCCAGCAGTTCAGTTAATTTGTAGGCATATGATTATCAAAGATCTTAACATAGCCTAGTTCGTCTTTTTTCTTTAATTTAATGAGCTGCAAAATCATAAATATTTTATCTTGTTCCAGATATTCAGTGCCAATTGGACACTCAGAATAGGAACAAATAGAGTTCTTGACAAGGCTACCCACTGACTTTTACAGAGGGCTCATTCTTCCAGCTGACAGATAAACACACATGCATGTGGGAAGCCACTCGTATAATGCCCTCGTTCACGCCCATACAATATAATACAGGCTACATTATATCCACTTACAGAACGTGACCCATGGCAAATCGGAAGAAGCATTACTTCCACTAATATACTGGGCTTGGCTCACTGGTATTTGTCCTACTAATTAGAACAGATTTCTAGGCTGTGTGCATTCATTTTGCACATACATATTCCGAGGAGGCTGTGAGGAAACGATGGAAAGGATGGATGAAAGTTTCGCCGTTTCTGACATCATCATACTCATGGATCTTGTGTTTGCTGTACACCCCTTCCCCTCCCCCCGCCCCCAGAGGTGCAGTGCATTGTGGGTAAGGGGTCGGCAGTGGTTCTATAGCTGTTCCAGCATCATATTTTAACCAGACACTGAATTAGTGCAAAGTAGAGACAAAATGGAGCTAAATGCATTTTTCGTATCACAGCGTCGTTAAAGCTGGATTCAAGGGTCTTGCCGCACGCCCACGCTGGCGGTAGGTCATTTTGCAGGCTTTATTTTTCATCCCCTGAAGGAACTGATTGCGACATATCTTGGCTGTCGATAATTATTTGTCAAGTAATAGCTAACGTGCACTGCTATGTCGTGATGATGATATTTAGTCATTGATTAAACTAACGTTAGCTGGTAATGCACACTGCTAGCTAACGCTGTTTTTGCTGTCATGCCAAAACTGTCTTATCAGTGAATATAAGAGCGAACTGCAGAGCAACTGTTGTTAATGTCTGCATTTCAGTGCTGCATGACATATCTTTACCCAAGCTGTTTACTGCTGTGGTACTGAGCTAGCTGTTGGTGTACAATACTTCATCAAACACTAACAATGCGCGTGCAACATGGCTTTCTTGTTGGGATAATTGTCTAATCTTGTTGCTAGTGCCCATGGGGATAATAATGGACTTGATAGCTATTTGAAACGTAAGTGAACCTGATCTTGCGTCGTCTTGGAGCAGCGAATCTTTAGATTCGGTTTAGGTTGTGTTGATCTGGACAGCGTGGTTGTCACAAGACACTCTGGGATATCGACATGCGCGTTTTAAGTAGCGAAATAAGCGTTAACTCCCAAACATATTTTCTTGGTTAGATTGCAATTATAACCTTCAGTTATTCAAAGGCTTTTCACATCTGTCCAGTAATGCATGAGACATTGCCCGTAGGCGCTTACGGCTCGCCAGGCCCAAAAGAGTATCTAACCTTGCATTAAGCTTGAATTTTGCAGAATGACATCTGATTCTTTTACGTGTAACTACGATGTCAGCGAAACTAATTTTACGTCTTGGCTAATCAGAGTCGGTTAAATACGTCTTTAGAAGGTGGCATGATTAAACTTAAAACGTAAACAATCAACATGTTTTTTTCATTATGTTTTGAGTCATTTCCTAAATTGTCGGTATATTGGGCGAGGAGTTTATAGATAGTTTCAATGAAGACTCCATGTAAGAAGTTCTCACCCAATTAGAGGCTTTCAGTCGCCAATTATGTTCATCAGTATTGTATAGTTTCCTAAAATAGAAGTGATGCATTTCCATTATAAGCCGAACCAAAGACACAAGACAGCCGTGAAGCCGTGTTTAGTCATCATGCAGATGAATTATCTCTCTCCCCCACCCCCTTCGTGTAAAAATACTAGCAAGTGAACTTTATCAGTTAATTATTTGTGTATCAAACAAAATGCATTTTAACATTGAGAATAGTTTATATATCTAAGATTTTTGATGGTGTGCTTTCATTTATACTGGAGATAGCCAGACATGTACTGGTTGTTTCTTTAATGTAGCAATAATAGAAGCCATAGAGGATGAAAGATGTTACGTTGTTTAAAAATATGTTTTATCTTGTAAATTATGCCATTCTGGAGATTATTTAATTCACCCAGCATTCTAGCTGCTGTTGCATTCTTGAGGATGATTAGTCAAGATATGTCAAGCAGTGTTGTGAAGCTTCAGTCGCTAAGGCCTCTGGGTCTAGGTTGAAAGAGCACAGAGATGATTTGTTTTTGTTTGTTTTTTTTGTCCTCTTTTTTGTGTGTTGCAGTGTGCAGAAGCTTCCTGTCGCCACAGACCCTTAGCACAATGCCTTACTGGAGACCTGTACAGTGTTTATAACACACATGCAGTCCATGTTTACATTCCAAATGTGAAAGGAAACGTTTGGACAAAAATAAAGGAAAAAAAAAATTTTTTTTTAACCACTCTAGGCCTGCCTGCACACTGCAGACGCTCCTCGGAAAGCCACCCTGCCTTCCAGCTCCTTCCCGCTTTCTCCCGCCGTCCCTCCTCCCGTCCTCGGGTGGGTGAGTGTGCCTACCATGAGATTCCGCATCTACAAGAGGAAGGTGGTGATTCTGACCGTGGTGGTGGTAGTCTGTGGCTTTGCGGTGTGGAGCAACGGGAACAGACAGAGGAAGGTGGCGGTGTTCCCCAAAGAGGCCGAGTCCGTGAGAAGAGGAGCAGCAGCAGCAGGCGGCGGAAGCAGCAGCAGCAGCAGCAGCAGCAGCAGTAGTAGCATTAGCAGCAGCAACAACAACAACAACCAGGCCCAAGCCCCACCCCAGCCTCAGGCCCAGGCTCAAGCCCAAGCCCAAGCCCAGGTCCAGGTCCAGGCCCAAGTGCAGGCCCAGCCACAGATCCACACCACGGTACCGGTCAGCCGGAGGGCGGCCAACGAGACGCCGGTAGAGAAGGCGGTGAAAGCAGAGGCGGACAACACCACGCTGGTGTACCGCAGCATCGTCTTCCAGCTCAACTTCGACCAGACCATTCGGAACGAGAAGAAGTTCCGGACGGTGCGGCAGAAGGACGACCTGGTGGTGGTGGTGCAGGTGCACAACCGGCCCGAGTACCTGCGCCTCCTGGTGGACAGTCTGAGAAAGGCGCGCGGCGTGGAGAGCGTCCTGCTCATCTTTAGCCACGACTACTGGTCGCCGGAGATCAACCAGGTGGTGGCCTCCGTCGACTTCTGCTCCGTCCTGCAGATCTTCTTCCCCTTCAGCATCCAGCTCTACCCCCAGGAGTTCCCGGGCAATGACCCCAAGGACTGCCCCAGGGACATCCCCAAGAAAGACGCCTTAAAAATGGGCTGCATCAACGCAGAGTACCCCGACTCCTTCGGCCACTACCGCGAGGCCAAGTTCTCCCAGACCAAGCACCACTGGTGGTGGAAGCTGCACTTTGTGTGGGACAGGGTCCGGGCGCTGAAGGACCACCAGGGCCTGGTGCTGCTCATCGAGGAGGACCACTACCTGGCCCCGGACTTCTACCACGTGCTGAAGATGATGGCCGCCCTGAAGCGCGAGCAGTGCCCCGACTGCAGCGTGCTCTCTCTGGGCAGCTACGGCCACGTGGGCTACTCCAGCAAGGCCAACCGCGTGGAGGTGAAGGCCTGGAAGTCCACGGAGCACAACATGGGCATGGCCTTCAACCGGCAGACCTACCAGCAGCTCATCCAGTGCACGGATGCCTTCTGCACCTACGACGACTACAACTGGGACTGGTCTCTGCAGCACCTGACCGTCACCTGCCTGCCCACCTTCTGGAAGGTGATGGTGTGCGAGGCGCCGCGGGTCTTCCACGCCGGAGACTGCGGCATGCACCACAAGAAGAGCGCCTGCATGCCGGTGAGCCAGAAGACCAAGATCGACAACGTGCTGCAGAGCAGCGGCAACCAGCTTTTCCCCAAGAGCCTCCTCATCACCAAGAGGCTGCCGGCCAACGGGGCGGGTGGCGTGGCGCCCCACGTAAAGAACGGCGGCTGGGGGGACATTAGGGACCACGAGCTCTGCAAGAGCTACCTGCGACTTCAGTGACCTTATCTGACCTTTTGTTTTTTGTTTGTTTGTTTGTTTGTTTGTTTGTTTGATTGATTGATTGTTTTTGCATCCTCTTTAACAGAAAGCCTTTTAAAAAATCCCTTTTCTTCATATTGCCTGTTTTAAATGGACTGTTCCAAATAAAAAGTATGTGCGTTTGGGATGGTGGTCATGGCTGTCTTTTGAGAGATGTGGCACTGATTGACAGATCAGTGTCTCCTTACTCAGAAGCATCTGTCAGGATGACAAAAATAACTGTAAGTGGATTAAGATAAGTTTGCTATGGTCGTCTGCACCCAGAGAGAACTGAGAACCTGACAAAGTAATTTAAAGTTTTGCGCAGTGTTTGAAAATGTGTTAAATGTAGTTGCTCTGACACAGATGCCGAGTTGTGCGCGGTCTTGGCAGCACACTCGGAATGACTAGGCTTTAACATACATCAATATTCCATCAAGAGTTGGGTCATTGGTTCAGTTGAAATTGCTCAAGAATTGTACCAGGGCCCAGGGGAGGTGAGCATATTTTTACATTTAAAATGAGCCCCAGTCCCCTGCCAGAGCTCTGCGTGTGCGGGGCGCATAATTAATCTGGAGGTATTTAAATCGCGTAGATTTCCTGAGATCAAACATATTCCCAAGAGAGGGGCTCTTTGGCCCATTTGCACAAGTGTGCATTTAGTCCCTTACACGTACTCCCATTTCCTCCTCTTCAGCTCTCATGCATTGTCCCATTCCCTCCTCCCTAGTTCTCTACACAGACTCCAATTACCTCCCCCCTAGTTCCCCACAAAGACTCCCATTTGCTCCTTTCAATCCTGCACACAGACTCCTGTTTCCTCCTTTTTAGTCCTACTCCTGTACACGGGCTCACATTTCCTCCTCTTAGTCTCCTGCACAGAATCCTATTACCTCCTTTCAGTCCTGTCACAGACTCCCATTACCTTCTCCTTAGTGTCCTACACAGACTCCCATTACCTCCTCTTAGTCTCCATACACAGACTTGCATTACCTCCTCTTAGCGCCTACACAGACACCCATTTCCTCCTCTAAGTCCCCTACACCCTTAGTGCCCTACACAGACTCCCATTACCTCCTCGTAGTCCCCATATACAGACTCCCATTACCTCCTCCTTAGACACCAACACAGACTCCCGTTTCCTCCTTCTAAGCCCCTGACACGGACTCCCGTTTCCTCCTGCTTAGTACTGCTCTTATTTCATCCTCCTCCTCAATCCACTGCACATACTTCCTCCTTCCTAGTAGCCCACAGACTCCTGTTCTCTCCTAGCATCCTGAGCAGGGAGGTGTGAAAAGCTACAAGCCTGCCAGTAGAAACTCATTTAATCAGTTGTCCAGAGTGTCGATACAAAGACTGAGTCACTCTGCTGATTTGCAGGGACTTGATTCAGTGGACTGGTTCTTCTTTAAATCCTTGTCTCACTGAACACAGGATTTCAATTGACACCTGCCAGTGGTGGAAGAACTCCTCAGTGGTTTCTGTTTCCCCAGAGCAGCAGACTATATATAGTATCTCTTGTTAAACCTTTGTAGATGTTCAGTCTTTGTAGAGTATTTTGATATAATGAAAACTGAAATAACGTGTCGGTGTGAATGTATAAGCTGGGCTGTTAAATGTTAACATCAAGCAAAGATGGCTTTTGACTGGCACGGCTCCTACAAGTGCGTGTAGGTTTGTAGACCTCTATATGAAGCCACACAGAATGTATCTGCAATCCACTCTCAGCTTGTCATAAACCACGCACAGCGCTTCGATCTTACAGAAACGAATGGTGTCATGTTAGTGAGCAAAGTGGCCTTGTTTTAGTGAATATGTCTGGGGTTTGGGGGCTGCATTTTCTTTAAAGCATCTGACACAGTTTCCCTGTCTTCCTCACGCATCTTCAGTGCATATTCTCTGACCCCGGGGGGTGGTATGCGTCCCGTGAACACTACTGTGGGTTTGTGTGTGTGTGTGTGTGTGGGGGGGGTTGTTGAGAGGCATGTGACGGCCAGTGCAGAGGACTGTTGCATGGTCACGTGACGACATGCAGGCCACGACCCCGGGGGCAGTCATGTGACCATAGAGAGGCCACAGCTGGAGCACCAACTGGGTCACCAATTAACCCAGAGCCTCCTCGGGAGCAGTGGGAGACACACTCCTGCACCTCTGTGGGCCTCCTGAAGACCTGTGGGAGCAGTGCTGTGAGCATCCATAGGGAGGGTGAGTGGGGGGAGTACATTGTTCTAATATCTTCCTATCTATCCTCAGGAGGAGAGGTACAGAGGAGGGGGGGGGAGGAGAGCTCTGCCAGTGTCCTCTTGTGCAGAAGGAGGTGCGGATGGGCTAATTAGATCATGCACAGCTGTGATGTTTCACCAACAGTTCAATTGGATAAACTATAGGAAGTGGCCTAGCTA
This sequence comes from Coilia nasus, assembly GCA_027475355.1. Classification (NCBI taxonomy): domain Eukaryota; kingdom Metazoa; phylum Chordata; class Actinopteri; order Clupeiformes; family Engraulidae; genus Coilia; species Coilia nasus. Next base: position 8,634,788 of record CM050219.1, on the reverse strand, counting down.
TAATGTGTGTTTGTGCATATGTGTGTGCGTTTGTGCATGCGTGTGTGAGTGTGTAGGGATGAAGGGCAGCGGTGCTGATTGCTTATTAAAGCTATATTTCTGTTTGTGGTGATGCTGAACATATATTGCTAGGGAGGCAGTATTTGACTCCAGCCAGCAGTGGATGGGGGGCATTATGTAAGAGCTATTGGATAGCTACAGAGCCCTGCAATGAAGCACTCTGCTGCACTATTTCGCACCACTGTGGGTTTGTGTGGACTAGTAAGTTAGTTCACATCGCATTATGTAATAAGGTTTATGACTTTCTGAAAACATTCTGGGACGTCTTACTGCAGCTAATCTACAGTGTTATTTATTGTGTACTAAAGAATGCTACAATACTACACAGCAAAATGATCAGTGTTGAATGGACTCCTACAAAGTTGATTTTAACACTTTTGAGGGTTCATATAGCTCCACACTCTCCAGAGTTAAATGAACACTTTGAAAATGTAAATCCAAAAATATTAAAGTTACACTTTAGGAGTTAAAATCAACTCCCAAATTGTTACTCTGTGTACATTTATGCACATCAAATATATAAGGAGAGAAAGCGATACTCTACACATCCTATGAACTATAAACACATTAGGTTGTCTGACAAGATTAAGAACACTATACAGGTACATTGTTGGTGGCAGGCACAGGGTAGCAAAACCTTCCATTGGGTTCAGCCTGAATGAAACCATTAGATGTTGAACCTACCTGTCTACATGATTTCCTGTTTTATGACTCATGCGTACTCAGCTTGGAAGGAGTTTCCGATGTATACTCTTCAAAACTCTCGTCCACCACTGGAAAAGACATCCCCTCAGTGATCTATACACATACACACCTCTGTAGTTTCACTGTAGTTGGGAGTGTGAAGCTGCCATGACCTACCAGCAGACAAGTGTGTGTGTGTGTGTGTGTGTGTGTGTGTGTGTACATGTACAGTATGTTTTACCTTGGAGTTCTACCACACATTTTATCATACTATTTGGTGCAATAACAACGGAGTATATATTTTTGTTATATTGTATTTTATATGCTATGCTGTAGTAAGTTCAGAGTGTGCAGCCGCCCCCAGTCTGATGTGTGCACGCAGCGCACCCGCATGCGCATGCATACACACACACACACACACACACACACACACACACACACACACACACACACACACACACACACACACACACACACACTTCTCTTATGGAACTCCAGTGTGGCAGACAAGGAGCCTGCAGCTGCTCTGCTCCTCAGTCCTCACACACACAGAGCAGATGTTCCATCTACCCACTTTCACACACACACCACTGTGTGTGTGTGTGTGTTCGTTCCTACTCTGAGACACTGCAGCATCTACAGTTACTAGCCACTACAAACACACACACACACACACAAAGCCATGCACCAGGTTTCTTGCTCTGCTGAACACACAGTCTTGCCTGCTGCTGGATTCCTGCTGCTGGATTCCTGAAAAAAAATACAGATCTGCAGATTTGTCTTTAGGATACCTAATGAGCTCAGATCGGCTTCTTGTGGAAGATTAATGATCAGAAACTTAAACAGGCATTGCAATCACAATTGCATGTACACACACACACACACCCATACAGACTTGCTTGCCTTTGCAGAAGGCTGAGGTATGGTGATGCAATGACAATTGTATGTACACACTCACACACATTTGCGTTGCCCTTGCAGAGGGCTGAGATATTGCCTGATGTGACTCACATCTTTTTCAATGCAGCAGCTGAAGTTGTTGTGTCGACAGTTTTTGCCCTAAGCAGCTGTCTCTGCCATAAACAATCTCTGCCAATCCACACACACACACACACACACCGCCTCAGGAGGGCAGAGGGGAGCTCAGATACTGACAGCCTTGCGCCACAGGCAATGGCCACAGACCGGGCTAAATTAACTCTCCCAGGTAATACGGCGAGGCAGAGAGAGAAGGCTCTCGGTAAAACTCGGACTAAAGGACTGACTGAGAGTCAAATGAGCTAAGTTGTAAGCAACTGGATTTCTCTTTTGGAAGTTGAAGGCGTTTTCACCTTTCATGTGCATGTTTCACAGGCAAAAGGCTTTTTCAGTTCTGTCGGTCTCCAGCTTCACCTTTAGTGTTCCAGAGATATAGCTCCTGGTTCCCTACCATCAGGCCAGAACTGAAGAAGCCTTTTGGATGAAAGGTGAAACATCTCCAAGCTCTAAAAAAGAAGCCCAGTTGCTTGCCTTTGACTACCATGGCCTGGATGAATGAGGATCTTCACAGACAGACTGATTGAGAGACTGTTTGGAGTAAATCGACTCTCGTGGGTAATCCGTGCTGGCAGAGGAGACGCTCGGCTTCAGAGGGGGACATCCCATGTTCAGAATATAAAAGAAGCAGCCACATATTTGTGCCAGCCAATTCACTGAACCAGCTGATCCTAGGTAGACAAGATAATTAGTGTTGAGCGCACAGGCAGAAGGAACTTATGCCAGAACTGTTACTCTCTCAATCCGGTTTGTCCACCTCTGCTTGGCTCAAGAAAGAGGGTGTCACACAGCCCCGTTTGACAGCTGTGTCAGTGTCTAGAGAGGGAGCAGAGAGCAAGCGATGTAGTAATTAAAATGGAAATCAGCCGTCAGGTTTACACCAGGCGAGGGAGATCTCATCTCAACTGGGTGTGCTCCTCTGTGGCAACCCTCAGTCTCATTTAAATGCACCACTGCCACTGCCAAAAGGCGGTGACTACATATTTTGTCAAAACTGCGTTTAGACTGGAAATTGACTTTACAACACCTCATTTGTCTTGTGATTAAATGTCTTGCTTCTTCCTATTAAGAAAGCATCACCACTATTGTACCTACAACGTGTTTTGCCTGGACAGTATGACAACTTCAAAGGCATTTTTACTCAGTTAAGGCAAACAGCAAGGAGTAAACAGCAAGCCTCTGTGGTCTATCGGTCCATCGTTACTCCCCACAGCCTCCATGGTCACAGCACCAGCCTGCCTGTCCCTGGGTGTCATTGCACGGCGGGTGTCATTAACATACTGTGCCTCCTACCCTACAAATACAAACACACATACAGTACCTACAATCCCTCCAAAAACATAAATATACAAATACAAAACGAGCACAAATTCTTCTCATTTCAAAAGATGATAGTGAACTAGCCATGTTAAGTCCCCTTGGCTATGTCTGTGTCCTGTTGGGGCTCTGATTGCCTGAGGCCCCTGGCTGTGTCTCTATGCTCAACAGATGGAAGAGGTGGGCAGTAGAAAGGAAGGTGGACTGGAGGAGGTGATGACACATGGGGCAACCTTTGGGCTTGTTTGAAATGACTGGCTGGCTGAGTGGCTGACTTGAAGCAATACATTCTGCTTTAAAGGAGAACTTCGGTGTAAAATGAAAATCGGCATGTTAAAACATCATACCGAGTTGGTATGTGTACTGAGGAGCAAAATTGATTTAGCCTGTTGCATTCAGAGTTTAACTATTTTTTATCGTTTGTCCCAGAAGGCTAGCAATGGAAGTGGTAGGTGCCCTTAGACGAAGCACGACGGCTACGCTATTTTTAAACCGTTAAAACAGCTCGAAGAAACTCCACACTCCATCGGTAGTACAACAAAGGCCCTGACATTAAAAACGAGGCACTGAGAACTTTGTAAGTGTACACAACATTTATTAATAAAACAGTTTTGACAAGCAGTACCTTGCTGTAGTTTCTCGTCGCCGCCATGATGAAAGTCTGCACAGGTCGATTGACGAACACGAACCAGCAGGAAGAATAGGAGGAGAGGTAGTACAATCAACTTGTTTGGACTTTCATCATGGCGGCAACAAGAAACAACTGCAAACGACTACATGTAAGAACAGCTTTTTAAATAAACGTTGTGTACATTTACAATATTCTCAGTGCTTTGTTTTGAATGCCAGAGGCTTTGTTGTACTACCGAAGGAGTGTGGAGTTTCTTCGAGCTGTTTTAATGGTTTAAAAATAGTGCAGTCGTCATGCTTCGTCTAAGGGCACCTACCACTTCCATTGTTAGCCTTCTGGGACAAACGATAAAAAATTGTTGAACTCTGAATGCAACCGGCTAAATAAATTTTGCTCCTCAGTACACATACCAACTCGGTATGATGTTTTAACATGCCAATTTTCGTTTTACACCGAAGTTCTCCTTTAAGTCATGTGCTATGGTGACGTTCGGAGGAGATTGTCCAAAAACATTACTATTTCAAGTCCAGAATGCATTGCTTTAAGCCAGCCACTCAGAAAGCCAGTCATTTCAAACAAGCCCTTTAACGCCCAACATTGGGCAACATTGTGTTGGGTCTCTAAGGTTGATTGGATGACCCTGGCTGACAGGTTTCCTGCTGGTGACTCAGGTTTCCCTAATAGAAATGGACATAATCCCTCCTGCCTGTGCACTTAATACAGGTGATTTCAGTAATTAGCCAATCTACCTGTCTGAATAGGTGTGTTCCAGATGAACTCCAACTGACCTCCTGCAACAGCGACAGACGACTGCAGGGGCAGGGATACAAACAAGTGAAGTTGGACACTCTACTACCCGTAGATGGCATGGTTGGTCTTGCCACGTTTGCATTCTTCGTCTGTGATAAAATGAAGGAAATTGAAATTTCACTGATCTTTGATGAAAATTGACAATGAAGGTGAATGAGCCAAAACCACTCCCATCCAGGTCAACATGGACAAATTTTACCCAGCATGCATCATAGGCGTAGCCACGGGTGGGCCTGTGCCCACCCACTTGTCAATCAGGCCCACCCAATCAGAAGGCGCTTTAAGTTTGATTGACTTTTAGTAATAAGAAAATAACCTATGTGCTTTGGGCTAGGCCCACCTGATTTTTTTCTGGATCCGCCTATTGAATGATTTTTCTGACATGCATCACAATTAGTCAGTGCTGCGTGATCTTGAATTGGTCAAACCTATATTCATACCTACCCAAGGAGGGATGACAAGGAACACACATATGTACATATGTAGCTTTACATACATGTGCTACATGACCTCAGAGAGTGACCTCTTGTTTTATGTTGTGAATGAACAGAAACAAGGAATGTGCGTATTCAAGATTCTTTTATTATATCTAGACATACATATGTCTTTATGCATTATAAATCTCACAATTTTCCAGAAGTGAAGACCTGTCTATTATTACAATGATCTGACCCCATAAATATTTGAAATTACAATATTTACCAATATAATACAGTCCATTTATTTATCAGACATAATATTAAAATAAACATGTAGTAGATACAAAGATTTCTCTGGTCACGACATCCTTTTGAACAGCAGAGATTCAAAAGCCTCTTCTCTGGCAAACTATTTAGTGCAAATATTTTGTCCTTATATCTGAACAATAATAATAATAATAATAATAATGATAATAACACTATGATTGCAGGATCTCTCGCAGAAAGAACTTCTTGTCCTAGGACCCCTAATGCCAGCATGGTAGTCTCAAAGGAAGTGTTGTTTCATAGTAGTGGTGCCACGAGACACACACACACACACACACACACACACACACACACACACACACACAAGCATGTACACACAAACACTTTCTCTCTCACACACACACACACAGTGTATCAGTGCAAAAGTGCTTGAGCTGTAAGGCTGTTGTGAGGAGCATGTCTCCCCCTCCCATGTCCCTTACAGAGGGGCAGAGACGCCATGATGGACGCCCCATGCCCCAACCACAGTGGCGTGCAGCACAGTGTGTCTAACAATCAACACACAATAACACAAGGAAGGTAGGGAATAAACCGGAAATAGGGATGATGGGGTGTAGTGACGACAAGGTACTAACAACCAAACCAAAAAAAAATCGGAACTAGACATTAGGGAGGATTCACATTCTTCTTCCTCTTCTCCGCAGACTGCCGGAGGACCTCCAGAGGTCCTTCTATGTGTCCGTAAGCACTGCCCCCTTGCAGCCACTGCCCTGCTCTGCACCCTGCACTTTGCCAGCTTCCCTACCCTGCGGCCCTTCATCATGGGCTCTGCCCGCTACCCTGCCCTGCCCTGCTCCCATCTATTCTGGGCTCTGCTCGCTACCTTTGCCTGCTGCCCTCCACCCTGCTCTCTGCCCGCTACCCTACCCTGCTCCCCTCTATCCTGGGCTCTGCTCTCCACCCTGTTCCCTCTATCCTGGGCTCTGCTCTCCACCCTGTTCCCTCTATCCTGGGCTCTGCTCTCCACCCTGTTCCCTCTATCCTGGGCTCTGCTCTCTGCCCTGCCCTCCCTCTATCCTGGGCTCTGCTCGTTACCCTGCCCTGCCCTCCCTCTATCCTGGGCTCTGCTCGTTACCCTGCCCTGCCCTGCCCTCCCTCTATCCTGGGCTCTGCTCTCTGCTCTGCTCACTGCCCTGCCCTACCCTGCAGCCCTCTATCCTGGGCTCTGCTCTCTACCCTGCCCTCCCTCTATCCTGGGCTCTGCTCTCTGCTCTGCTCACTGCCCTGCCCTACCCTGCAGCCCTCTATCCTGGGCTCTGCTCTCTACCCTGCCCTCCCTCTATCCTGGGCTCTGCTCTCTGCTCTGCTCACTGCCCTGCCCTACCCTGCAGCCCTCTATCCTGGGCTCTGCTCTCTACCCTGCCCTTCCTCTATCCTGGGCTCTGCTCGTTACCCTGCCCTCCCTCTATCCTGTGCTCTGCTCGCTACCACAGATAGTGGCAGCAGCCTGGCTCTGTGAGACAAGCAGGGGCTGGCGAACCAGGATTCTGACCCGGGTCTGCAGGCCCCTTCCTGATCTCGATCCCGGGTCCAGTGCCTGACACCATCCCAGCAGGCCTTGAGTGGGCCCGGTCCAAGGAACCCATCCCTGCATGGCGCCACTTTGCTAAGTCGTCCAGCTTGGCTCAGCTCGGCCCAGGCCAGTCCAGTATAGCCAGGTCCAGCACTGCACACCGCCAGGAGGCTACACTGCCGTGCCACTGGGAGAGCTACCTTGGTTCTGGGACGAGAGGAGGCCCTGTGAGGGAGAGAAGATGAGAAAAAAGGTTAACGAATGGACCCATGACATGGCTAGTTTGTTATTTGAAGAATTAAAACAAGAAAGTTTTGTATCTGTATATGCGCCAAAATTAAGTTGCCTTGAATTGTCAATTGAATAATTTTTGGAGCATATACAGTGTTTTTTAGTTGGCTGCCTTTGTCTGTCATGTTTAAGGTTATTTGTTGGATGTGCACACCCTCTCACTTTCACTAGTTGAAGAATGAACCCATGGACATAGCCAGAGAGGTTAGGTAAGTTTAAGTTAGTTTAAGAAGTAGACCCGTAATGACGTCACTGAAGCTCACCCCAAAAAAATAAAAAACAGAATAAGAGGTCAGCCCATTTAAGCGACCCTAACAGTTAATCTTTAATTTAGGATCCCACCCAGGGTTCAGAGTAACCTTTCGAGCATACACCACCACTCATCAGACCTGACACATCAGTGAGGCCAACTTCTTATGAACTCAGACTGAGTCCTCTGAAAGAAGCTGAAGAACTAAGAACTTAAAGCCATCGCATACCAGTGACTGTATTTTTCATTTTCATTATTATTTTTTTATTCCTCATGTTGCTTATGTTTAACTGTTGCGAAACACTTTATATCTGTCTGTTCTGAAAGTTCAATAAAATAAAAATGTGTATTTACTTGTGTAAAAGTGTTAATTTCTAATATTTTATTATCGTTTTTCTTTTTCTTGATTTTAAATTTTCTGTACTGATCTTTTTAAGCATACTAAGCATAATCCTCTGCTAGGTTCATTTTTTATTTAGGCTGCCATGACACAGCATGAGGAATAACGCTTACAGTGCTGCCTGCTGCATATCGTCGCTGTCCGGTGGAAAATAAATGTATAAAAAAAAATTCTTTCAGCAAGTTGAAAAAACATGTATTTTCTAAATAACTGAACATTGTGATGCCAAAATTGGTCCTGCGTCTTGACACATGGTCATGTGCTGGTATGTTAAATATTTCTAAAAGTCACAAACTGATATGAAGACTGATCTGTTGTTTAATGAAAAAAAAAAAAATTGACTTAAGAGATTTGCTCCCAACAGCAGCGATAGGGAGCTGTGATATACAGGACTGTGATCCTGCAGGGCTGCTCAGAGAAGGAATTGGACGCTACACTGCACCATGTCGTGTTATTCCTAAAACAGTGGCCTGGGTGGAACATTCCGGTTAAATAATTAAAGAACCCTGAAACGTCTGGGTGGGTTTGGAACGCTGCCAACTCCGGCTCGTGACGGAGTGTGTGTGTCTCTAGGTTACATTACAAATCACACAAACGTCAATTCATGATGGAGGAGCAACACAGGTCAGCTTCACTGCCAAAACCTTTGCACACAATTAGAATTTGGTCTTCTTGTTCTATGCTTGCACATATTGTGAGCAGGCGATGATATAATGCTTCCCACCTTGCCTTTTCACACACACACACACACACACACACACACACGCACACACACACACACACACACACACACACACACAACCCTGTCTATGTAAACAAACACGCACACACACACACAGTGGTTTGTGAGCAGGTGATGATATGCTTCCCACCTAGCCTTTTCTCACACACACACACACAGGCACAGTGGTGTGTGAGCGCCCCACCTTGGCTTTTCACACACACACACGCACACACACACACACACACACACACACACACACACACAGTGGTTTGTGAGGAGGCAATGATATAATGCTTCCCACCTTGCCTTTTCTCACACACAGACACACACACAGACACAGACACACACAGTGGTGTGTGAGCGTCCCACCTTGCCTTTTCACACACACACCCACACACACACACAGTGGTGCATGAGCGTCCCACCTTGCCGGGTCTGGCCCAGGTGCAGACGAAGCCCTCCTGGCAGGCGGTGACGAGGCAGTCGTGGAGGAAGATGAGGACGGTGAGCCTCTCGTGGGCGACCTTCTTGCACACCAGCGGCTCCAGCAGGGGCACGTCCTCCATGCGCGGGCACAGTGGCGTGCCCAGAGTCCTGGGCAGCGTGGTGGCGGTGGCGGTGCCCGGCTTGGTGCCCGGCTGGTTAAGCCGGTCGTTACCCTTGCTGGCCGTGTGCGTGGCCAGGCTGTGGTGGCGCCGGTGCTCCTTCTCCTGGTGCTGGCGGTCCTTACGCGTCTCGTGCAGCGCCAGCGTGGCGAACTTGTGCACGCCCGTGGCGATCAGCGCGCTGTCCATGATGCTGCTGCCCACGCCGCCGGACTTGACGGGGTGGCTGTTGGGGGTGCTGCCGCCCCCTGGTGCGCTGGAGTGGGGCAGGCTGTTGGAGCGTGGAAGAGGGCCGGAGAGGCAGTTGGCCTGGGCGGGGTGCGAGGCTGTGCCCACATCATCCCCCCCACCACCACCACCACCGGTGGTGCCGTTGATGGTCGTGGTGCAGTTGGTGGTGGTGGTGGTGGCGGAGGCCTTCATGACGTTGGTGTGTGTCCGCGTGCGGGACAGCGGCAGGTGGGGGAAGAGGATGTCCTCGGTCAGGTCCCAGAGGCACAGCTGCGTGTCCTGCCCCACCGAGCCGAACCGATAGGTCACGCTCAGGCCACACCCGTCCGTCGAGTTGCATTTGGAGAGCCGCGATTGGGCGCTGTTGGCGCGTTCCCGCCCCCCGCTGTGCTGCGTCTGCTGCTGCTCCTGCTGCAGGTCCTCGTCACTGCCGCTGAACTCGCTACCTGCAGCACACACACACACACACATCCATTATATCACTCCGCTACCAGCCCCCCACACACACACATCCATTATATCACTCCGCTACCAGCCCCCCCCACACACACACATCCATTATATCACTCCGCTACCTGCCACTACCACCCACACCCCCTCCCCACACACACACATCCATTGTATCACTCCGCTACCTGCCCCACACACACACACATCCATTATATCACTCTGCTACCCGCCACACACACACACACACACATATCCATTATATCACTTTGCTACCTGCCCCACACACACATACACACACACACACACACACACATCACTCCGCTACCTGCCCCACACACACACATCCATTATATCACCTCATTACCTGCCCCCCACACACACACACATCCACTATACCACCTCATTACCTGCCCCCCACACACATACATTATATCAGTCCGCTACCTGCCCCAAAAACACGCAAACACATTATATCACTCCGCTACCTGCCCCACACACACACACACACACACACACATTATATTACTCCGCTACCTGCCCCACGCACACACATTATATTACTCTGCTACCTGCCCCACACACATCCATTATATCACTCCGCTACCTGCCCCCCACCCAAACACACACACATTATATCACTCCACTACCTGCCCCACACACACTCGCATCCATTATATCACTCCGCTACCTGCCCCCCACCCAAACACACACACACACACACACTCACCGTCCCCACCCACGCTGGTGGTGCAGGGGTCGAAGGCCACCACGCTCACCCAGGACTTGTGCCCGTGTCCCCGGGCAATGACGCGCTGCTCGGCCAGCGACCACACCGTCACCAGGTCGTCCTCGCCGCCCGCCACCACCAGCCGTCCGTCGGGCGACCAGCACACGCACAGCAGCCCGCCAAAGTAGCTGCGCATGGAGCCCGTCAGCAGCGGTGCCGTCTCACCGCCACCGCCACCGCCCTCGTACGCCAGCACGCGCAGGAAGCCGTCCTGGCTGGCGCAGGCCAGGTGGCGTCCGTCGGGCGAGAAGGCCACCTCGTTGAGCGTGCCGCGGCCCAGCGTCCAGCGGCACAGCGGGTTGCGCGGCTGTTTGCTCTTGCAGGCGTGCAGGGCCACGCCCTCGGCCTGTCGCAGCAGCGCGTAGTGGGGCGCGGCCGTGCCGCAGGGCCGCTCGGCGCTGTACAGGTACAGGCAGCCGCTGGCGTGCGCCACCACGAACAGGCTCTCCGAGCCCGGCACCCACCGCACGCACGTCACGCGCGACTTGTCAATCAGACGCTGCGGGAGGGGAGGGGACAGGTCAGGGTCTCACTCTCACTCACTCACTCACTCACACTCTCTCTCTCTCTCTCACTCTCACTCTCTCTCTCTCTCTCTCTCTCTCTCTCTCTCTCTCTCTCTCTCTCTCTCTCTCTCTCTCTCTCTCACTCTCTCACTCTCTCACTCTCTCACTCTCTCACTCACTCTCTCTCTCACTCTCTCTCTCACTCTCTCTCTCACTCTCTCTCTCACTCTCTCTCTCACTCTCTCTCTCTCTCTCTCACACACACACACAGGACATGTCAATTAGCCATTCTTTGAAGAGAGAGAGTGAGAGAGAGAAGGGTCAGACAGACACACACACACAGACACAGACACCCACACAGACACTATGCACACCACTTCAAACTTGTCAATCAGCCACACAATCAGACACAATCAGACACACAAGCAGGTAGTGCATGTATGTCGACCTGTCAATCAGCCTCTGTGTGAGGAAAGAGAATGGGTCACACACGCACGCATACACACACGTACATGCACGCACGCACGCACACACCACCTCAGACTTGTCAATCAGTTTCTGTGTGAGGGGAGAGAGGGAAAACAGGTCATACACACAGACACCACCTTAACTTATCGGTCAGTCCCTGAGAAGGGAAGACAGAACAGGACACACACACACACACACACACACACACACATACAGACACACCCACACGTATCACTCTGACTTATCAATCAGTCTCAGTGATGAGGAGATGGATCAGGTCAGACACACACCCAAACATACGTCACCTAAAACAGGCCAGAGAGAACAGGCTAGACACAGACAAAGACACAAAAACACACAGACACAGGCTCTCTTTGGGAAGAGGAGGTCTCTCTCTCATACACACACACACACACACACACACACACACACACACACACACATCTCTGTGACTTAGCAATCAGTCTCTGTGAAGGTAAGAGAAAACAGGCCAGACACACAGACAGACACAGACACCACCCTTGACTTATAAATCAGCCTCTGTTTGGGAAAAGGAGGTCTCTCTCTCACACACAAACACACACACACACACACACACACATCACTTTGACTTAGCAATTAGTCTCTGTGAAGGTAAGAGAAAACGGCCCAGAAACAGACACAAAAACACGCAGACACACACACACACACACACACACACCACCCTTCACTTATAAATCAGCCTCTGTTTGGGAAAAGGAGGTCACACACACACACACACACACGTCATCCATGACTTGTCAAACAGTCTCTTTGTAAAGGGTGAACAGACGTTGACTGTATACATCTTTTATACAGTCAACGACACACACACACACAGACACACACACACACACACACACACACACAATCCATGACCAATCACACACATCATTAATGGCTTATCACACACAGTAGCCTCAGTAAATAGCAGATAAATCATCTTCTTTAAAAGAAGACACACAGGGAGAGGGAGGGCATTTGAGTGGATGTGATTCTGACAACAGGTCAGACAAAAGACACACACACACACACACACACACACACACACACACACACAGATGAACGCCTGCTACTGTGACCTCTGGCCTGAGGCTGTGACTCCAGAGCAGAAGAGGGAGAGACCGTCATTCTTCTCTCCTGATGCCTAGCACAGACAGACACACACACACCACCGAAACCTTTTACACACACACACACAAACACACCACTGAATCCTTTTCAGATACACTCAGTCAAACATAGTCACTAGATACATGTCACTCTTCCTTCATGATGCCTAGCACAGACACAAACTCCACCTAAACCTTTTAGACACACACACACACACACACACACATACACACACTACACTAAAACCTCTCAGGGTTCACACAGACTCACATACAACGCAAATTCTTCTTTTGTGATGCCTAGTCAAGACGGGCACATAAGAGCGCATGCACATACACATACTCACACCTTTGAAATCTTTTAGGATACACACAGACTCTCTCTCTCAAAAACACACACACACACGCACAACATGCATGTAAATAAGTGTCATTCTTCCTCCCGATGCCTAGCATAGTCAGACACACACCACACCACTCAACCCTGTTAGATGCGCACACACACCCACACAAAAGTGTCATTCTTCCTTCCTGATGGCTAGCATAGGCAGATACACTTAGACCACCGAAACCTGTTAGGACACACACACATACCACTGAAATCTTTTAGACACACACACACCACTATTTGCCTGGCTGCTGTACACCAGCAATGTGTTGCCACATACATAAGTAGCTTACTAGTTTCACTTGCTCTAACTTCCTTGACTGACTGACTGCACATTATTACAGACACCTCTATACATTTTTGAATGTTAAGTGATGGACAGCCCGGGAGAAATTCGAAATGTGATCAAACTTGCCAAAACGGGAGTCTATGTGTGTTTTACTGTGGAAGAAGTGATACATTTAGGGCATTAGGACATATTTTAGCAGCCAGTCAATGGTAAGAGAGCCTAATCATTTTTTTTTTTGACAAAGACATTTTTAGACACCTTTTGCGAGTGCTGATTTGAAACCCTGGACCTGGACATAGCCTCTGCTTTGGGCAGCAGCAAGGGCCTCTATTGGGACTGCTGCGGTGGTAGAGGTAATATCTGCCCAGCGGTTCACACATGCAACCTGATAAGAGCACTTCATCTATTATTCACACCTTCACCTGAGCACTAATTCACCACTACAAGGGTCCGCACCCAACACCTGTGTTAACTCACCTGTATAGTGCAACTCAGGCTGCCTTTGTTCCCACAACCGTGGAAAGCTTGTTTGATAAGTTGGCCACCCCCACTTGGCCATTCCCCCACTTCTCAAACACACATAGCTAACATCTCTATGTATCTTTGCATTACACACTTAATATTCCAAAGGTATCTTGCACACTACATTACGCCATTAGGTGCACTTCATGCCCACTCTGTGTACTTGTCTTATATATAATGCCCTACTTGTACATTATGTCCCACTTGTATATTATGTGCCTATATGGTTAATATTGCCTATATGAAGTGCCTATATGTATATTGTCCATCTCTATTGTACACAACGTGTCTTTATATTTGTATTTGTCTATTAAAAGTATACTACTACATGTCTATATGTTCAATGTATAGAGAGCTAACATCTGCTGGAGTCAAATTCCTTGTCTATGTCAGTATACTTGCTTTCTTTTTTGACAGGGTTTGTTTAAATGGTGGCTTTTAGATACTTTTAGATATGTACATGACATAGCCTTGTTTTAAAACAGTAAACTGATTTTGAGTCACCCAAGTTGTTACGCATAGTGCAATAACTTAGAAAAGACTGTGTACGTGGGACATCGACCGAATCTACAGAAGTGCTGTGATATGAAAGTCTGACATGTGTGGTTGCATGCATGTGTTTCAGCTTAAAATCACATAGTGATTTCCTATATTTTCTGTCTGAACTGGCAGAGGTCTCGTGCACTATTTCACATGTCGGGAAAAAAAACGTATGTGTGTGTGTGTCCTCACCTCCTCATTAAACAGCTTGCTGGTCTCCTTCTTGATGGGGTCGATGAGCTGCACCTGTCCTGCGGAGAAGCCCACGAGTAGCGAGACACTGTCGGCCGTGGCCGTCACGTGGTTCAGGTCGTGGCACGTGGGCTGCGTCCCCTTATAGATCCGCTTGTCTATGGGCTTACTGAGGTCCGCAGCCTGCCAACACACACACACACACACACACACACACACACACACACACACACACACACACACACACACACACACACACACAGGCATTATTAGTCTTTTCTCTCTTCTTTCAAAGTCTGAGATCTACAACCTAATTTAGACACACTTGCAAACAGTTACCACGATGCTAGCTAGTTAAGTAGGCATGCTGATGCTGTGTGCGTCTTTGTCTACATGCTTACATAATACTGTCTGACTTACACACTGACTCACTCACTCACTGACAGACACACACAGACACACTCACTCACAGAAATTTGTATAGGTTTTATTCAATAAGGTGTATGTGACACATCCTGTCTGTGAAGCAGATGAACTGATAAATGCATCCATTTGCCTTTTCCGCATTAGTGTAATAAAAACACACAAATAACAGATGATCAAATAGAGAAGTGGTCTAAATAAAGCATGCAACTTCCTTCCCTATTCTCTTCCACAGGGGTTGAGCTGGGCTTTGTCAAAAACACACAAACATCAAGCCCGCAAAGTGACTGTGTAAGCACATGTGAATGTCACTAATGTACAACATGTAGTAGGGTATCCAAGGAGCCTTTTCTTATGACAGGTGACTGAAGACTTATGCAAGACCAAATAGGACAAGCCAAAATTATTGGTCAGTTTACAGAAGGCCATCCCAAAGCACCTAAAGCATCACAGTTTTTTTTTTTTGAATCTGTTGTCAGTGAATCATTTTAAATTTCTACTGTACTGTATCTTTTGTATGCCACATTTGTATATTTTGTAATGTGTTGTATTGTATTATATTGTTTCTATCAGAAAACAAGACACTTGTGCGCCAAGGAAGATACTAGGAAGATACACAATACTATTGTGGATGTTAATGTTTTGTAAGCTACTGAATGTCTACATTTCCTCTGGCATCAATAAAGAGTCGGTCTACCTTGGGCAGGATGAGGTGTCATGGCTGTCACCCACCGCACAGTTTGCCCTGCTGTCTGCAGAGACTGGCACCAAGGCACAGATTAGCCAGACATTTTGGCTCTGACCCGGGCTACGGTTACACTGGCTCACACTTGATGGTAATGCAAAGTGAAAAAGCATGATTGCACACAGAAAAGGGGCCTTGGAGGGGAATGTGTATTTAAGCCTGCAATACGATTGACTGCCAGTAGGTGGCACCCACATCCCAGGCATCAGAAACTTCTCCAGAGGTCTCCAGGAACTTGAGGGAAGAGTTTTCCTGCCAAATTATGCCTCAAGGGCAGGTCACACACACCTGTAAAAGACCTGTCCTTCTACATCATACACAATACTACAACCATATGTTTTTGAGGTCCAATGTACAAATACTTGGGAAAAAAGATATGGATATTTGGCACAAGTGTGCCTGAAGCATCCCCATTGCAACCTTACAGCCTTGCTTCCAGTGTCTCGAGTTCCTTGTCGCTTTTCATTGGCAGTGTGAAGTCACTATACAAGTACATGTTTACATTCACACAGTGTCTACTAAAAGTTTATTTAACACTCCCTAAGGGGTTTTATCGACTGCTTATGGGGGGTCATACGAAGAGAGTCACAATGTTGAAAAGAAAGGTTTCCCAATCAAAGACATGCAACATGGGATAGCAGCAGCCTGCTCACACCCATCAGTGCTCTGTAAACTACTGCCAGTCCTCTGACTATCTATGCACTGAGCGTAGCGCCACTGTTAAGAAAGAGTTTGCCAGCTGCCAAAGCCTACACCCACACTGACTGATTCGGCATCTGAACTCAAGTTATGAACAGTCATAACTCTTATCTGGAATGACAAACTTAAATCTACCTGATAACATGCAACACAAACAACTGTACAATGTAGTAAATGTATGGCTTACATTTTAGGTTTAAAAAAGATACAGAATTAGTGAAGAAACTGATGTGATCAGATGTTTTCTGTTCCATTATGAATATAATGACTACTCATTATAACGCGTTGAGAAACATCAGTTGTCATGCCCTTTGATATGCGTACATGTTGACATATCGACGTGGGAGGGAAGTGAGAGGTTTGTTATTTCTGCACCATCAGCACTGAACTGACCTCGCCCTTTAGACGGTATACGTTTTCGGGTGTGCGTTTCCTCCTCTTTCCCCATATAACATGTCAGTCTAGATATGACTTTAGCTACAACTTCTCCTGGAGGGAAAAAGTCTTATAGTCTTGATTGTTACTCGTTTCAGTTGCATAGAGTTACTGACTAGACAGACAGGCGTGCCTGAGCACCCAAGGTTAAAACCCAAGTGAGAACTGAGCGTTTCAGGTGCAACAACCCACAGGTGGGTGAGAAGCGACTCGACAGCTAAATAACATGACGCTAGACGGCCAGACGGTATTTAACAAGCTGTCTGGGTAAGGTTGGTACAGAACTACAATCACTATCACGGTTCTTTAAGCAAGGTGAAACCACAATAAACTAGGCATGATTGATTTACTTTAAAACAAACTGTCAATGGGCAAACCACACCAACACTTCCAGAAAAAAACACACACAAACTTTTAGCACAAAGGTGCCATGACACTGCATACTGTTAGGCGATTTGATTAAGCCTACCTTTCTCACGCCTTTGTAAATATAAAAGTAGAGTTCCCGGCCCACATTGAAACAGATTCTGTCGCCGTTACCGGACTGGTCGTTGACGTTAACGAAGGAGACTTTGACGGGGTTTGAACCCTGTGAGTTGAAAGGCACTCTGTTCGGACGGCTATATTCGGAGTGTGTGAGAAGTTTGTAAACCCCTTCCCGAGTGGTGAACTGAGTTTTAATTTCGTTCATCTCCTTCCCACCTCCCTCCACCGCCATCTTGGAATTTTGCATTCATCCTCTCTGGAGCCCGGATCTTACTCACTGCAGCTGCGCAGTATGCTCTGGTCGTCACATGCTTTATGTTGCAAAGGGATGGCTTTACTGGTGTGTGCACATGGTTCCATCAAAATAGGTAATTTGCAAGTGTGCCTCAAAAGTGTATCTGATATAGATATTATGGGGCGATGAAAGGCAAATGACAAAATTCAACCAGGGAAAGGACAAAATGCAGCTGCAGAGGGGCATCACAGAAGTGCTCCTGTCAGCCTTAACAGAGGGCCAACCCCTGCTGCTGACACATGCTTCAGTTCTTATCTCTGATTGAAACCTGCAGGCCTGGTCTATCTGTGAGCTGCCATCAAGCAGAATGTCCCCTTGTCGCGACCAGCTGTGACGTTGACAGGCGTATACAGCCTGCGACCCTGCTATCCGGAAGGTTCTCCCCGGTGACTGACAGGCACCCTCTGTGATCCCAGACCCTTACAAGGACAGATGCAGGGTATGGCATTGGACACCCAGACACCCCACCTCAACCACTCCCATTAGGCTCCCCCCACTGTGGACAGTGAACTTTCTGGAACCTTCCAAATGGATGTCTCGAGAAAAGTAGACCCCCATAGTATAAAAAGAGAGAGGCTGGCTGGTGCCTTTGCAGAAAGAGTGAAAGAACATCAGCCGGAACACCTACAGAGGCATTTCCAGCAGATCTTGAACACTGAGGCTGTCCTGAAGTGATTCATTCCAACTGAAAAGGTAAGTTTTTTTTTTTTTTTTCATTTTAACTTTCAACATTTCAAGATGTTTTCCGCTACATAATTATTTTACTGAAACATGGTTAACTTGTAACATTCAAATTATTTTAAAAAGAATGGTGATTTTATCAAAACATTTGCTGTAAAATTTTTAAAACAATGAATCAAACTTAATCATCCTTATTCATATTTTGTTTTTGCACCAACATATAAGGGATAAAAGTAGGTAGCTGAATGACATGCTTGTTCATGGGATATATTTCTGCTTGGAGCACATGGCTTGCAGCAAGGCTCAAAGTCACAGGAGAGGGGAGCTGTTTAGTCAGAGAGCTTCATGACTGTAAACTACACTGAATAAAACATGCTTTCCATAATTTGTATACAAGTGGGATTTCCAAGATTAATTATTGTAGCAAAATTATACAATTCATGGAGATTATTGTCACCCTCTAAGAATTACAGTTTGTGGTTTTCACAAATAAAACATATTTAAAAGCTGCAATTTAATCTTTTAAATTTCATTGAGTAATTGAAGGTTCTTCTTTAAACAAAAAAAGGTAGTTTGTATGTGTGAAGTAACAGAACCGGCGTCGTACATGCCGACCACATGTGTTCCCTTCCTCCATCTTCAAAGGCAGGGTTTGATTGACAGGTGGTAGACATGGCAGCTGGTCTCAGAGACCGGAGAAAAAAAGTGTCAGCTGCAGACGTCTTTCTCTATCAACCATTTGGTCCAGTCCTTCCAAGCCTTTGAGTCAGCAGTGTCTTACATGTTACTGTGTGCTGCAGGATTGCATAATATTCACTGTCAGGATTTTTAAGCGAAGACCCCACAATATATATTTAGCAGAAGTAGATTTTAAGAAAAAAGGTAATGTTAGCGAAATATCACAATGTACGTTAGGTGATTATATCTTTTTTTTTTTTTACTGTGATTTTCTTACTGTTATTTTTACTGTGATATTTATTGAGACCGAGGCATACTGTAGTACTCTTTGTAATTTGCAAGACAAACTTGCTAAGCTGTGTGATGGATGATGGACGTGTTTGCTTCCACAGATGCCAGAGGCCAAGAACGTCATGGCAGAGGAGGTGGAGACCTTTGCCTTCCAGGCAGAGATTGCCCAGCTGATGTCCCTGATCATCAACACCTTCTACTCCAACAAAGAAATCTTTCTCAGGGAGCTTATCTCCAACTCCTCAGATGTGAGTTCACAACAATTAAGTGTCCAGTGTTACGGTCATTCTGGTTAAGAATATTGCTTAGAATACTTCTCAGCTCATATGAAATTGTTTAATTTGTATAAAAAAGGTAATGTCATCAAATATTATTGTTAGTGAAATAATTTCATTATTTTATTTTACCATCTACTTTGACAGAACTGTCCTAAATGTTGTTTTCCGTGGCCTTATCTGTTTTGCAGGCCTTGGACAAGATTAGATACGAAAGCTTGACAGACCCCAGCAAACTTGAGTCATGCAAGGATCTAAAAATTGACATCACCCCCGATGCACATGCAAGGACCCTCACACTTGTTGACACAGGCATTGGCATGACCAAGGCCGACCTTATCAACAACCTGGGCACCATCGCCAAGTCTGGCACCAAGGCCTTCATGGAGGCTCTGCAGGCTGGAGCCGACATCTCCATGATTGGACAGTTCGGCGTGGGTTTCTACTCCGCCTACCTGGTGGCAGAGAAGGTGACCGTCATCACCAAGCACAACGATGACGAGCAGTACATTTGGGAGTCTGCTGCTGGTGGCTCCTTCACTGTAAAGCCTGATACAGGTAAGTTGCATATTTTTTCTATCTCTCTAGCCAGTTAAGTCTGCCTGTTTGTTCACACTGCCCTGTCAGTGAGAGGTGAAGCTCAGCCTTGGTTTTATCCAACAGGTGAGCCCATTGGCCGTGGCACCAAAGTCATTCTTCACCTGAAGGAAGACCAGACAGAGTACACAGAGGAAAAACGCGTCAAGGAGATTGTGAAAAAGCACTCCCAGTTCATTGGCTACCCTATCACACTCTATGTAAGTTATAGTGGATCAACAAGGCACTGCAGCTTCCTTTTGTGTAACCTTCACTGTGCCCCTTCTGTTGTGGTTTTGTGATATGACATGGGCCTACTTTCTGCTGTAAATTAATTTATTAGTTATTAGCATTATAAAGTAATACTTTTCATTCACAAATATTTTGTATGATTTTGATTTATTCAAATGAAGCTCCAGACATATTATACATAACGTTGTTCTCAGGTTCAGAACTGTATTTTTAAATTATTTACTGTGTAATATATATATATATATATAATCATACAGATACTCAAACATGTGTATAGTAATGTAATTACATGTTTTCTGTTACAGGTGGAGAAACAGAGAGAGAAGGAGGTTGACCTTGAAGAGGGTGAGAAGGTCGAGGAGGTTGACGCAGCAGAAGACAAGGACAAGCCCAAGATTGAGGATGTGGGCTCAGATGAGGACGAGGACTCCAAGGACGGCAAAAACAAGAGGATGAAGAAGGTGAAGGAGAAGTACATCGACGTCCAGGAGCTGAACAAGACCAAACCACTCTGGACCCGTAACCCTGACGACATCACCACTGAGGAGTATGGAGAGTTCTACAAGAGCCTGACCAATGACTGGGAGGATCACCTGGCTGTGAAGGTGAGAACACTAATGGCTGGAGACACCTGACCTGAAGTATTACTCTTATAACAATAAGATTATAAAATCACTACCACAATCATTTGTACTTTTGTTCACTAATATTTGTTTTTTATTTTGCCGCCCACAGCACTTCTCTGTGGAAGGACAGCTGGAGTTTAGGGCTCTGCTCTTCATGCCCAGAAGAGCAGCCTTTGACCTCTTTGAGAACAAGAAGAAGAGGAACAACATCAAGCTGTATGTGCGCAGAGTCTTCATCATGGACAACTGCGAGGAGCTGATTCCAGAATATTTGAGTGAGTTCCTGTTTTATTTTATCGTTTGTTTTAAAGCTGTTCTGACTGACGTGCTGGGCGGGCATTAAGTTGCCTAAGCAACCGCCCATTTGCTCTCTCTGGCTGAGCTGCTCTTGTGGAAGAGATTCATAATTTATATAATTTTTATAATATTGAGTGCTAAGACTACATTTATTTGTCAAACCTCACAAACATTTGGTTACCTTTTCATCTAAAAAGACATGACACAAAAGAAACAGGTTTTCCTCCTTTCCTTTCTTCAGGTTAATTACAACATCTGCCCCCCTCCCCGTCCCACCCCTACCCCTTACCTCCATGTCAACATTTAACTCTAGTTTTTATATTATTTTGCTATCCTACTCCATTACATTCGAATCGCTTTATTTATATTACCAGACTTCATTCGTGGTGTGGTGGACTCTGAGGATCTTCCCCTGAACATCTCCAGAGAGATGCTGCAGCAGAGCAAGATCCTGAAGGTCATCCGCAAAAACCTGGTCAAGAAATGCCTCGAGCTCTTTGCCGAAATTTCTGAGGACAAGGACAACTACAAAAAGTTCTACGAGCAGTTCTCCAAGAACATTAAGGTGGATAAAAAGCAAAAAAAAAAATGTTCTATTAAATAACTAACCACCCTAACCTGGCTCTGGCCCAAAGCATATTCAAATAGCCTTAAATGCCCAGATGTGAAACCCATGCCTGTACATTTCCAAGCACTATATACTAGTAGTTCAATGACAGAACCATTTTAAAAATATGTCTTTATTTAAACTTATGCTTGTTTACTCTTCTCCAGTTGGGTATTCATGAGGACTCCCAGAACAGGAAGAAGCTGTCTGACATGTTGAGGTACTACACCTCCAACTCTGCGGATGAGATGGTGTCCCTCAAGGACTACGTGTCCCGCATGAAGGAAAACCAGAAGCACATCTACTACATCACTGGTGAGGAGCACTCCTAAAACTGTAAAGTAAAACAATGTAATATTATTGTAATATAATATAATATAAAGTAAAGTCATCTATCCTATCTCCTACTCCTTCTTGAATCGATTGAAATGATACCACTGGATAAAGATACTCTGTTATGTGGACAGGAGGATACAACATGTGCAAAAGCTAATGTATCACAATATATTTGTTTGCTTACTCCAGGTGAGACAAAGGAACAGGTGGCAAACTCAGCCTTTGTGGAGCGCCTCCGTAAAGCTGGTCTGGAGGTCATCTACATGATTGAGCCCATTGACGAGTACTGTGTCCAGCAGCTGAAAGAGTACGACGGCAAGAACCTGGTGTCTGTGACCAAGGAGGGCCTGGAACTCCCAGAGGACGAGGATGAGAAGAAGAAACAGGATGAGCTGAAAAACAAATTTGAGAACCTGTGCAAGATCATGAAAGACATCCTGGACAAAAAAATTGAGAAGGTATAACGTGTATGTTTTATTGTTCTTTATTATTTCTGTAAAGTGTCCTTTGGTGTTCTGAACGGTGCTTATAATTAAAATATATTATTATTATCTGTGTGTCAGATACTTTGCAGTGTCGATATGAGTTTGACTATCTTTAGCCTTACCTTGTAAGACCATATAGACACATAAAGTGTATGTCCCAGCACATAACATCCTGACCTACCTCATCCAGGTTACTGTGTCCAACCGCCTGGTCTCCTCACCCTGCTGCATCGTGACCAGCACGTACGGCTGGACGGCCAACATGGAGAGGATCATGAAGTCCCAGGCCCTGAGGGATAACTCCACGATGGGCTACATGACAGCAAAGAAGCACCTTGAGATCAACCCCGCACACCCCATTGTCGAGACGCTGAGGACAAAGGCCGAGGCCGACAAGAACGACAAGGCGGTGAAGGATCTGGTGATTCTGCTCTTCGAGACGGCTCTCCTGTCCTCTGGCTTCACCCTGGAGGACCCACAGACACACGCCAATCGCATCTACAGGATGATCAAGCTTGGTCTCGGTAAGGCACCCATTTGTATAACCCAGTTATCGACCCATGCATTGATCTGGTATTACTATAGTTTACAAGTTTGGAGGGGCATGGGCGTGGGGAGCATATAGCTGCATAAGATAAGGGAGGGGGTGTTAGATGGGAGGGGGGGGGGGGTGGTAATGCAAATTGTCATTGTGTGCCACTTCATCATATATCTCTGGCTGTGTGTTTTAGGCATTGATGACGATGATGCCATCGGCGATGACCTCCCCCAGCCCAGCGAGGAGGATATGCCAGTTCTGGAGGATGACGAGGAAGACACCTCCAGGATGGAGGAAGTTGATTAGACAATTGTAAATGGTTCACGTTTATTTTGTTGGATTTTATTTTATATTATTTTATTTAATTTTTTTTTTGCAAACACACTGTACATTTCATTAAACTTTCTGTGATATTTGTTGAAATAGAAACTAGCTACTCATCATGAAGACATACCATCTGTAATCTGAGGTCCACTGAATGTTTTTTTTTTCTTTTGTTATTTTCCTTTTTTTAATGATCATGTTTCATATATCATTTTTTAATCAAAGCAACTGAGATTTATAATAAAATATATTTAACTCAAGAGAGCCTTGTATTTTACATACTATTTTCTCAAGTAGATGTTTAGTGCGAATTAATTTTCTGGAATGTGCATTATTGTTGCCACTTTTTTTGTTTTTGTTTTTTTGACTGCTTTATAAAAACTGTGACACCAGAATGAAACCAGAATATTCTCCTAAAAACCACGTGGGTGATTTTATAGAGGCGGTGCCCAAACAAAGCACACCTCCTAGAAAGTTCATCACCGTTGTTAAGGGAAGGGGGCGTGGAGTGGCTGCTTGATTGACAAGGATTCCTTCTCACATTGGTGACGCCCTGCCGGTAGGGTTGACTTGAGAAGATTCCAGACGGTTCTGGAAAGCGGAGTTTCTCGAACACTCCGAAGGACGGTATAAAACCGGGCACCGCACATTTTTGTCATTCTCGAAAGCAGCCGTTTCGATTTGGCAGGACGTGTACAGGAGACAAGTGGAACAGCATTTTTTGTGAGAATAAGTTCTTAGGTGGTTGTTAAAGGGAACAAGTTAAGGTAAGAAGAACACATCAGACAACGTTAATTGTGTCCAGGATAAATCAAATAAAGGCATGAGAAGTAAACAGCCGACAAACTTGAAATTGTTAAACTATATCACAAATTATAACGATGTTGATGCATTTTAGAAAGTGTATTTAATGACCAAAGAGGGTTTTTACAAGACGATGTCAATTCATAATGGGAAGATTGTGACCTGGTTGACAGGGTAACCATATCGCCCAACGTTTATTAGCTATCTATGGCTAGCTTAGCTTAGCTTTGCTGCGCTGTCAGCCGGTGGAGCACGTTTTCGGTCAGTAGCGCAGCATCTAGGCGCTCTGAATTGCTAGCCTGCTATCCTGGCTAGCTCTACTGTACCCCGATGAGTAGCTATGATTGGTAAGTTAGCTATGCTAACTCTTGTAGCCAATGACTGTATACTTACATACTGTCAATGCTTGTAGCCGGCATAAGCACCCGGCTGATATGAGCTATATATTAAGTTGCTGTATCTCGTCGGCTGTCATTATTCGTGAGCTGTCAAACTCTTCCATCAAGATAAATTGTACTTCTAAAGCCATGTCAACTATTAAGTGAATATAAAGTAATGCCTGTTTTGCTGACTGAGTAATGTCATCCTTTACCTCCATCCTTGAGATGAAGGTGACAATTTGGTTTCAATGTCTCATACTTATGCAAATCTATAAGATTGCCCATTAGTATTGCACTGCAGTATTGCACTGTGTTACCTAACTTAAGATGATGCCATATGATCAGCGTAATTTTCGACTTAAATGTGTTTCAGTTAAATCAACTTGTAATGTATAGTCAAAGTCAAAATCCATCTCAATAGGAAAGTAAACGGTAACCTAAATTATATCGTTCTGTTCCAATCTGGAACTGTATTGTGAATTCAGTCACGAGGTCAACACTCGTACTCACTTGCAGCTCTACCCGGTATTTACGGTTACTAGGGTGTTAATCGGCTTTGCCAAGTGACTTGCCTACGATTTATTAATCAGCATTACAGATATTGAAACCCCGCGTTTAACCGTTGTCATGTACCACACTACAATTAATGTCTTCATCCCAGCTCAACGGGGTGTACGACTGGAAGCGACTCGTAGGTTCTAGAAGGCTGCAATTAATAGCGGAAACCAGAAGGTGGAGTGTGTCTGGTGGTGCTCAACACTGTAGTACGATTACACGTGAACGAGTTACGAAGTAAATTAGGTTTTAAATAGCCTAATTCAGCCATTAAGAGTGTTCATGAATTAAACGACGTTCGTTAAATACTGTTAAAATATGAGATCTGTCATAACGCCACCATTTTTTACACTAACGCAAGTGAGTTCTACAACGTGTTCTGTCACTAGTGGAAATAATTGACAGGATAATCATGAGGTGTCGGACTGTTTTCCAAGTACTGTACTCCTTGTGTTAAGGCCACAATAGTGTTCAGTGTTGTGTACATGGGTAATGGCAAGGGTGCAGCATTTCCCCTGATGAGCTGGCTTCTTTCCACAACAGATGCCGGAACCTCAAGACCAGAACATGGATGAGGAGGCAGAGACCTTTGCCTTCCAGGCAGAGATTGCCCAGCTGATGTCCCTGATCATCAACACCTTCTACTCCAACAAAGAAATCTTCCTCAGGGAGCTCATCTCCAACTCCTCAGATGTCAGTACACTAACTAATAATAGATATTTACCCTTTGTAATTCTTATCTTATTACACAGTTACTGATGTATTATGATTTATGCTGACGGCCATGACTAGATACATTTTGATGATGGTCGTATTGTCATGTGAAGGATCTGAATGACCACTTCTATTACAGGCTCTGGACAAAATCCGCTATGAAAGTCTTACAGACCCCACCAAGTTGGACGACGGTAAAGATCTCAAGATCGACATCATTCCCAACAAAGCAGAGCGCACCCTCACACTCATCGACACAGGCATTGGTATGACCAAGGCCGACCTCATCAACAACCTGGGCACCATCGCCAAGTCTGGCACCAAGGCCTTCATGGAGGCTCTGCAGGCTGGAGCCGACATCTCCATGATTGGACAGTTCGGTGTGGGTTTCTACTCCGCCTACCTGGTGGCAGAGAGGGTGACCGTCATCACCAAACACAACGATGACGAGCAGTACGCCTGGGAGTCCTCCGCCGGAGGCTCTTTCACCGTCAAAGTTGACACATGTAAGAACACCACCTGGATTTGTGTGAAATGGCAATACACACAATGTCTAGTTCATTTTGATTTTGTTTTTGTAGCACAGTTTATAACGGCCTGAGATTGAAGTGCTTAGGAATGGGAAACAATGAGAAAAATAATAAGCATTTATAAAACAAAAATAAAGCCTAACAGACAACTACGATGCATCTTGACTGAAAGCTAATGGAAATACGTTTTTATAGCCTTGATAGCCTGAAGCAGCCAATAGTCATGGCTGATCTGATGTGAGTTGGTACACACAGCATTTGTAGTCTGAATGAGGTGAAGAAGCAGAATACATTGGTCAGTACGTCCATATCAGTGACTCTGGTGTGGTTTGTTAACCTGAGCTTCCTGTCCTCTTGCAGCTGAGCCAATGGGCCGGGGCACCAAGGTGATCCTGCACATGAAGGAGGACCAGATAGAGTATCTAGAGGACCGCCGGGTCAAGGAGATTGTGAAAAAGCACTCACAGTTCATTGGCTATCCCATTACCCTGCATGTAAGTGTCACAGTGGACATGACCAATTTACTGAAAGAAGTGCATTTTAATATGTCAGCCTACTGTGTGTGTGTGTGTGTGTGTGAGAGAACATCTGCCAAACTTGCTTTGATGATATGTGACACACCAAATAGCTATTTAGAATCTTATCTTTATTGTAATTGCGACACATGGTCATACAGTGCAGTGAGATGCCGTCTTTCAGCTCTACTTCTTACAAAAAAACAAATTAGTAAAGAAATTAAATTAAATAGCAAATTAAGAGCAACAATTGACCCACTGTTTTTTTCCCATGATTCCCCTAGGTGGAGAAGGAGCGTGAAAAGGAAGTGAGTGATGATGAAGCAGAGGAGGAGGAGGACAAGGAGAAGGAGAAGGAGAAAGACAAAGAGAAGGATGGAGAGGAGGAGGAGGAGAAGGACAAGGACAAGCCAGAGATCGAAGACGTGGGCTCGGACGAGGACGAAGACCACGACCATGACCATGACAAGTGCGGGGACAAGAAGAAGAAGAAGAAGAAGATCAAGGAGAAGTACATTGACCAGGAGGAGCTGAACAAGACCAAGCCTCTCTGGACCCGGAACCCCGATGACATCACCAACGAGGAGTACGGGGAGTTCTACAAGAGCCTCACCAATGACTGGGAGGATCACCTTGCCATCAAGGTGACACACCCTCCCGTCACTTGCACATCTGTGTATTTTATAACTATGTGGTCAGAGAAAAGCATTATGTTACTAACACGGTAGTTACAATGTGGTAGCTTCAAAATGTGGGAAATGGTTGTGTGGCTGGATGTTGCACTCTGTGTGTGTGCATGCTGAATTGGGAACTGAGTCTTGTTTTGGTTTGTCTTCACAGCACTTCTCAGTGGAAGGACAGCTGGAGTTCCGTGCTCTGCTCTTCGTGCCCCGCCGTGCGCCCTTTGACCTCTTTGAGAACAAGAAGAAGAAGAACAATATTAAGCTGTATGTGCGTAGAGTCTTCATCATGGACAACTGCGATGAGCTCATCCCTGAGTACCTCAGTAAGTACCACCATAGTGTCTGTCTCGCTACACAATTATAAACACATCAGGGCTTCATACTTCCATATGGTTATTACATTGGTTATTTTAAGTCTTATATAATAACTTAAAAGACAGTTTAATTGAGGTGCCATGTGTGCCATTTTCAACCCATGTGCCTGTTGTATGTTTATGATACTTTGCAAATTATATGATCCAAAATAATGTACAGTACGTAAAACACATTAAACAAACATACTCGGTTACATTTTTAAAACATAACAGTTTAGTAAAAAAAGATGCATAACTTACATAGGCTGATAATAGTCAGAATCTATTTCATTACCTAAACTGCCCTGCACTGCACACTGCACATTGCATGTGTTTCCAAAATGTCTGATGTGTTTTAAAGCAACACCTAAGTAGTTTTTTTCAACCTCAAAATAATGTTTCCAAAATCATTTCAGGTGGTTCATCAACTTGTAACTTGTAACTCGGGCACTTCTGAATTTACTTTGCTGCCCTCCATGGGCTATAACCACACTGAGTAAGTTTGCAGGGGCGCACCGTCTCTCTGTAGTTCGAATGAAAGACAGTTCCGGTTCCAACCTGTAGGGCGACCAAAGACAAAAACTACTTAGTGTTGCTTTAATTCTGTGAGGATAAACTTCTACAAGTGGACAATAAACAATCTAACAATATCAAACTTCTTGTTTTCCACCAGACTTCATTCGTGGTGTGGTGGACTCTGAGGATCTTCCCCTGAACATCTCCAGAGAGATGCTGCAGCAGAGCAAGATTCTGAAGGTCATCCGCAAGAACCTGGTCAAGAAGTGCCTGGAGCTCTTCACCGAACTGTCCGAAGACAAGGACAACTGCAAGAAACTCTACGAGCAGTTCTCTAAGAACATCAAGGTACGTTGGCTGTCTCTCTCTCCCCATCTCTTCCTCTCACTGTGACCGCCCTTTGCATGTGTTAAATTATAAGAATAAGAATTTTATTTATACAGTGCTTTTCTAGATACTCAGACATGCTTTACAGAAGTCACAACAGTCACAGATGTGTTAAGGGAGGGTGTTTTTTAGAGGGAGGAGACCGCAGTGCAGAACCCTTCATCATCTGTCATGTAAATCTCTAGTATTTGAGGAGGGAGTGTGGTGGTGTATCAGAGTGGAAATTTCAAATCCATTCAGCTAGTGGCCTGACCAGCTCTTCAACCCTGACCGCAGGAGTGGGGTAGTCCCACCGTTCCTCCAGTGCAGAGCTCAGGCTTGAGCAGACGTTGCTTAGCCTGCAGGCCCAGACCTGCTAACCTGCTAGCATCTGCCACCTGTCTGATCCTCCGCACAACATGGCTCCCTCTAAACCTGAGCCAAGTAGATTAGCAGTGACCCGAAACACTTTTCCCCTCCCCACTCATGCAGTATTCACTGAGTAGATTAAGAGGAAGGGATTTAGAGATACCCCTTCTGTTCTCTTTTTTTGGGGGGGGTTGTCTGTATGTCGTAATGATTCTTGCTGACATGAAGGTTTTCCTGTGGGTGTAATCTCTCTAGCTTGGCATCCATGAAGACTCCCAGAACCGCAAGAAGCTGTCTGAACTGCTGCGATACTACACCTCAGCGTCTGGGGACGAGATGGTGTCCCTCAAAGACTATGTTGCACGCATGAAGGACACCCAGAAACACATTTACTACATCACAGGTGAAGGACATGTCAATATCAGTTTATTTATAAAGTACATTTTAAGAGCAACCAAGTGCCATAAAAACAAAAAAGGGGGAAATGACTAGGTAACTAAATGAAAAAATAGACAGTGACAATATAGTGTTAAAAGTAAACATAGTAACGAAATTTAATAAATAAAAGCATAATAATGGTAAATGAAATAAGCGCTAACTACAATAACAATATGAAATAAAACCAAATCATATAAATTATCAATAAGAAATAAACAGATAAAGAAAATAGGGAGGGGGGAAGCTTGGCTAATACCAACATGGAGGGTGTTACAACAGCCTTTCAATAAAATCTATCAGACAATACTCACTGTTTGCAACTGCTAAATTGTGGTAATGGTTTTTTTTATTGAGATACCACAGGAATGTGCTTGAATCGTGTGAATTTGTTGTAGGTGAGAGCAAGGACCAGGTGGCAAACTCAGCCTTTGTGGAGCGTCTTCGTAAGGCTGGTCTGGAGGTCATCTACATGATCGAGCCCATTGACGAGTACTGCGTCCAGCAGCTGAAGGAGTTTGAAGGCAAGAATTTGGTGTCCGTGACCAAGGAGGGCCTGGAACTCCCCGAGGACGAGGATGAGAAGAAGAAACAGGAGGAGAAGAAGTCTCAGTTTGAGAACCTGTGCAAGATCATGAAGGACATCCTGGAGAAGAAGGTGGAGAAGGTGAGTTCTCCCAAGATGACACTAGAACTTTCCACACATCCTTGGCGTGTGCACTTTCAGTAGTGAAGTAAATATGTGCAGTGTCTGTTACTCAACATTTTTAGCCTAGCATTTATAAGTTACTTGATTCTGAGCTGCCCGCATAAAGAGTCATCAGAAACAATGTCTATGTTCTCTGTTACTCCAGGTTACAGTGTCCAACCGCCTGGTCTCATCACCCTGCTGCATCGTGACCAGCACGTACGGCTGGACGGCCAACATGGAGAGGATCATGAAGGCCCAGGCCCTTAGGGACAACTCCACCATGGGCTACATGGCGGCCAAGAAGCACTTGGAGATCAACCCCGACCACCCTATCGTCCAGACGCTCCGGCAGAAGGCAGAGGCCGACAAAAACGACAAGTCAGTGAAGGACCTGGTGATCCTGCTCTTCGAGACGGCCCTGCTCTCTTCAGGGTTTTCCCTGGACGACCCCCAGACACACTCGAACCGCATCTACAGGATGATCAAACTGGGCTTAGGTGAGAACTACAGACAGGCATGACCACAAACTTGCGTCATTGTCAATGGGCATAGTGAGAACTACAGACAGGCATGACCACAAATGTGCGTCATTGTCAAGCCATTTCCTTTTTTTACGCTATTTTTTGTTATTCACTTGTGTACCAAGTTTCATTGGCAAGCTGGAGGACCACTAAACGGTTGTAGGCTGAGGAAGTGATTTTGATTAGATGTAATGATGGCTGCAGGAGCTGCCTGACCCCTGTGGTGTTTTTGTGTCCCTGCAGGCATTGACGAGGACGACCTGTCCACGGATGACACCAGTGCTGCTCCCGTCGAAGACATGCCACCCCTGGAGGGGGATGACGACACCTCCAGAATGGAGGAGGTGGATTGAGGCCACGGCTTGCCATGTGCTGTACATTTTGGCTCTAGTGCTGTAAATGGTTATAGGATTTGATGTTCAAATCATTCCTGGAATGTCTGTCCCTAGTCCAACATACATGCCTGTTGCTCCTCATGCACACACACACACACACGCACACACACACACACACACACACACACACACACACACACACACACACACACACACACACACACACACACACACACACACGTGTGCACCATTCCCCTTGCACTGGCACTGTCAGGTCACACATTGCCCTTCCTTTGTAACTTTTACCTTTTTTGTAATGAGTTGTGTATGCTTTTTTTTTTGTATTTATTTACATTCCAGTTGCTTTTTTTGTGTTCAACTCGTACATATCAAACTGATACAGTAACTTGAGATGGTGGGCACCCACCAAATAAAAGTTTACCATGTCAACCTCTTTAATATCCTGTGCCTGTGTTTCTGGTGGTTTGTAATGTGATGTAGTATAAACTCTGCGAAATGAGATGTCTGAAATTTTGAGTCACTAACTGTAGACAGTATGTGGTGTTTATAATTATATATATTCTAAAGATTCACATCCACCCACAGTAAAGTGGGGTTTGCCTTAACCCTGAACTATGCAAAAAAATAAGTGAAAAAAAAGTGTGTGTATATCTATATACATATATAAACACTAACAGAAATACGAAGAAACGATGACATTCAAATAGCATGGCAATTACGCCTCAGACACGTAGTTTGTGGCCACCAGGTGGTGCTTGAGTTAATCTCTTCAGGAGCGACCCAGCGTGTTGATCACACCTTGTATAATGAAACAATCAGGATTTATCAGGATAATATTTCATGTAAAGGCACCGCTTGAACGCACTCCAACACCAATAGTCATGGGAAACTAGCGCTGGTAGAGACAATGAATCAATACTGTTACTAACTTGATGACCTTTAATTCACTTGCATTGACTTTTTTTTTTAAATGTGGCACTGTGAACGTAGTCATTATTGTATGCCTGCTTTGGGTGAAAAGCATGAATGGGTAAAAGGCAAGATTCTTAAATAAAGCTCTGAGGATAAACCAGAGCGTAGGGCTTGCAGCGAGAACGCGGGGTCACCTGACACAAGTATACCAGCCTATCGCATGTTAGGGGAGAGGCAAACCGCTACAGTCGGACAAGAGTTGTCAGGAGTGGGCTCTTGTGAAGAGTTAAAGAGGGGACAGAAATAACATATGAGTGCAATGCCGAATAAAACGAAAAAAGATAAGGTAAGTGTCTTTAATGCGTCATGGTAATAACAATGGCTTTCACAAACATATAGCTACTTTTCAATTTTGAGGTAAAATTCGAAGGCCTCGCCTGCATCTCATGTCTTCTTTAGGGTGTCAGCCAGCCAAGGCATTTGCGAGGTTGTCTTAGCTAACTTAGCTAACAAGCTTCCAGTACATTGCAAGCTAACCCAGCCAACCTCGCAACCTAACTGAATGCTACCATTTGTCAAAGGACACATTTCCAGGACACTTGCCACCAACAGAAAGTTAACTGTTGGTACAGTCGTAAACGGCCCGTGTATAAAGCAGCATTTTAAGAAAAGAAAACTCGCTGTTACATTTATATTACAGTAACGCGTTTTAGTGTCCGCCGATTATCTTTCTAGCTTGAGGAGTGGCCGCTTGCTATGTAGCTACGTTACCTTGGTGCAGAGCTAGCGTCGTTAACTATGGTAACCAATTACTAGGCGGTCCAGCTAGCCAGTAAGGTGATGTAAATAGAGGTAATTGCTATCTCATTGTCACGAACTTATCACCTGTCATGATATTGTGTTACGTGCTTAAGAAGCCTTATCTATTCCCAGTCTGAAGAAAATATATCTGTTTGCACTGTTGGACCCTACAGCTCGCTAACAGTTAACGTTAATGCTAGCTAACATCCTATCTTTGCCAGCTTGCTTACTACCCGGCTCTCTTTCGTTTTTGTTTCCAGGAATCACCGAAGTCTGGAAAAGTTGGCAAAACGAGTGGTCAAGAGAATGCAGAACATGAGGTAGGGGGTGGTGCATTGTGAAAAACAAGCATGTCCACAAAAACATACTGCTTCATGTATAATGTGTCCGCTAAAAAGCGTCGCCCCGGCAATTTAGCGTAATGTGAGCACAGCTCGAAATGGTATAATCAAGATGACATTCTTATATAATTTTACTAGACAGTATTGGCAGTGTGGACTTTTTTTCTTGATACGCGCCAAAAAATTGGACAGTGAGTCACAATTCTGTGAAAAAGCACTCTAACTTGACGATTGTGATTTGCAGTTCCCAGTAACGTTCACATAGCTAATAGAAGCTAGCTAACGTAATGAATTGCACTGGTCGGTCTCAGGGGAAACCTGTCGTCACCGCTGATGACATGACGTCTGCCAGTGTTGTGTGAGGGGTCTGATCATATCGGCCGAAAACTCGAACCTCTTCACAATAGTTTAGTTGTAAGATGTGGCTCGAAGCAGTGTGCATTTGTACGAAATCCCAATACAGTGTCATGTGCTCCTATGCTTGCCTGCTAGACTGAATAGTGCAAACTCTTGGAACCTGAGGGCTCACACTCGAGAGACTGTCAATTAGTCGACATTTCAACGCTAATATCCCTGTTATTGTGCTCTGTAACTCCCTTGTTGACGAGATGTCAAATGATCCGTGAGTGATCGTGGATTGTACTTTAGAATGAGGTGAATTTATGTAATATGCAAACAAAACCATGACTCACAAATTTTAGATATGATGGTGTAAAAATCTATATTCCATTGTAGTCCTATGTGATTGTTACTGATTGAAGGTTCGTATGACGTGGCTGATGTAGATAATTAATGCACAAACATCTGGTCCAGACAGTAAATATTCTGTCAAGACCAAGTTCCAAACCCAGCAATGCCAGATAATTATGGCTGGTGTCATTCCCAGTCTGCAGTCTCAGCTGTTATTGCATTAGGCGAACATTGCACCGCCAAACCGAGCCAGTTACTTGCAGCTGATTCCACTGATCTATTTTAGTGATTGTGAATAAATGCAGTGCTGAGGTAGTCTATGTGGGGTCTGCAGTGTCCATCTGCAATTAAATGAGTTGTACATGTAGACTATAAGAGAACTGGAGAAACCCCTCTGTGACGTCACACATAGACTTTCTCACAGGCTTAAATCGAAGGTTCCAGGCGTAGCCATCTTTGCCAGTTCCTGGTGAAATGTGTTACACACCGAAGCCAGCCCTCACAGACGTCCTTATGAATGAAATAAATCTGCAACTGGCCGGGACTAGAATGTGGTTTACTGCACAAGCCAGAGAGGGCCTGCTTGTTGGTGATGGTGCCATTTTTAAAGTGGACCCCACTAATGCAGCTGGCCAGAGGTGTTGGATGTAATCTAAGCAGAGGCTGCTGTCTGAGGGATTTTTATGTAGCATTTGTCTTTAAGTTCCTAACTAAGAGTGATGGCCACAATGAGAGCTTTATGGTTTGTCATATGCTACAGGAGACTTCACATTAAGCATTTAGGCACCTGGCCTTACTTTTCAAAAGGGAAGGTTAAAAAATGACTCAGATATTTACATGTCAGTAGCATCAACTGATGGACATGCCTCGCGTCGGTAACGGCCACCCTTTTATAAATACATAGCCCAGTGTAAGT
This sequence comes from Coilia nasus, assembly GCA_027475355.1. Taxonomy (NCBI): domain Eukaryota; kingdom Metazoa; phylum Chordata; class Actinopteri; order Clupeiformes; family Engraulidae; genus Coilia; species Coilia nasus. The sequence goes on along the minus strand of CM050219.1, from coordinate 8,599,722 downwards.
GCAGTAAGGCACTCTTGCACTTCATCATTAATTTGTGACATCTTTCGTTGACCCAATGTCATATTCAGGGCTGATAGTATTCAGGCACTGTGCCTGAATTTAGTCTTGGTGGTGTTTGTCTGCGAGAGGGAAAAATAGGTCTACACTAAGAATATCTAATAGGAAAACCTTGTCAGTGCTGGGATGTTGTCACCTTTGAGTTGTCCAGAGAGGTCTAATAAGAGGAACCTTTTGCCCTCAGCCAAAGAAACATTAGGCTAACAAAATTACAACAACATTGCAATTCAGTAAGAGTGTTAGTTAGGTTTATCAAATCTTATTCCAAAAAGTAGTTCGCTAGACTGAGTGTAGTAAAAGTTCAGGCTCAGGATTTTGTTATACTATCAGCCCTGCACATCTTAATTGAGATCTGTAAAAAGTTGTTGGTAGATGATAATGGCATACCATTAGTTTGGAGCTAGAAGCTGTAGATAAAAGCCAAATAACACAACGCACAATAGGGCCACCTGGAGGAGAACAGCCATAATACAAACTCAATTAAGTAAATGAAACATCATGGCAAAGCGATTTCTGTTTATGGCATACTAAACACAATATTGTGCCATTATGGTGGCCTTATGGAAAAACATTTTGTTGACATTTTCATGTTGTACCTACTCTCTGACTGTAGTGCCGAATCTCCAAAATCAAATGAATAAATGACAGTGGCTTAGAGGAGCCAGTGCAGTGTCAGCATCTGTTTGTGCCATGTCCTTTACCAGCAAAACATGACTGAAAGGAAAGACATGGATTACATCAACATGCCAGCTTTTAAAATTTCTGTCGGGAACATCAATCAATATTGGCTCACATTCGTAATTTGCCATAATGAACAACATTCTTACCATTGTTCATCTCAATTAGTGATTACATTTTAAATTAGTTTGAGTCTGCAGCCTCTGCTGCTGGTTATTGTCTGTGGTGAATCGGCAGCTCACGGCAAGAGCAGTGCTTGTGGACTTGAGGATGCTCAGAGCACCGACTGCCATGTTTCAGGTGACAAGGGAGAGCATCAAGGCTGTTTGTGCTTGCTGGTTTAAACTGTATGCACTCTGCAGACACTGCTTTATTAAAAAGGGAATTGCATTTGTACAGTGTAGTACAGTACATTTACATCAATAGCCCTTGTGGGTCTCTTAGGAATCTCTCTCATTCTTTCTGTATTTTTTTTCCTCCTCTCGCTGTGTCTGCTAGGTGACGTTAACAGAAATGTAGGCTCTGTGGTGTAGGCAAATAGTCTCTCTCTCACCTGTGCCTCCTTCCGTTCTGGCTTGCTTAGGGTTCGAACAGGAAGGGGAGCAACAGCGTCCCGCCCACCACGCAGCTGCTGAAGGGCAAGCAGAGCGGCTCGCAGACGCCCGTCAAGAAGGACAAGCGGCCCAGCTCGTCCCGCTTCAGCCTCAGCAACAACCGCGAGCTGCAGAAGCTCCCCGCCTTCAAAGGTAAGCCATGCTCAAACACCCCATCCTGCTCCGTCTTCTGCCCAAACACATCCCTGCTTCCCACCTAACACACCCCCGGCCTTCACAGACGCACCCCTGCTCTCCACCTAACACACACCCCGGCCTTCACAAACACACCCCTGCTCCCCACCTTACACACCCTAGCCCTCTGGACCACATGCAGTGGCCTTTAGGTGTGTTGCTGAATGTTGTCAATGTTCATTAAGACTAGGCTTAAAATGTGGTTTAAAATCCCTCAACATCAGTGAAGCAGTTGAGACTGTTATGTTCCTGTGTAGGATATTCAAAAACTCCCACCTCTGGTAAACATTGGGGTGCAATGAGGGGTGGTTCACCTGTCATGCTGTCTAACATAGAACCTCTACTGCAGAGATAGTCACTATCTGATGGTGCTCAGGAGTGATGCTGCTGCTGTCTAAGCCCTTGTCCACGCGACAACGCTAGGTGTTTTTTTTTTAATTATTGTTGTTATTTTTGTGGGTTAAAAAAAATGTGCCTACACACGTTTTGGATCAATAAATATTCACGTACAGATGGGAACGTTCTCTGGCGGGTCTGGAGCAATGTTGTTTCTGTTTCTGTTGTTTCTGTTCTGTTGCTACAAAGGTACTGTATGTCAGCAGAAGAGCACAGAACTTCATTCTCCCAACTAAACAAATGCCAACAAGCTCTTCTTCTATCAGGTTTACCTTTGTCTGCCCACTGTGGAGTCCCCTCTAAAGTTCAAAGCAGCGTGAAAGCAAAGCCTACACTACTCGGTGTACATATACACTGGCATAGCATTGTTAGCTGCCCTTTAGCTGTCAAGTGGATGTAAGCAAGTGTCCGAAGAGAGAATTTTTTTTCACATGTGCCCTAAAGTGGAACAAATTAAATGTGAAGTGCATTTTAGGCCTACTATAGTGAATTAAGACACACAGAAACAAAAATGTCTTTCATCACGTTTTCTTATCAATATACAGCTTCAGGATCAACAACTAAAAACACAGTTAAACACACTTCCACAGTCAATAAGCTAGGCCATCACTCCCATCATCTTATCAGTGTCATTAACTGATAAGCTAAAGTGAAGCAGCCAATGAGAGTGATCCCCATTACCAATGGCCCAGCCAGCTGGCAGATGTCTTCCAATATCGGCCACGCTTCCCAGACCTCTCAGATTTAGCACAAAGACGGCCACGACACTATCAGATGTCCGGTGTCAGGGCTGCGGGACTGTGTGCTTAAGACTTGATCTGCCTTTAGACACACACACATGCACACAGGCACGCACATGCGCAAACACACACACACACACACACACACACACACACACACACACACACACACACACACACACACACACACAGGCACGCGCATGCACAAACACAAACACATTTGTCTACTCTAGACTATTGCCAAGCCCAGCATGAGCAGGTTTTTAGTAGGCTGCAGAATTAAATGGGTAAATGGTGTGGGTGGACGCAAGGTGTTGCTCTCTGCTGAGCGCAGTATGACCTGATGACTGCAGGTGATATCTGATGGTGTACACTTTCATTATCGGGCTACTTGTTGTGAACCAAGGTTATAATAGTTTTGGATTTTTCATTTTAGTTTAGTTTTAGTTCGTTTTGACTTTTTTTTCCAATTCAGTTCGTTTTAATTAGTTTTTAGAGGGGGTCTGATAGTTTTAGTTAGTTTTAGTTTTTTTCTAAATACTTAGTTTTAGTTTCGTTTTATTAGTTTTAGTATTAGTTTTAGTTTTTTTTTTATACTTTGGGTTATTTGTCCGGAGTAGGATTAAAAAAAATGGTAAGCATTGTTAGATTTTACCAGTACTACTAATGCTATTGTTATTACATTACATCACACTTAGCACTTAGATGCTCATATCCAGAGCCACTTACATTTATTTACAGGGTTTCAGTTACAGTCCCTGGAGCAGTGTGGGGTGAGATGCCTTGCTCAAGGGCATTTCAGCCATGGGTAGGGCGGGGTTCAAACTTGAGGCTTTCCAATCCCAAGACCAGCTACCTAACCACTAGGCCACAGCGGCCCCCCACTATTGGCACTGCTTATTGATCTGATACCATCACAGTATATTTATCTGTACTTTTTGAAGGAAAAAAACACAATTGATAGTATTTAACTTTATTTGAGATTTCACCAGATCTTCTGATAGTGAATATTTTTTAAAAAATACTGAATTTGAATGCAAAGGAATATAAATGGAACACAGGTTTGGTGCACAGTTTACACCTAAGAGCTGTTTTTTTAAAATAAAAAACAACTTATACTTTGGAAAGATATATATCAAAGAATTTGGTTTGACAGAAGAGGCATGCATTGCATTTTTATGCATACATGATTATTTTGTTAGTGTCTGGGCACTGCAAAGTCAGCCCGGCATCCGTAGCAGAATGTACTGCTCCCACTCATCACGCTCAAAGATAAGCCAATAAAATAGTTATTAAACATGTTTGTGTGAGGTGCATCATAATTACAACGGATAAAGGGATGAAAACCTGATACACAAACTTCTGTGTGAATAAACTACCGTTACAAACTACTGTGTGCACCCACAAACTTAACAGCGGTAGCTGTTAGTATGTGAAGTAAAACTTTTTTCAGCCAATATGGTTGGTTGTGTTTTACCCTGAACACCTGGTTTGTGACACTAAAGAGTTGCCCTTTATATCTGATAGTACTACAGATGTAAGTGCTGCTGTGATGTAACACTGTGGGTATTGACTGTAGGTTTGATGGACACTATAACAGACACTGTGCTGTCTTTCTGATTGATAGAAATGTTCGTGAATGAGACATTCAGAGGTGAAAGATCTTAGGCATCGTGCCTGAAATCAGGTGTGGGACAGTAGGCTAGATTTTAAATTTCCTAGTAGACAGTCATCATACCTTTGAAATTTTTTGATAATTTCAGACATAGAATTGTTTTCTGCTTTCTGCCCTGGACATTACAACAGGCTTTCATAATGGTTTTAGCTTGGATGTCCTCTAAGAGGAAACTTTATATTTGGCAGTCATGTAATAATATAATAATAATAATAATAATAAACTGTAGGCTCTGTGGCCTCCACTGTGGCCTTGGTGGCGTTTCTGTCCCACAGATGGCCTGTGTTGGCCGAGGCGTGGCGTGGAGAAAGCTGTCGCAGACGGACGGACAGAAATGCCTGACTGGAAGGAGCGTGGTGGATTGGCGGCAGCCGGCGTCTATATTTAGGGCTAATCCAAAGATAATGGCCTAATACCGCTGGCCACCGCTACATCACACCCGGACACTAGCACCAGAACACTTGGTTCTTTGCACTTTCTCTGTCTTTGTTTCCCTGTCTCTGATTTGTGTGTTTGAGCTGAGTACCTGTGCTTGGTTTCACACCGTCTTTAGATGTGCCTACCAGGCTTACATCACACACACACACACACACACACACACACACACACACACACACAACAACAACACTGTCTGTAGATCTGCGTGCCAAGGCTACAACACACACACGCGCACACACATATAATTACACTGATGGTAGATATGCCTGCCAGGCCTTAAGGTTTTCTCACTCACCTTTGTATTTAATAACCTTCTGTCGTGTTTAATGTCATCCGTCTGATGTGATTGGTTTCTCTTGCCCGTGTCTTCTCCCTCTCACACTGTCTATGTATGTGTGTCCTAATGACTGTTGGCACTGGCAAGTTTTATTCGTCAACTTCTCTTAACTGTGTAGTTCTGGGAAAGATTGTGGCGACCTTTGTGTCAGATAAATACATCTGTACTAGGGCTGGGTGTCATCTAGGACATGGTGCTTCTATATGATTTTCGATACAGGGCTCACGATACGATACGATTTTCGATACAGTGCAATTCAATTCGATTCTGATATCGATACATATTACTTTATTATTGTTACTCAATGTCATTCACTCAACAAAACCAGACAAATATTATTTTTATGTTCAATTTATTAAACAGGAAAATAAAGTGCATTTTTTCAATGCTTTTTACTGAACATGTCACAGGAAAGGTGCCCACTCTCACTAGGTACCTGTAGTCAACTTATAAAAACTAGTTGTGCAAAAGAATACAATATGGCTAATGTACATTTGTACTGAACAAAGTACATTTACTACATTTTGGTTTAGCATCAATAGTGCATTTCTCTGTGCAGTAGCTACTGGGCGGTGTATTGATATTAATAGCCAGAATATCGATATTATATCGTTTTAAAAAAATATTGATATATATCGCTGTATAGATTTTTTTCAGCACAGCAGTAATCTGTACTGTCCTGGTGGTGTTTTTGCCCTAGCATCTGTATCTGAACACGTCTACTTCTTTTGCAGTGCATGTTTGGTACTGTTTGCATAGAGTGTAGCAGCACTCCAAGTGGTGTATATGCTGTTTTCTTTCCAAAACCTCCAAGTATATACCATGTGGACTTGTATTAGTTGTCTGTGTACATTGATTCTCATTCATCCAGGTCATGGCTTGAAGCTCCAAGAAGAAGTCCAGTTGCTTACAACTTAGCTCCTTTGACTAAGCTGTTAGTTATGGCCTTGTAGGACAGGTTAACCAAAAGGCAGGCTTGTAGGAAATGGTTCCATCTCTAATGTGGGGTACCTAGTGGTAGTTAAGTTAAGGGGGGGATGTAGTATACACACATACACAAAGTGAAGGAGTGAGCTGGCCCACACATCACATACCCAGAGCAGAGGGCTGCCATCAATACAGCCCCCGGGGGCAGCATTTGGCCGTTAGGTGCCTTGCTCACTTCATCTGTGGCTGTGGGGAGAGTGCTACACAAACACCCAACCCACTCAGTTTTTTTTATACTTGTGGGGGAATCGAACCAACCCACCATTGTTTGATGGTATTTTCCTGTGATCTTTTGAGAGGCATCCTTTTGTGCTGTTTGTGATGGTATCTGTGTTTTGGTGTTCTTGATGGTATCTCTCTATGGTGTTTCGTGTCGGTGTCTTGTGTGAAGGGCAGGGCCATTCCAGTTGGCATTGTGGCTGAAGTGGCAAGCGCTCTGTGATGAATCAGTGTCAGGTTTGGTTTGTTTGTGTGTGTGTGTGTGTGTGTGTGTGTGTGTGTGTGTGTGTGTGTGTGTGAGTGAGTGAGAGACTAATCAATACCAGATTTGGTTTGGCGTCCGTGAAGCCCTTGCAAGCCCAGGCGGCTTCCTGTCCTCTGTGAGCTTTGGCTGCTTTGGTGCTTTTGGCGCTCTCGTGCCTGTTGCAGCAGAGCACAGCACACATCAGCACACAAGCATGTTTGAGGAGTTGCACTCAGCTGTTAAGGACCGTACAGATCTCCATGATCTGCTCCTAATGCACGGGCTTTAGGTTAAATTGTGTGCTGATGAGACATTTATCAAACATTTGTTTGTGTGTTTATTTGTTAGCAGACACGTGTATCCAAACTAGCTTGCAGCATTTTGAGTGTTTTATCTATTTTGCTCTTGCCCTAAAAAGGAACTGTGACAATGAGTGACCAAGGTCCTCTTTGAACACCTTCAAATTTTTATTTAGTAAATGCTAGTAACCAGACCTGCTTGCAGTAGATTGCGCTGCAGATATACCTTTCCAGCACTTCTTGTCCTCACTGCGTAACAACCGCATAAACGAGGTGTTGTAATTGAAGTGATCAGAGTAGTTGATGGGTAAATGGAGGCTAACGCGTCCCTACTGACTTCATTCTTAACCGCTGTTATGCTGTGGCTGTGTTATTGCAGTCACTGGGTCAGCCGGCAGTTTGTTGTGCCGGTGGAGGGCATGTTGCCATAGCCAGCACTTTGGCTCCACCTGCTGGTGGCTTTTGGAACCATGTGAAGTGCCATTGTATATACTGGCACTGTTGCTGAGAATTATCATGTTTATTTTGCCTGCTCATTCAAGCGTTTGGTATGAGTGTTGTAACAGATTGTTACAGAAAACGATAAAATCGATGGTTAATTTGTCTGCTCTGGAGGTGGTTTATTTGTTATCTATGCTTCCTAGGCTGCCCCTATGCCTTCAGCACATATTTCCTCTGTCTGTTTGTCAGCACAAAACGATATATGTCTGATGTACAAACTTACTAATGTTTATGAGAAAGGTATTAGCGGAATTAAAAAAAGGATGTTTGCAAAATACTTTAAGCATGTAAATAAATGCTGCATCTTTCTAAGAAAAACAAATGCTGCCATGAAAAAATAGGTTTTACAGTGCTTTAAACAACTGCATTGAATAAGAGGCCTTACACTTTCTCAGGAGTATGTATGAGATGTTACATTTCTCCAGAACTGTCAGCATACTGGGCAGAGGTGTGACCAGAATGGCATGTGTGGGTGGGCAGTTATCTCATCTGGGGGGGCAGAAAACATTGTTGTGATAAACAATAACAAAAGCCTAGTATATAGTAGAATTGCTGATAGTATTTTTGTAATATAATTTTCGGAGGAGGCATACTTTAAATGTATTGAAATTATAAGGCATCTTTGAGTAAACTTCGAGTATCATATAAGTATTTCATTGTCGAGCCGAGTGTCCTGGTTTTCGGTAATCAAAATATGGTCATAGCATATAGCATAAATCATGACCGTCAATTTTGTTAACAGACTGGAATTTTTTTATGAAGTTTTTTTTTTTTTTTTTTTTTTGTAAAAAAAATGTAGAACTTGTATGATGCATGCAACCAACAGCAAGCTAAGGTATACAACATATGATTACTACAGGAAAGCTAGAAGAGAAACACAGCCCACTGTAGTCATTATGATACTAGGCTGTGGGCCAGATGAGCTTATGGTGCACCAGCAACCCCTCCACCCCCCACCCCCGCCTTCCAACAAAACTAACTTTGTTTTGAAAAGCCTGGCTATGCTAAATGAAAATTTAAATGTTGACATTGAAAATGTTGGGATGCACCATCTACTGGTCTTCATGAATAGCTGACCATTGTAAATCAATGTGTTTCAATGCAACTTAAAATGTTTGTGAAAACGTCTGTGTGGGTAATGTTTTTTTTTAAATACAATAGTAGCTGGCTGGCTGCCTAAGCTGGCAGTTCAACTAGCTAGCACCTAGTCTCTTAGCCTCCTAGTCGCAATAGCAGGCTAGCACAGGCAGACTGCTGTAACTAGCTGACTTATTAATGTAATCTACAACAAGTAAATGAAATGAACAAGCTCAACAAAAACTACTACTACTAGTTTGTGGAAAGGATGACAGAGAAGAACTAAATAGGAACAGGAATCGAAGTTGTCAGGTATTTTCATTTGGTTGACGAAAGCTCAAGCTACCGACACATGCACTGTATGGACGCAAAGTAAACTCCAGCACAGCGTTGTGCTTGCTAGTTGAATGGAGGCGGACTGACACGCCCCCTATTCAAACGAACCAACTGGAAAGCAGTTTTGACGATTGTTTTGCCCCTTAAGGTTATAGAGGGGAGAAACATGATAAAAAAATAATTAAAGCTATAAACTTTGCAGATATATGCTTTTTTCAATCACCATCAGCATTTATTCTATCAATACAAGACACAAACAGAGATCATAAATCGTGGTCTTTTTTCTGGCCAGTTTTCTTTGGATGGACAGGGCATTTATCAGGGGGGGGCAGGACTTGTCCCTGGGGGGGGGGCACTGCCCCCCCAGCCCCCCCGTAGCCACGCCCCTGATACTGGGAGAAATACTGTTTGTTGTAAATCTACTTTCGTCTTCAGTATTACTCTTATATCGAATATTACCTTTTTATATAAAAACACTATGGATTGTTTACCACCAACTTCTTTTCACTGAAAAGTGCACAATTAGTGCACAAGCTTTTTATTGTAAAATGTCTGAAAATATCAGTATGGTATAATGAAATAAGTAACTATATTGATTACTTATGAATTGGCTAATTGCAGCAGCCATTCAGAATGGCTATAATGTTTTTTTTTCTCTCATGTATGACCCTAGTTGTAGCCACACACATCGTGTGTGTGTGTGTGCATGTGTGTGTGTGTGTGTGGAAAGGTAGGCAGTTCGCAGGATGTGCATGCAGAATGTGTTAGTTTTGGACAGCCTCTGTCCAAGAACATTTGTGTGTGTGTGTGTGTGTGTGTGTGTGTGTGTGTGTGTGTGTGTGTGTGTGTGTGTGTGTGTGTGTTATGAGCTCAGATGGATATCTGTGTCTGTGTTTGCCTGTCATGGCTTTGTTCTGCAAAGCCTCCTTCTTTGCTGATGAGCAGTAGAAACTGCACACCTGGTCTGTGTGTAAGTACATAAGTGTGTGTGTGTGTGTGTGTGTGTGTGTGTGCAATGATGTATCAGTTGTTGCTTCTGTGTAGTGCTCCAGGTGCTCTGCTGCTCTGCTTGTGGTTTCCTGTTGCATCTCTGATACTGTGCTGAAATGCTCTTGTTTCTCTCTCTCTCTCTCTCTCTCTGTCTCTCTGTGTCTCTCTCTCTCTGTCTCTCTTTGTCAATCGTAAATGATTGACTTCAGGGTTATATTGCCTGGGGGATGTTTTCAAGGTCTTACTGTTTTATTGAGAGCCCCCCTGTGCTTTGAGGTAACACAGTGGATAAATGTATGACTTTCAGACCCCTTGGCCTGCTAGCCTATTACTCCATGTTTGTAAGGTCATTACTCCGTCTTTGTTTGAGGAAAGAACTTTCAGTGACATCTCTGATTTTAGAGCTCTTCAGTGCTTTGTTTAAAGTACTTTTCTTATGGTGAGGCTCCATAGAATGTGTGAGACAGACAGTGATGAGCAGTGGAAGATTTCAATGGAGCTTTTAACTTCTCTCTAGAGGAAGATTGTCTGCCCTTCACAAGCAGTTCAGAAATCCACTGCCACCAATCAGCCTCCAGCTCCCGCCTTTCCTCCCGCCCCCCCAGCCAATCGCCTGGCTCTCCTGCTCTGCAGCCTGACAACCAGGTCACGTGACCGGGCTGGGCCAATGGCTGTGGGGCTGTGTCTGAATGACATCACTCGCTCAGGCTGGTTTCCTCCAGCAGCGGAGCCTCATTTTCTGCTGAGAGTGTGCCGTGCTAAAATGGAGGCTGCCTCCTGCGCATAGTCCGCTTCCGCGCCCAGCCACCCCTGCCCCCCCTGCTGCCCGAGCCCCCCTCCCTGGATGTTGGCATGCTCTAGAGCCGAGGGCACCATGGTCCTGGACGCCCCCAGCTCCAACGGGCCCTTCCCGCCCGTAGCCCTCCTGCACTTCAGAGGTGAGTAGCAGCCCTAGCCGTTAGCCGCTAGCATTAGCACAGGCAGCAGGGAGAGGGAGAGAGAGGGGAAGAGAGCAGCGTCTCCAGATCACTTGTTTTGGGGGGAGGACAGAGGGGCACAGGAGAAGGGGGGGGGTTGGGGGATTTTTAGGAAGAAGAGCGAGCGCGTGCGTGTGTGTGCGCGTGCGTGCGTGTGTGTGTGCCTGTATACATACACAGCCATCAGTTGTGTTTAGTCACAGCTGGAGCAGAGGGGGAAAGGGTTTAGTGTTGCCATTCTTTTGTTTTCACCCCAGTGGTTTGGGTTTGTGCGGTGCAGTGACTGCTTGAAATGTCAGACTGTGTGTGCGTGTGTGTGTGCATGTGTGGTGGTGGTGGGGTTGCATGTTTGGCTGTACAGTCTGGGCTGTTTGAAATGTGGAAGGCAGTGATGGGGAGTCTTGTTGTTTTTGCTCTTTTCAGGGCTGCAGTTGCAGAAACTCTGAGAAGTAGATCAAGTAGATCAGGAGGACGAGAGTGGAGGCGGTTTGTTTATGTTGCACTCTCACTCACTGGGAACCAGCAGGGAGAGAGAGGGACTGAGAGACAAACACACAGACAGAAGGCTGTGTGTCATCAGAGGAGGTTTTTAAAAGGAGTTGAGAAGACAAACTGATTTACACTCTTTCTCCATCTCTCTTCCCTCCCCCACGAGGGCTGCTGCTGTCAATGGAAGTGAAGTCACAGATTGGGAAAGTGTGTGTGTGGTGGTGCCCAAATTGCTGCAGGGCACACAGTAGTCAGACTGCCTTTGTGTTTGTGTGTGTGTGTCTAGTGACACTGGGGAGTTGGCCTTTGTTTACTTGTTCTTGTGCTTCCTCTTGTGTTGGGAGAGCTTGTGTCAGTGATGAAAGTCCTCTTCCTGACTAAGCTGACACTGCTACTGCACTCAAGGCTGAGGACGCTGCTGTAGAGACAACACAGCAGTACCCTATAGATTGCGTGTGTGTGTGTGTGTGTGTGTAAGAAGATACCTCACCTTGAGTTCCGATACCCAGTGGGTGATTAGGGTGATGTGTTGGTGTGTTACTGAGATGACATTGTAATGCCTCAAAGAGCCTGTGTTTTTGCGGGAGAGACAGGGAGGCACTGAGGCTGTTGTGGAGATATCTTCTGACAGAGCTGTGTTATCGGAGAGACAGAGTAGCAGTTTGTCACATGGGGACCTCTGGTCTCATGTCATCCATGAGTGTCACGTGGCCCAATCTTCAAGTGCTGCTCGGAGTCACCTGTCTCTGTCAGGTGGCTACTGCATAGGTTTCTGTTATGGTTGCTCATCCCACACTAACTATGCTAAGGCTCAGTGTTGAGTCCAAAGCTTTATATTGGGGTTTATAGCTGCTGACAGTCCAACCATATTGTGCATGCTGATCTGGGTTACACACACACACGCGCACACACACACACACACACTTCCTCAAGGCCTGAATATTTCAGGTTTGTGTGGAAAGGGGAGCTGTGTTTTGTAAGTAGATACAGCCTGTGGTGAACATAAACACGGTCCACCACACACATGCCTTGGTCGTGTGTGTGTGTGTGTGTGCACGCAGACACACCTGAAGTCGACATGTCCAAGAATATGTATGTGGGGGTTGGATTTAGTTATTAGACCCAAAGAAACAAGACAGATGAAAGAATCAATGTTTGTTACAGAAACAGAAATTCCCCAAACCCAGTCTGTATATGTGTGTCTGGTTGTGTCCCAGTCTGTATATGTGTCTGGTTGTGTCCCAGTATGTCTGTGTCTGGTTGTGTCCCTGTCTGTGTGTCTGTCTGTCTGTCTGATTGTGTCCCTCTGTGTGTGTGTGTCCCTGTGTGTGTGTGTGTGTGTGTGTGTGTGTGTGTGTGTGTGTGTGTGTGTGTGTCTGTCTGTCTGTCTGTCTGTCTGTCTGATTGTGTCCCTCTGTGTGTGTGTGTCCCTGTGTGTGTGTCCCTGTGTGTGTGTGTGTGTGTGTGTGTGTGTGTGTGTGTGTGTGTGTCTGTCTGTCTGTCTGTCTGTCTGTCTGTCTGATTGATTGTGTCCCTGTGTGTGTGTGTGTGTCTGGTTGTGTGTCCCAGAATGTCCATCTGTGTGTGTGTGTCTGGTTGTGTATCTCTGTCTGTGTGTGTGTCTGGTTGTGTATCTCTGTCTGTGTGTGTGTGTGTGGTTGTGTATCTCTGTCTGTGTGTGTGTCTGTGTGTGTGTCTGGTTGCGTGTCCTTGTCTGAGTGTACAGCCCAGTCTGAAGGATTTGGTGACCTGATGTTGATTGAGGATGCTGCTGTTACCCTACCCCAGTCATGCTGTAGCCAGTATGCCAGTAAGCACTGAACCGCATGGGTCTCCGTTTTCTGTTTGCGGTGTGCACAACCCCAACCCATGCACCTGAGACTTTGGTGGAAGTAGCTCTGCGCACCTGTGTCCCCCTCAGCTGCGGCAGCGCATCGCATCGCATCGCAGGTACATCATAGGGATGTTTACTAGCCCACAGGCCTGGTTAGAAAATCAACCATCAAAATTTTTAGAAATAACAACATAAAGTAAGTAGGCAACGTGTTAAGGCAACTGCAGTGGCCAACCAGGCTTAGAAAACAAGAGTGTGTTAAGTGGCATTTGTGAGTCATAGTTACATTGCATTATATTACATGCAATCTTATCCAAGCCCTTGTTACACATTACATTACATTACACTTAGCTGACGCTCTTATCCAGAGCGACTTAGAGTTATTTACAGGGTTTCAGTTACAGTCCCTGGAGCAGTGTGGGGTTAAATGCCTTGCTAGGGCAGGATTCGAACCTGTGACTCTCCAATCCCAAGACCAACCCCCTAACCCCTAGACCACAGCTGCCCAGCATTACCCAGCTTGTATTCTATTAGCTTAGTCAGTAGCGTATCTTTTTGAGGCGTTGGGAGGGAGGTTTACTAACGTTCTACGCCGAGCTGTGCTAGCTGGCATCCGTTACACTAAGACCAACTCCAGACCCATAGTTGGCCGGTAACACAGTGCCAGTGGGGTCATTAGGCCTCTGAGCATGTAAATTGGCTGATGCTGGACCTTGCTGCTGAACCTCCTTCATCAGACAGTTGAACGGTCACAGGCGTCATTGAGCAAAATAAAATAAAAAACATGGTACTGAAGGAGCATAGGTGTTAGAAAAAATGACCATTTCTTGTACCTTAAACAGCGATGCATCAACAGTGCTGTTAGGAAGAGGAAGAGCGGGTTCTGAGAGTGGGTTCAGAGTCGTGTGTTGGCACACCTGATAGGATGGTGATGTGTGTCTGTGGGCCATGATCTGAGTGTGCTGCAGCAGAGGGATCCCTGTCTGCTAGCCACAGGCTGATGTTAGCTTGACATGACGGTGAAATATGGTGACGCCGGTTCGTCACCCTGAGGAGGACACACAACCGTGCCGCAGGACGGTGAGATCTGTTGTGTGTCCGCAGGCGAACGTTGGCCTGACGTGGTGCTGTAATGTGGTGATGCTGGTAGGCCATGCTCAGGAAGAGGGAGGAAATGTGAGCGTGCTGCAGGAGAATGCAACCCGTTTGCTAGCCGCAGGCTCCTGTTGGCTGGGTCAGTTTTACCCTCAGATGGCTTGGGCTCGCTCCACAGAGCGTTCCGCTGGGTTTAGCTGTGGTGTGGGCAGCATTCATCTCTATGTCTCAAATAATAACAGGTAGTCACACGCTATGAGTCAGCTTATGTGTGAAACCTGACTGACTGCTTCGGTTTTCATGTTCAATTCTGTGGTTTGACTAGAACCAGACAAGTTTATTTGCAAAGAGCTTCATCTTATGTGCGCTCAGGAGTAAGTGAATAGGTCTTGCCCACTAAACCACTTGTGGTTGCCCCCAAGCTTTGTCTCTTCAGTGACCGGTGTACTCCTGTTGCTTTATAAACCCCTCATTATGGATCTCTTGTCACGGCTGGTTTCCCAGCTCCACGTTTGTTGCAGATATCATCACTGTGGTAACATCACTATGTATATATAACTGAACCTCATTGGCAGACCTAACTGCCATTTTCAGTGCTTATTTTGAGTCCAATCCATGTTTTGTCCTGAATATCATTATATTCTTAGAATTTTAAATTGTTCAGAGATTTTTTTATATATATTTATTGTTGGTAATAAAGAGTTCCCTAGTTTTGGACATGTCAGGCTGAATTATTTTTGAGGTGGAGAGTCAGATTTTTCTCTGTGGAACAGGGAACGACAGACGGCAAACAACCATAATTGAACCATAAATGAAACATATCCAAGATCAAGGGCAACACTACTCAGGTTTGAAAATGATAAGATAGGGTGGAAATCCAGGTTGCTCATCAAAAGGGTCCCTAGTTCATCAACGCAAAACAAAGCGAGTCTTTGAGGCACTGCTGATTAAAGATGAGATGCTTCATCGCCCGCTGGCCACAGCATGCAGTCAGTGTTTAATACAGGCCTTTTCATCTCCAGACAGGGCTGCTTCAAAGTCCCTCTGTTTTGCATAATTTAAACATGCGTACACACAAAGCAGAGCAAGCCAACAATCAATGACACTGACTCGTGTGTGTGTGTGTGTGTGTCTCTCTCTCTCTCTCTCTCTCTCTCTCTCTCTCTCTCTCTCTCTCTCTCTCTCTCTCTCTCTCTCTCTCTCTCTCTCTCTCTCTCTCTCTCTCTCTCTCTCTCTCTCTCTCTCTCTCTCTCTCTCTTTCTGTCTCTCTTTCTCTCTCCCTCTGTCTCTCTCTCTGTCTCTCTCTCTCACTCTCTCTCTGTCTCTCTCTTTCTTTCTCTCTCCCTGTGTCTCTCTCTCTCCTCTGTCTCTCTCTGTCTCTCTCTCTCTCTCACAAAGCAGAGCAAGCCAACAATCAATGACACTGACCTGTCTCTCTCTCTCTCTCTCTCTCTCTCTCTCTCTCTCTCTCTCTCTCTCTCTCTCTCTCTCTCTCTCTCTCTCTCTCTCTCTCTCTCTCTCTCTTTCTCTCTGTCTTTCCTCTTTCTCTCTCTCTATCCCACACAATGCGTCTGCCTATCTATCTGCCTATCTATCTGCCTAGCTTTCTGCCTGTCTGTCTGTCTGCCTATCTGCCTGTCTATCTATCTGTCTATCTATCTGTCTGTCCATCACCCCCTCCCTTTTTCTCACTCTCATACACACCCACTGACTCACCCTCCCTCTTTGTTTTGCCCCCCCCTCCCTTGCCCCAGATGTGCCCCCGGCGGAGCAGGAGAAGCTGTTCATCCAGAAGCTGCGGCAGTGCTGCGTGCTGTTTGACTTCGTGTCCGACCCGCTCAGCGACCTCAAGTGGAAGGAGGTGAAGCGGGCGGCGCTGAGCGAGATGGTGGAGTACATCACGCACAACCGCAACGTCATCACCGAGCCCATCTACCCCGAGGTGGTGCACATGGTGAGGGCCCAGCCACTGCTGCACCCTGTCGTCGAATCCAGAATGGTCACTACACTACGTAATGTAGTGTAGAGGACAAAGCAATGGGACTCACACCGTAGGTCGTGAACTACATACATACAAGCCGAGAGATGGCTCTGATAGTGATCAAAGCCTTGGCTCTTGCAGAACAGGAAAAACACTGCTGATGCAAAATGCAAATGGACCCATTCTTCCTCCCGCACTCACATTTTATCCAGCACAGGAATAGTCATTGCAGAAGCTTGCTAAATCAACATGACAATGAGCGTTTAAGCATGTGTGTGTGTGTGCTTGTGTGTGTGTGCGTGTGTGCGTGCGCTTACCTGTGTGTGTGTGCGTGCGTGTGCGTGCAAGTGCAAGTGTGCTCATCACCTAGGTCCCTAAGAACTTTCAGGCCACTTTGAAGTGTCCTTTCTTTCATCATCAAAGTGCAGAGATGGCCACAGTATCTGAAGTGTGCATGCTCGCTCACACGCACCTGCCTTTGTAGCCTAAAAGGCTGGTTAATCTCTAGTGCCATTATATGTAGGCACGGTCACAATGCATCTAATGGTTAAACCAACCTCACTTCTATTGGCTCCACATTATGCTGTGGCCCAGGCCAGCACTGTTCAGATGTTTTCAGACTTAGCCTGAACTGACTGAATATTTTTGGCTTTTTGTATAGGTGCTGTATGTGTAAAATAACTGCAGGCTCTCTCAGTTTGTTGGATTTGCAAAGTAGCATCCACAAGTGAAATCATCATCTTCATTGTCCTCACCTGTTGATTGCACACACAGTGAAGTCTGTCTCTACAGGATGATGGGGGGGCTTACGCAAACAAGCAAATGACCATTGCTTCCAGGTCAACGGCTGTCATGGTGACTAGTTGTAATGGATTACATGGACTAAAGGGACGTCTCCTTTCTAGCCATCTTAAGCTACGTGTTTGTAGTGACGTGCATATGAGCTCCCAGGTGTTATATTGTGATGCACACATTGCTTTTCATTGAGATGAAAGCCTGCTGAGAGAAGGACTCGTATGCTAAGCGTTCTGCACAATGTTGAGGGCTTGCTAGATGAATGACACATGCTCTGCTGCAAGGACAA
>CM050219.1:8565000-8580000 GCA_027475355.1 Coilia nasus | reverse complement strand
ATAATGGAATAGCAGAACTGTTGGAGATTTTAGGAAGGTAAGTAAATGATTTTAACCTTAAGTTGTCTCATCTCTGGCTTATTAGTTCTTTGAGATGTCCGTGGACCATGATGGAGGGGCTATGCTGTAGGTCTGGCCTCTACCTGCAGTGCTTATAGTCTTGTCTCTGTGGTCTTGGGCTCATCATATGCAGAGAATGGCTTCAGTGTCATTTCAGCAGTACAGAAAGCAGCTAGAAAGTAACTCGGCCATGCAGAGAGGAGCTAGAATAGAAAAGGCTTTTATTGTCCTTGTGCAGGTAAAAGAACAAAATCAATCTGTCCTACAAAGCCAAATGCAGTAACTACGTAAACACAGAAACTGAAAAAAATGCCTTTAAAGTTGTCACACTTCCCAGTCAAACATTTTGTAGGTATAATAGTGTTTTGTGTACTTTCTTAATAGGAAAAAGCAGGAGATTTATTCACAAGGCAATGGAGGTGTTATAAAGTCAATTTTCAGTCTAAACTCAATCTGACCAATAATGCAGTTACTGCCTTTTGGCTTTGTATGGCAGAATTGTAAGCTACAATGTAATCTGGTAGCACAGACAGCGGCTAAGGTGTAAACTGAACAGTGCAGAGAGCCTCTACAAAATGTAATCTTGGTAGTGCAGAGAGTAGCTTCACTGTAAACTCTGTGCAATGAAACTTTGACACATTTTAACAGTCAATGAGACACGTTGCTCATCACTGCACCTCTGTCTCCTGCTCTTGTTGTTGTGCAGCATAATCAACGGCTTTGCCTTGCCTCTAAAAGAGGAACACAAAATATTCCTACTGAAAGTGTTGCTGCCTTTACACAAAGTCAAGTCCCTAAGTGTTTACCATCCACAGGTGAGTGTTTGTGTGTCTCTATCTGTGTGTGTCTGAGTGGGCTTGGGGCCTGTGTGTTTGTGTGTGCGCATGTGAGAGAGTGTGGTGGTTCCAGTATTAATAGCCAAAATATGTCTGACACGATTCACAAAGCTCAACGGTGAACTAGCATGTTGCTAACTACCCAGCCTTAGCTAACTGCTACAAACAGGGCCAGTTGACCAATCACAGCCATTGCAGGCTAAGATGGGGGTACACATGAACCTACAGGCATGGCGATTGTTATGTATTGCCCAATGGAGGACTGTGAAGTAGGAGAGATTGGCCAGCTGTGTGTGTGTGTGTGTGTGCGTGCGTGCGTGCGTGTTGATGTGTTTACTTACTGTTGTGTCTTCTCTCTACAGCTGGCCTATTGTGTGGTGCAATTCCTGGAGAAAGACAGCACACTGACAGAGCCGGTGAGCCTTTACTCCTTTCCCCTCCTTTCCCCTCCGCTTCTCTCCTCCTCTGCCCTCCTTCTCTCTACTTCTATGCTTCTCTTTTCCACTCCTCTTCTCCAATCCTTCTCTCTTCCACTCCTGTCCTCTCCTCCACTCCTGTCCTCTCCTCTCCTCCAGTCCTCTCCACTGCTGCTCTCCTCCACTCCTCTCACATCCTTTCTGTGCTCTAGAATATTGCCAGGCCACCTGTTGGTGTGGCTGTGTTTACTTTCTTTTTGAAAACACCCTTGATGCATTGCCTGCAGCATAAAGTTGGCCATCATCATGATGGGGTATGTTGTTCCAGTGCTGTTCCTTAGAAGATGATGATAATGGCACTGCTGTAGACTGCTTGTAATGTGGCAGTGCTGATGTCCAACTGATGGGTAGGGATGGCAATGCTGATGGGTTCTAATACTGTGGTTAATGTTGAGGTGATATTGTGCCTGTGTTGAGGTAAAGTTGTGGTAAAGTTGTGGTAATGTTGAGGTAATGTTATGGTAAATGTTGTGTTGATGGTAAATGTTGAAATAATGTTGTGGCTGTGTTGAGAATATGGTAAAGTTGTGGCAATGTTGAGATAGTATCGTAAAGTTGTGGTAAATGTTGAGGTAAAGTTGTGGCAATGTTGAGGTAATGTTATGGTAAATGTTGAAGTAATGTTGTGATGAATGTTATGTGCCTGTCAGGTGGTGATGGCCCTGCTGAAGTACTGGCCTAAGACGCACAGCCCCAAGGAGGTGATGTTCCTGAATGAACTGGAGGAGATCCTGGATGTCATCGAGCCCTCCGAGTTCGTCAAGGTCATGGAGCCCCTCTTCAGACAGCTGGCCAAGTGTGTGTCCAGCCCGCACTTTCAGGTAAACCACAATCTACAGAGGTGTGTGTGTCTAAAGACCAGAGCCAACATATGACAGGAAGGTTTTATTTAATTGTAACATCCACAGATGTCCAATTTCAAATGTTGTGCTCATCTTTGTGTTTGTGTGTGTAGGTTGCAGAGAGGGCGCTGTACTACTGGAACAATGAGTACATCATGAGCCTGATCAGTGACAACGCAGCGAGGATCCTCCCCATTATGTTCCCCGCCCTCTACCGCAACTCCAAGACCCACTGGAACAAGTCAGTGTGTGCTCACACACACACACACACACCACCCAAAACACTAATCTCACACACACACACACACACACACACACACACACACACACACACACACACACACACACACACACACACACACACACACACACACGTCAGTGCCCTGTTCTTCAAACACACACACACACATCACTTAAAACACTCAGTCATCGCATACAAACACACTCGTGTGCACACACACTTACACTCATGTAACGTATGCATACTCATCTCATACACACTCAACACCACATTGACTGCTTATGTTTGAGTGACCTTGGAATCCATGCTGTGCCCTTCAGGACAATCCACGGCCTTATCTACAACGCCCTGAAGCTCTTCATGGAGATGAACCAGAAGCTGTTTGATGACTGCACCCAGCAGTTCAGGGCAGAGAAAAACAAGTACGTCTGTCCTTACCTGTGCGCCTCTACCTTTCCGTCTCCCCCTGTGTGTGTCTGTCTCTCTACCTGTCTAACTCTACGTATGAGTCCCCCTCTGCCTCTCTCTCTCTCTCTCTCTCTCTCTCTCTCTCTCTCTCTCTCTCTCTCTCTACCTGTCTAACTCTACCCACTCTCCACCTGTCTTTATTCACCTGTCTGCTGCTACCTCTGCCTCTCTGTGTACCTGTGCCTCTCTGTCTCTGTGTACCTGTGCCTCTCTGTCTCTGTGTACCTGTGCCTCTCTGTCTCTGTGTACCTGTGCCTCTGCTTGTCTCTGTGTACCTGTGCCTCTGCTTGTCTCTGTGTACCTGTGCCTCTCTGTCTCTGTGTACCTGTGCCTCTGCTTGTCTCTGTGTACCTGTGCCTCTCTGTCTCTGTGTACCTGTCTACCTGTGCCTCTCCGTGTCTGTGTATCCATCTCTCTCTGTGTCTCTGTCTACCTGTGCCTCTTTGCCCGTCTGTATGTACCTGTCTTGATATGTTTCTGTTTGTTAATACTGCTTTGTGTCGGTATTTGTTATTGGAGTGCAAGTGATCACACAGCATGTAAACCCAACGTGATGTTGCTGCTTTGATGCGTCTGCGCAGAGAGAAGATGAAATGGAAGGAGCGGGAGGAAGCCTGGATAAAGATTGAGAACCTGGCCAAGTCAAACCCACAGGTAATGCAACCATGCTCATTAAAGTCCCTTAGTAGCTTAGCTCAAGGAGACCACGGCAAGTTAAAATATCTACTCCTCCAGTCTATGGCAGAGCTAGCATCCTACACACTTCCAGTCCCACAGAGAGTTAGAAACCTCTATACGCCTCCAGTCTGTAGCAGAGCTAGCATCATAGTTCGAACAAGTGCAATCAGAGATGGCAACCTGGTCCACCATGTGAAGGGACAGGGTCGTTGCAATACAGACAGACAGATAGACAGACACATATACACACATACACACACACATTCAGGATCATTGCAATACCTGGTCAATCCCCTCCAGGGGACCAGATAATTACAGGGGGCACTGGGGGTATGTTACCCCCCAATCAAGACCCAGTACCCCCAAAAGAGACAAATACAGCAGGGTTGGCATATCGGTGTAAAACATAAGAAGTAGTACCCTTGTGAAAGGCAGTAATCCCTAATTATGGATGGGTAATTCACACTCAGACTAGCATCCTACAGTCTTCCAGTTCCACAGACTTCAGAGCCTCTACACGCCTCCAGTCTGTAGCAGAGCCAGCATCCTCTGTACTCCCAACAGTCCCAGCACAACTATCATCCTCCCCCACCCCACCCCACCCCCATCAGACTGAGCGAGGCTGCCAAGGATCTGGATGCCTCTGTGAATGGTGGTGTGTGTGTGTGAGTCATGCACTGTGGTTCTGGCTGACTTGCTGGCATTGCAGGGAGAGCAGATAGCTAAGCAAGCAAGCAAGCAGGCTGGCCGGGGCACGTGGCTGTCGTGTCGTGTCATGTCGTGTCTCTAGCACATCCAAGATCCTGGGTGGGCTTGGGTACGCTCGCGTTGCAGCATGGACCTGCTGCTCACTGCTAGACCACTGCCAACCGCTCTGCTCTGCAGTCTAAATAACTCCTGCTGTAGGCTGATGGCGTGTTTGCCATGTAGGCTGATGGCGTGTTCCCCCAACTTTTTATTCAGCTGCATTCATTGCAGCGTTTTCAGATGAAAAAGGAAGAGGAGAGATGACTGGTTGCTTGCTTGGTGGCTGTCGCAGTGGTATTTGGATGGTACCTGGCTAGTTCACAGTAGCTCAGAGACTGCAGTGTCTGCAATGTCAGTGCCTGAGGAACGTTACAAAGGTAGATTGAAAAACCAGGATTCTGGGTGTTGTTTAAGGTTGAGAGGCACAGTTTATCTGCAGGGAAGAGATAAAGGGCGAAATTGAGGGCCAGTTACTTTGCAGGAAATGCTTGGATGGGCTCGCCTTCCACTGGCGGAATGAGTCGTCAATCACTTCTTCATTACATTGATTTGTGGTGGAAGCTTCCAGACAATCACACGTGCCGTCTGCTCTTGATGGCCTGTCTTTCAGCGCTGGGCTGGAATAAAGGCAAATGGGTAAACCACAGAGAAGCAATCAAACGGGCACTCAGGCAAAGGCTCTTTCCAAACAGCTACGAGGGAGCAGTTTGTGCTGTAGAAGCCAAATGGCTCATTGGACTCAACTAGCCAACCAGATGGCTAGCCTGCCTGCTGGGAGTATAAATCCCGTCTAATCAAAAAGCAGCTGGCTTGAGGTGTTTATTTTTTTGGTGCCCCCCACCCTGCTTTCTGGTTTGACACCTGTAGTTTACATTTCACCCGCCAGCGTATCCAGTCTTGGTTCACAGAAGGCTTTGCTCTCTTTTGGTTGTTCTGCTTTGTTTTGTTCCCCCCCCCCCCCCACATTGATGATGAGATATTTATGCTGCCCTACCTGCAGGCTGTTCGAAGCGGTCCGGATGAGCTAGAACTGTTCTCTTGAGCCTTATAATGACTCTGGGTTGTGTGTGTGTGTGTACGTGTGTGTGTACGTGTGTGTACGTGTACGTGTACGTACCCCAGTACGTGACGTATGTGGAACCAGGAGATCTCTGCAGCCCTGTTGACATGGAGACAGACGGACCCCTGATGGACGATGTCAACATGCTGAGGAAGACTGTGGAGGAGGAGGCCACACAGGTGACACACACACACACACACACACACACACACACAGATGCCCCATGTGTGTAATGCTGCAGTGTAAGAAGCTTCTCCTGGTGTGTCATACATGCACACACACTCAGAGACCCCACATGTCTGATGTATCTCTCATGTGTCTGTGTGTGTGTGTGTGTGTGTGTGTGTGTGTGTGTGTGTGTGTGTAGGTGCATCGTGAGCAGCGCAAGGAGCGTCCACTGATGAGGCGTAAGTCAGAGCTTCCTCAGGATGTGTCCACAGTCAGGGCCCTGGAGACGTACTGCCGCGCAGAAGACATGATCAGCCCCACCGAAGCCCACTAGAGCACCACACACACACACACCCAGCAGTGGTGGCAGGAGTGTGTCCAGTACCCCCGGCACACACACATGCACACACACATGCACACACACACACACACCCAGCACAAGAGCTAGGAGCTGGGCACCGAGGACCCCAACCACTCTGACACACACACACACACACACACACACAACCACACACACACACAGAACAGGACAGACCTAATAGCCCTGTGACCTTTCTGCCCAATCTATACACACACACACAGGCTTGGCTTAGCGAGTCCTCTCTCCCTTCTCGAGCCCCCAATCAACCCCCCATCTATCCACTGGGATTCTGATGGCCTTTTTTTTGTTTTTGCTCTCACGTCTTCTGTTCCGCATCCTCTCTCCATGTGTGTCAGCCCACCCCCAATCCGCATCGCTCTGTCTCTTACCCCCGTCTTCACCACTGCTCTGTGTCCTAGCTTACCACTCTCTCCTCATCATGTGTCCTATACGCCCCCCATCAGCATCGCTCTGTGTCCTAGTCCCCACTCTTTACCATCGCTCTGTGTCCTAGTCCCCACTCTTTACCATTGCTCTGTGTCCTAGTCCCCACTCTTTACCATCGCTCTGTGTCCTAGTCCCCACTCTTTACCATCGCTCTGTGTCCTAGTCCCCACTCTCCTCATCAGCATTGCTCTGTGTCCTAGTCCCCACTCTTTACCATTGCTCTGTGTCCTAGTCCCCACTCTTTATCATCGCTCTGTGTCCTAGTCCCCACTCTCCTCATCAGCATTGCTCTGTCCTCTGTCCTATGATAGGGGGCATCGGCACTGTTCTGTGTCCAAGCTTCCCTTCTCTTCACCATTGCTCTCTGTTCTAGCTTCTCTCCACATCCAGCATTTCCTGTGCCTGTCCACCACTGAAGTTCTAGAACATTCTATGCTACGTCAAAGTGGTATCAAAACAAAGGGTGCCTGGCCATAGCCGCCGACGTGGATGTGAGCGTATATATACAAAAAAAATGTGCGCACGTATGTGTGTGTGTGTGCGCGCACCAGAGCTGACCTCTGAAGGACATGGGCAAGGAGATACCTCTCCTCATGCCTTCTGACCCATGAACTTTGACCTTTGGGACGGGGGCGGGAAAGTCGCGAAGGCTGTGTGCCCTGTGCCTGTGATGGCTCACAACTTGTACGTATGTATGTATGTATGTATGTATGTTTGTTTGTGTACTTTTCTTTTTTAACAGTTGGTTTGATTTGGCAATGGATACTCAGCCAAATGTGTGTTTAACACACAAAGATGCTATTATTATTATTATTATTATTATTATTATTATTATTAATAAAAGTTTCTTTGTTTTTTTTTTAAAGAAAATATGCTGACTTGTCAGAGAATGTGTTGGAGAAGGCAGACTCCTCCAGTGTAGAAACCTGGTTTTGTGCCAACTTGAGTCCACTCTCATCTTTATTTATATTTAAATGCTGTATAATACCGTTGGCAATACCCTCACACTGGCCACGGCTCAGAGGTTCAAACAACGGTTTTGGCCGGGCTTGGAATGGAGACGCACCTTAGCAGCGTTTTGTTACAACACACTAGGATCCTGTAATACACACACACACACACACACACACACACAAACACTCTCCATCATGGGTTGGTAAGGAGCTGGATGTCTGAGCCAACTCTGTTTAGCAGGGCTGTTATTCTGCAGGTCATTTCTTTGCCCCACACTCACACCCCTGTCATGTCTCTATTCCTTCCTCTTTCCAGGCCTCCTAATCCCTCCTAATCTCTCTCTCTTTGTTTTATCTCTCTCTCTCGATTTGTTTCATCTCTCAATGTCTCTCTCTCAATCTCTGTTTTATCTCTCTCTCTCTCTCTGTCTCTCTCTCTCTCTCTCTCTCTCTCTCTCTCTCTCTCTCTCTCTCTCTCTCTCTCTCTCTCTTTCTCTCTGTCTCTCTCTCTCTCTGTCTCTCTCTCCCCTCAACACTATTTCTGTCAGGAGCACGTTGTAGTAGGAGACGGGGACTTTGAGTTGCTCTTGAGTAAAGAGAGTCTTTTATGTGGAAGTGTGCCTTTATCCCTGGAGCAGAGCACGGAAGGGCACAGCGGTCTCACCCTAGACGTCAGCCACTGAAAAGTCCCAATGAACTAAACGCAATGCCCCTGTGCGTCTGGTTGCGTTTCTGTAAGTGTGTCTGCGCTGATGGTCAAGAGCTTTTAGCACATTCAGTGAAAGTGATACTCTTTTTAAGTTATTATTTTAACAAAGTGAAAACATTTGCCTCAAAGCATAATTTGTTATTACAGGAAGATGGGCAGGTCCCTCTGAGGTCAGCTAGGTCAAGCATCAGTATCATAATAGGGAGGTCAAAGTACCATCATCCACCAGTACCACGAGAGCATCGCCTGGTGGCTGCATATGGAAACACAATTTGCCACCAGGTAGATTTGTCAAAATGCTGTAATTACAGTCAAATGGCTCAAAAGGGGATTCCTGGGTGGATGTGATTTCTGATTATGTCTATCTTGACTATCATCCCTCTGTATAGTCCCTGTCTGTTTTTCCATTATGCGGTGTGTGGTTCCTTTCCTGTCCTGGTTTTTGTGGGTGTAGTACTATAGTTGGCACCTGGTTCCCCTGAACTGTGACTATTGTTTAGTTCTTGTTTGTGTGTCTGTGGTTCTATAGTTCTCCTGGTTCCCCAGAGCTTGTTTGGTTCTTTGTGTTTGTTTGTGTGTGTGTTCCATAGTTCCCCAGGTTTCCATAAGTCCAAGACTGTTGTTTGAACCTCCAGCGGTGTGTTTTGGGCAGGAACTCTGCTGAAGCTGGAGTCCGGGTCCCCAACCTGTCAGTGAAGTGTGTAAAGATGCTTGCAAGATTTTATTTTTTCTCCTCTTTTGCCTGCGAAAGCTTGTCCATGTTTGATTGAATGTGCAAAACTGTAAATAGAAACTATCCATGATCAGTTTTTTTTTTTTCTCGTTTTTGTTTGTATGGAAGAATAGCATTCACCAATTTTTTTTTTATTTTTCTAAACTGACTGTCCCTCCCTTGTAAGCCAGTTGAAAACAGTAAGTTTTTGTAGG
This sequence comes from Coilia nasus, assembly GCA_027475355.1. NCBI lineage: Eukaryota > Metazoa > Chordata > Actinopteri > Clupeiformes > Engraulidae > Coilia > Coilia nasus. The sequence goes on along the minus strand of CM050219.1, from coordinate 8,571,027 downwards.
ATAGACCTGTTTACACGCATCTGTCATCTCCTCCACCTGACAGACATCCAGGTGCCCAGACTTGTGGAGGGGACCAGCGAACTGTTGCCCTAAACCATGACTCAAACGTAGCTACATGCCACCATTATTGGGGACTGTTGCTCTTCATTTCAATGGCTTTAATTCTTAACCTCTGCAGGCTTTTTAATTTAATATATTTTTCTTTATAAAATATTGCAAAGTGTCCTTTAGTATGCGTCTAGTACTAAATGGCTTCATATATTGTATATATAATGTACTTTTATTTTATGCTGTTCTATCTATTAATAAATGGTAGATTTCATATTTTGTACAAAAAAAGTGTACAGAATCAAAGGTTATCAGCAACTGCAGTCAGTTGGGTGGTGTCACAGACCTATATATATATATATGTAACTTTTTTGCATTAGATATGTTTAGAATTTCAATTCTAACATTTTTTTATGGATTTGTAATTGGAGACATTTTGGTTTCTGCATTTGGAGCGTCTGTGATGCAAGGCCTTCTCCATTAGCCTGTGTGATCTCCTCTTCCCAGGTCTCAAGTGGTGTACATCTATATACAGCAAATAAAGCAAATGTGACTTTTATATTTTCATCCAGGGCCACGACCGCACTAACTTGACTGTGTGTGTGTGTGTGTGCGCGCGCTAGTGGTGAAACCACAGGCCTATGTGTAAGATGATGTGTGTGAGATACATGCAGGTTTACAGTCTCAGTAACTGGACAGCAGTGTATCATAGGTGAAAACTTAGAGCCTCACTAAGACAGTGAGAACACCGCAAGATGACCTCATACCCACAACAATCTGATCCCCATACCTGTCTCTACAGCACATGATCCCTCAGACACATTGTCGGGGCTTAAAGGGACATGATGGTATTTTGGTAAATTAGATGATTTTGCCATTTTTCTTAATTTGCAGAAATTACCTTGAATTTAGACAGAGATTATGTGAATTATATTCTTAGTCTAGCATAATAATCAAGGATCTTTGCCTCTAAGGTACCATGGGCGCAATGGTGTCCATACTTTCTTGCCTTACGCTTACCAAAAGGTAGGCTTCTATGTATTCTGTTTAAGTAGATATGGTTTTGGATGTTAATCTACTCCAAAGTAAATCTTATCTTTCTTCAGGGGAGATGGCAATTAAGCTACTGTAATTTCCCCTCGAAAAAGTAATGTTTTGTTTACTTTCACACATTAAACACACTGCGACTGCCTCTTTCCTGTGTGCAAGTGTGGTGTAGGGAGCGTACCCTACCCCTCCCTCCAAAAAGACCCTTGTCCTGACTGAACCGCTGCCTCTGACTCTTAGGGTCTGCTCAGACTACTCAATTAAGGACTTGTTATTCAATAGGCAGTTACTGCCACCTAGTGGCTACATATTGCTTGTATTTTCCTGAGTGTCTTAAGACATCAGTCTAATAAATCGCTCTATGAAAAGCATGATAGCCCTGGCTAAGGACACGGTTACCAGTCACCATAAAAGGCAAAGGAAATGTGCGTCAGCAAGTGCTGACGTCCTGACACATCATTGCTGCACAATTTGGAATTAATCGACAGTGGCACACTGGTAATTGGCACTGAAACCTCTGCTGCACAAACTTGACTCAAACATGCACAAGATGACCCATGACTTCTGCCTTATTTATGTACAGTGGAAGTAAGACATTGAAGACCCATCATCTGCTGGGTCTGTCGATTAGGAGGACCTCTCTCTCGCTCTCTTTTCTCTCTCTCTCTCTCTCTCTACCTCTCTCACTCTCTCTCTCTCTCTCTACCTCTACCTCTCTCACTCTCTACCTCTCTCACTCTCTCTCTCTACCTCTCACTTTCTCTCTGCTTGTAAAGTTTAAAGGCAAGACGTTGGCATAACTTGCCAGCCAAAACATGCCTGAGTGCAGACAACCTTTTTATTTTCAAAGTAGCTCAAAGGAGATGACTCATCCTTAGACACAGTGGTGCCAAGTGCCATCCTGCAGACAAGAACAAATAGAGAGCATCTTGAAATATAAATTTGAATTCCAGTGCCTTGGTTGAACTCACTGATGCAATAACTGAGTGTATTTGTATTCAGTAAGCCCTGCAATGTGTTTCATTAGGTTCATAATATTCTTACGCTCATACTATTATTATTAGGCTCATGATCCTACTAATGCTGCAAATTAATTTGGTGGGTGGTAAGGCAACAAAATGGATCTAGGAAAGCCAGACAAGACCGATAGGCAGAAGAGAGGCGAGATAAACAGAGAGGCAAGATGAACAGATGCGTAGGTAAGTACGGTAGGTAGAATAGAGAGGTTCGTAGCCTTGGCAGGATAGGCAGGTACAGTAAGTAGGTAGGACAGATAAGATAAGAAGTGAGACAGGATGGGTAACTAGGCAGGACAGATACAAAGGCAGTCAGTTTTGGTGGGGAGCAGAGCCCAAAGAACTGCTGTTCCCATCAATACAAAATCATTAAAGTAACACTAACTAATTCCTACAACCTTAATGTTTGCAAAATCGTTTCAGTGGTTCATCAACTTGTACTAGGTTGAAAGACACTTCTGAATTCGCTTTGCCGCCATTCATGGGCTATAACTGTACTAAGTACAGTAAGTTTGGATGAGCAGACCGTCTCTCTGAAGTTCTCTATGAGAGACAATTCTGCTTCCAACCTGTAGGGTGACCGAAGATAAAAACTACTTAGTATTGCTTTAATATGAGTGGCTTTTGGAGGACCAATAGAGCTTACTGTGTGTGTATGTATGCATTTATCAGGGCGTGTGTGTGTGTGTGTGTGTGTGTGTGTGTGTGTGTGTGTGTGTGTGTGTGTGTGTGTGTGTGCGTGCATTTATCAGGGTGAATATACTTCAAATTACATTGTATCTCATATATCATTTTGAATGCCAGTGTAGCCTATCATGCGTGTGTGTTTGTGTGTGTCTCGAGATAGAAACATCCTTTTGTTGCATTCTTTCAGAGTAGAACACAGCCCTGTAATAACTGCTGACAGTACAGTGTTGTGTGCGGAGCCCCAATGGATCATGGTGTAATTTTGGGGCGAGCGCAGAGCAGGCAGGCTGTTTGAAGCTGCGCGTGTCAGCACAGCCTTTTGATCATGCTGGCACATTCTGAGCACCTACGGCCCCACACTGCTCAGAGACAGCAGGACGGAGGAGAGAGAGGAACGCAGAATCGTAATCAATGAGGAATATTATTGCATCTGCTTCACCAGCGCACAGCAGCAGAGCCATGCTGAAGGGAGTCTATAAGCCTTTGCACTGAAGACGTTAAACCCATTCTTTCATTTCCCTGTTTTTCTGCTGTGTCTGTCATTCCATTGATATTTTTATAATACCTTTTCAAAGTTTCTCAAATATCTTTTAAATGTTAAATGTACTGGCATGGTGCTCTTCAGAACCCATGGAGGTGCTGTAATTCTAGAGTCAGAACCCATGAAGGTGTGGTAGTTTTAGATGTGGAACCCATGTAGATGCTGTAATTCTACAGCCCGAACCAATGAAGGTGGGTTAGTTTTAGTTCTAGAACCCATGAAGTCAGAATAAGTCTAGAACTAACAAAAGGAGGGGTAACTCCAGATCTTGTAACCATAAAAGTTGGGTATAACTGCAGATCTAGAACCTAGAAGGGTGGGGTAACTAGATGAAGAGCCAATGAAAGTGGGCTAATTCTAGCTCTAGAACCTATTAAGGTGGGGTAATTCTAGATCTAGAACCCATACAGGTGGGGTAATTCTAGATCTAGAACCTATTAAGGTGGGGTAACTCTAGATCTAAAATTCATCAGTATGTGGTTACTCTAGATTAGAGCAAGAGCCTGTATAGCCAAAGTGTGTCTATTTGCAATTCGGAGCTGGAAAGTATAAAGCGCAGAATGCAAATGTGGGAAACATAGAGGGTTGCATAATCACCCCTGAAGGTTCGGCACATTACTATTTAAAAATGTTGCTGTGCAAAGATACAGTAATTCTCTTCATCTGCCCGGGGCTCTGTGGGGTTTTAAATAGGCAGATCTGTTTTGGTGTCAGCTGTTAGGGGACACTCAGGCATCATCAGCTGATGGCTGTTGGGACAAGGAGGCCATTCATGAGCCGGAGTGATGCGCTGATAACATAACTCAGGCACATGCTGGAGGGGCATGAGGAAGTCAGGAGAGGAGCACGGACTCACCGATGGAGAGGCACAATCACAAGAACGGAGGGACTGATGGTCATAGAGAGAGAGAGAGAGAGAGAGGAGGAGGAGGATGTGGAGGAGCACCATAGAGAGATGGTTACCATGTTATCAGGTTCCTGAGAATCAAACCCAAATCTCTGATGATGTCAGGACCTCGTTATACCAGTGGTGTTATACCAGCAGAGAGGACGGCCCCCCACCATGTTAGCGGTTTCACACACACAAACAGCATAATGAAATCATGAGTCAGGCTAAAGTTTACCAGCATTTTTTAATTAGGTACATTGTTCATGTTAGAAGAAACACTTTTTCATTGGAGCCAGTAACAACAACAATAAGTATATTCTGTTCTTTCATTAACTCCACTTTGCAGTACTGCAGTATCGCATCTTTTTCAGACTCTGGTAGCACAGGACCCATTGAAGCTTAGCCATGCTGTCAGGGGATAGCTAAGACAGCTAGGCTAACTGACACAAGTCCTCACTGTAACTATGACGACCATAGGTTACTGCTCTTTTTTTCTCATTACTGAAAGTCTTGGCGGGCAGGGTTGGCTGGCTGGCTGTCTGGCTGGCTGGCAGGCTGCTTTCATAGATGTGCACAGCAATAAAATAAAATAAAAACACAATAAAAACAGACTTTTCATAAAGGTATATTGGTCTCAAGGGGACAGTCATATGGTAATTTCATTACCTGATCTGGTCTGGTGTATGAGCAAAACAAAGAAAGGCAAAAACATAGACATGAAAATGGGTTTCTTATTTGAAGTGTAAAATAGGACAATTAACTAACTAATATGTCCAAGATGATTTCTCTAGTTGGTTGACCCATCCCCCCCCCCCCCCCCCCCCCCCCAACAGGACCTTCTACATTAACATGTAGAAGCGATCACCCTGTTGTGTATTTTATAAATACTTCAATGATTAAAATCTATCTGCTGAAGACCAGCTGATATACACTAACTCACACATATGTCAGCATCAAGACCTTCTAATACAGTCCTCACATCAACATGAACACACAAACAAAATACATGTGGGGTTAATAAATCTATTAATAAATCTAAACTAACTAACTATGCTAACTAACTTTGCTAATAGATCTATTTGTTGATGGACAGCTGAAGTGCATTCTGGGAGAGAGGAGATGCTGTTCATCCTCTGTCTGGCCCCAGACCTACACACCTCAGCATCTCAAATTAATACAGCAAAAAGACATCTAGACAGACAGTTTGAAATCATGAAAATCATCAACCTGGAAAAACACCGACTACGTGACATTTCCAGCTGACTTTCTCCCTCTCTCTCACACTCTTTCTCGCTTTCTCTCTTTCTTGCCCTCTCTTACTCTGTCTCTGTCTATCTCTCTGTCTCCTTCCTCCTCTCATTGCTCTGCTCACCTGTCCTTTATCGCTCTCTCTCTCTCTCTCTCTCTCTCTTTCTTTCTTTCTCTCTCCCCTCCTCGTCTTTCTCTTTTTCTTCCTGTCGTGACTCAGGTGTCTGAGTTCATTGGGTGCATGTGTTGACAGTCAAAGTGCTTTTTTTTCCTTCCCAGAATATTAACGACCCCCCCCCCCCCCCCCCAACCCCGCCTCCTCTCTTCGCCTGCGATAAAAAACACCCACACATCTCGCCGGCAGCGCTGCTCCCCCAAAAAACGTATTAAATAAATAACAGCCTGTCGTGATGGTGCCTGCTCAGATCACCATGGTAACAGTGCACCGAACTTTTTTTAAGGGTCAACCATATTGTGAATGTGCCCAATCATGGTGAGTTTTGCTGAAAGACCTTGTTCAGTACACTTAGCTGAGAGGTCTGGAGAGTTGC
>CM050219.1:8520000-8557500 GCA_027475355.1 Coilia nasus | reverse complement strand
ATGCACTTTTTACAGCTAAACTTGGCGTTCGAGAAGAGGACTTGCACCAATTGTGATTAAGCTCTCGTCTTCAGTCGTTAGTGTATACGGCAGCCTCCAGTGTGGAACTGTGTGGTAAAATAAGGCAGATGTACTATTTACAGCCGAACGTGGCATTCAAGAAGAGACAGTTGCTCCAACTGTTAAAGGTTATCTATCTTCGTCTTGAGTCAGGGGTGTCTTTGGCAGACCCTAGAACCGTATGGTAAAATAGTGTTGAAATGTGGCATTGGGCACAGTGACAGTGACAGTGACAACTCTTTTTTTTTTGTAATGACATTCCATGTCTGTTGCACTGTGTTTGTTCATGCTTTTTAGTGCCACCAGCAGGTCAAGTGTAGTACCACTAACATAAAGGTACATTTAATTAATGTATGTAATTTGAGGTAATGAGGCATCAAACAAAGAGAGACAAATGAGAGCGCAGTAAAAGTTACACCAGAAAGACAACAGTGCCTGTTGTTCATTAACTCGTCTCTTAACCAATCAGCCGCCTTGATCTGGCTTTTTAATGTGTGAACTTACCTACCTTCTTTGCTGCCTTCAGGTGTTGACTACAAAGTTCCTGTCCACCCTCCATAACAACCATCAGTGGGTTACTGTCTGTTGTCCAGAGGGTCCAGATGGATTCCAGGGAGTCCAGGGAGTTTTCCTCACTGATACCTGAGGTTTCTTCCTTGAATTCACACAAATCAAACAAACAGGGAGTTCTTCCTCACCCCTGTTGCTCCCTGGGGACACTAACAACCCGACTAAATTTGAACTTGTTCTAGTGCCTCTGGTTTGCAAGGACTGTTGACCTGTGTTCACGCAAGAGACTGCATTAACAGGGCATTGAATAGTTCTAGTACCTCTGGACTACAAAGACTGTTGACCTGTGTTCACGCAAGAGCCCGCACCAACGGGGCATTGCGTCGTTTGAGCGCCTCTGGCCTGCGAGGACTGTTTACCCGTATTCACGCAAGGGCCCGCATTTAACAGGGCTTTGCATCACTACGTCATTTTGTTACTGTATTCTTCCACTCTGACGCCACTGGACTGCAAGAAATGTTGTCTTGTGGTGACCTTGCCAAACTGTAAAGCACTTTGAGCTGCATCTTGTATGTATGAATTGTGCTATACAAGTAAAGATTACTATTATTATTATTATTATTATTATTATTATTATTATTATTATTATTATTATTATTATTATTATTATTATTATTTTGCCCTGCTCCCTCCTCAACTCCTGGCCTCCTAAAGGTTCCCCAGGTCCTTTGGAAGCTGATTGGAGATTCGATATTTACAAACTTCGACCCCTGAATCTGGGATAAAGTGGGGAGCACAACTCACCAAAGAAGCTGACTCAGAAGACCCTTTCCAAGTGGCTGCTTAAAATCCATCTTGTAATCTATCCTCTAATTAGCTTATTCTCTCTCTCCCTCTCTCTCTCTCCGTTGCCTCTTCCAAGAAAATCCCACGAATTCACCTCCAAGATGCAAATAGAAAAGCAGCCCCCACAATCTATGTTTCTGCACTGCAGATGTCACTATCGTAACTTGTCACCAACTTAGACTCTATTCGGTCTAGCCATGCCCTGTCTAGCGTGTTTGTTTTAGGTCACCTGTAACTCTGACCTGACTTGTTTACAACTGTGTTGTACTTTATATACACATGTATACAAGAGTGTGTACGTGTGCATGTGTAGTTGTGGGTGTGAGTGTGTGTGTGAGTGCGCGAGGGAAACTGTGTAGTCCCTCAATAGTGTATGTAGGCACTATTACGTATCTGTCTTGTCCGTACTGTGTTTTAACAGTTGCGTGTAACACCAATTGTTCCCGGTGAAACATTGTCTCGTCTCACTATGTACTGTGGATATGGCTGAAACGACAATAAAAAACCTACTTGACTTGACTTGACTTGTCTATATCAATAAGCTCACCCTGATACCCTTTTAGTAATTCAGCAGATAGGCTCCCCCCTTGAGTCATGGTTCTGCACAAGATTTTTTTCCATATCAGAAAACACCTACAGGGAATTCTTCATTACCCCAGTGCCTTTTTTAAGTATTTTTTGGACTTATTTAGGCAGTGAAGATGGTGACAGGAAGTAAGTGGGAGAGAGAGAGAGAGAGAGAGAGAGAGAGACGAGGTAGGGCTCGCAATGAGAGGCATTGTAGCGTTTTAGTCTGCTATTGCTCCTCACTAACTTGGTGATAGCTCTTTACCACAGATACATCATGCAGAGGACAAGTGTTGTTCCTGTATTATTGTATGCTTTTGAAACACCTCTTCCGAATGGGACTGATCAACCCTGTATGTATACAGCGACCAAACCACATCATAATGCATCATAACAACTGCAGCCACAGTGTAAGGACAATGTCCCTGTTACATAATATCCCATCTCTACTCTCACTGCTCAGTTTCATCTCTTGATGCGGTCCCTTTTTCTCGTCCATACAGATCATTTGTTCCTCCAAGCAGGTCACACAATTAACGGGGGCCGGCTCGAGTGTGGCCCAACACGCAAAATCACATTCAGAGTTTTCTCACCGGCGTCCTGCCTGGCTCCCCTCCCCAACCCCCCCTCCCCCCATGGCTTCCTGAGGCTGCGCTGAGGCTCCAGGGCTGTGTGGCTTCATTAAGGAGGGCTTTAAAGCCCAGGAGGCTGACAAAGGGCTCCCGTGGCGGGTGTCCTTGGATTCAAATGAGACCACAACACCATGCTGGCCACAGGCACAGTGCAACCTGCAGCGCTCTCCTCCGAGATGCCCCGCCATCATCATATCTCTCATAGCAACGTGGTACCCATGGCAACAGAGGATGCAGGTCCCAGGCCTCTGGGCTTGAGTGGCCCAGAGAGAGTCCTCGGCATCTGTGTGTGTGTATGTCTTTGAGTGTGAGTGTCTGTGTAGTATGTGTGAGAGTTGTTTCCAAACTTAGGTGACATGACAGGCAGGCCATGATATTATGCTCCAGCTTCTGTGGGTGCTGACAGCAAATTTATACATGCATTCAGTTAACATGTGTGCACGCAAACACACACACACACACACACACACACACACACACACACACACACACAACACACACGCACACACACACACACACACACACACACACACACACACTTTTTCTAAAGCAGCTCAGAGCACAGGCTTCCATGTTATCATGTTATTAGGTTCCTGACAATCAAACCCGAATCTCTGATGATGTCAGCACCTTATTATCCCAGTGGTGTTACAGTACAGTGAGCCCCCCACCATGTTGCACTGTGCACTGTAGCCTGTCAACATTACCATTACTTAGCCTGCACATTGGTTTTTCCATTAGCCTGTTAGCATTAACCTGCATTAGCCTGCACACTGACTTAACCGAAGTCTGCAGGGCTGCCACTGGGGTGAGGGGGGTAGGGGGTTCGGACTATTTCAAGGTTGGGTATAGGGGGACAAAATTGTATTCTTTCTTTGGGTCCGAAATTTCTATTGACACACCTGTTAGTAGGGTTGCCACCTATGTCTGGCAAAAAACCTGGACATTTCGGCAAACCCAATCAACCTTTTTGCTTATAAGCAGTGATGCGGGTATCAGTGTAGCCGGGAGAATAGTTTTTTCGCCTGGACAGACCATTAAAAACCTGGACAATCAGGTAAAACCTGGACAGGTGGCAGCACTACCTGTTAGCCTGTCACTGTTCAATTCAGTCTCAGCCGACTATTGTGACTGTGCTATAGTCAGACGCAATCAGCGGTATTTGGTCACTCTAGGCCAATAAGAGCGCGCTGAAGGGTCATTCACCTCCACTTTGCTAAAGCAGCTCAGGACAAAAGTAGGGGCCAGAATCACACTAATTCTGGGCTGGAGTTTTGTTTTGGCTGAACACACACTATTAGGACTGAGCAGGGCTGTGTGTTTCGTTCAGAAAAAAATGTTTCAATCAAATGTTTCAATCAAATCCTTTCATGGTTCATCAAGGACATTGTTTTGACCTTTGAAATAAGTTAATTAACTCAAGAGCAGGAGTACAGCTGGAGAGGGAGACAGGGCATAGACTATTACAAACATTACGTCAAACACATGATTATCTCTTATTTACTTTCAGCTTGGGGAGACGTGCTCAAGATTATCTGGTTTTTGCTATCAGCTTGGGGGTAACAAGATGATCTGTTATTTACTATCGGGGGATGGAAAGTTGGGGCTGATTGGCAGCGTCATGTTGATACACTGGCTGTGTTCCATTTGAACAGACTGACCCTGTAAACCGGGGCTACCTTTGGCAGATAAACAGTAAAGACGGAGCTCACTGCAATTTAGATCTGTGAGAAAACAACAGACAAAATCCCAGCCACAACACAACTCAAAGTCAACACACATCTATGTAAACCCAGAGACACACACAACACAACACAACACAAACACCCATGCAAATAGACTCACATTGTACAATGCAAAACAATACACAGCTACACAAACTCACATGCAGCCACAGTGCAACATAAAGAGAACATCCACCCAAAACTCAAACACAACGTCAGCAACACAATAGCATGGGGGGTTACAGGGTCACAAACACACGACTGTTTGCCAAGCTCTATAATAAGAGCATTATTGGTGCAGTTTGTGATTCTAATACACAAACACACACATAAATACACACACACACACACACACACACACGCACACATAAACACATACATGTACATCATATTACATTGCATTAAGTCTTCAGGTACTTCAGCTGTTTGGTATTTGTGGTTAAACAATCATTAATCTGTGAATTGTATTAATGTGAATTACTGTGAACTATTGTAAGGTTACATAGCAGTTCAGACTGTGTGATAAATAATCCCAGCCAATCAGACTGAGCTGTAAATGAGCTCAGCCAATCAGGCTGAGCCATAAATGATGCAAGCCAATCAAACCGACCTGTAAATAATCTCTGCCAATGGACATATGTGCTTTAAAAGCTTCAAATGGATAGCACAGTTGTTGAAGTCAAACATTAACAAACTTTCACAAAACCAAAAACCAAGGTGGAGGCTGCATTGTGAGTGTAAGAGTTGAAAGAGAATAAACAGTTAAGAATTACTTTATACATGAATTGCTGCGGCTATCCTATAAAGCCATTATAGAAAGCATTATCAATACATCCTGATATTTAATCCCAGATTTCCATGTCAAGAGTAAACTTGAGAAAATTGTCACCAAAGAATCATTGGTTGTGTCCTTTCATCCGTTTCCACTCTTTATTCTGAGGACTGCCAAAACTCTGCAGGGAAAAACACTGGTGTTCCCTCTCATCCAGGCCAGGGCTTGTTCCAACTGCTGCCCAGAAAACCCTACAGATCCCTTATTTTTATATTTTTTAATTATTATTTTTATTTTTATTTTTTTACCTGCGACACGCCTTTGTTGTCTACAACTCATCTTGTATCTTTTGTGATTTTTCTTACACATTTTGTCTGACTCCATGAAACAATAAAGTTACCTCCAAAATCACCATACAGCATAAGAGCTAATAGCACAGTAATGGCTTGGCACACAAAGAGATGGACTAGCACATTAACTAATTATTTATTTATATATTTTTTTAATTATTATTTTTTCAACAGAGATACACCTTTGTTGTCTACAACTCATCTTGTATGTGATTTTTCAACCACGATACATTTTAATCAGAGAAACATACGATAAAAATGACTTTCTGTTGGTGATGGATTTTAAATAATGATTTACCTTGAAGGCCAATTTGTTCTACATAGAAAACCATCAAATATTTTTGCTGCTGAATCAGAAATCATATTTGTTTCAAACAAAAGAAGTCTTTGGTTTTGAGAAGGAGCTCCACATGTACATGAGAGAAAAAAAGGGAAAGATATGACGCAAGTGAACACAGCCAGTCAAAAGGCAAACCAAAGCCAGGCAAACACAGTTTACAGAGGAGAGAGAGAGAGAGAGAGAGAGAGAGAGAGAGAGAGAGAGAGAGAGAGAGAGAGAGAGAGAGAGAGAGAGAGAGAGAGAAGTAGAGAGACGAAGAGACAGAAAGAGAGAGAGCAAGAAAGAGGTAGAGAGAGACAAATGGGTCTGCAAAAAGACATGAAGAGAGGGAGAGAAAGAAGGAGAGTGACAAAGAGACAGTGACAGAGAGCAAAAAAGAGAGAGAAAGATAGAGGAGAGAGCGAGACAATGGGGTGTGAAAAAAGGGATAGAAAGATGAGAGAAAGGAGGAGAGATAAACGAGTGGGAGGCAGGAGGGAGAGAAGAGGTGCAGAGAGAGAGGAAGGATGAGCGAGAGCTAGCAAGAGGCTCCTCTCAGTGGGTGTCTGAGAGTGCTAGCGGAGAGATGAGATAATATGACTTATTATCAGGAAAGGTCATCGCATGTAGAAACCAAATGTCATCGCTGCAAAACCTGCCTACCCCTTAAGCTCTCCTCCAGCTGTGTGTGTGTGTGTGTGTGTGTGTGTGTGTGTGTGTATGTGTGTGTAGGTGTGTGTGCGCAGAATGAAACAGTCTCCAGGTAGGCTGTAATCTGTGAGCTAAAGCTGTGTGTCTTCGGTGGAGAGGTGTGTGAAGAGAACAGAGTGAGTGAGATGAGCTTGTCAGAGGTGTGTGTGTGTGTGTGTATCAGTGTTAGTGGTGTTGTGTGTATCTTGACAGAGGTGTGTGTGTATTAGTGTTAATCATTGTTAGTGTTGTGTGTGTCTTGACAGAGGTGTGTGTGTATATTAGTGTTAGTGTTGCATGTGTTTGGACAGAGGTGTGTGTGTGTGTGTGTGTATTAGTGTTAGTGGTGTTGTGTGTGTCTTGACAGAGGTGTGTGTGTGTGTGTGTGTGTATGACTGTTAGTGGTGTCTTGATGAGTTTGACAGAGGTGTGTGTGTTTCAGTGTTAGTGATGTGTGTGTGTCTTGACAGAGGTGTGTGTGTGTGTCTTGACATAGGTGTATCATTCAGTGGTGTGTTGTGTGTGACTGCTGGTCTGTGAGATGGACACAGGACTTTGTGAAAGTGAAGCCATTGTGATCACACGGCAGACACAACTAAATTCCACCTCTGCCTTTAAAGAGGGAGCCTTTGGCACAGTGGCTGGAGACGGTGCCATGCTCAGGGCACTTCAGCCATGGGGGAGGATGGAGGACAGCTGGTCATTCAATCTCCCCACTCAGGGTGCTCAGGGGAGGATGGAGGAGAGTGCTGGTCATTCAGTACACTCCTGTAGGCGTGGGGAATTGAACTGAATCCTGTGGCCAGACCCCAACACACGGCAAGATCCATAAGCCCACCTACGCACAACTGTGTCATTCTTTATTTACATTAGTGTATTGTTTTTGTTGCTTTTGTTTTTGCTTCAACCAAATTTACTGCACTGTACAGTACTGAGTATTTCATTTTGTGGCTGTTGTGAAAACGTGCTTTCTGCAGAAAAACCGTGAAAATGAAAGTCTGCAGTGTTTTATATAAAGTAGATTAGTGTGCTCCTGCTGATCTGACAGTCTTTTCATATGATGCAAGTGTGTGTCATTTTGTCATCAGAGTGACATTTTGACAAAGGATTGTTAGTTTTTGATCGCAGAGTTTCAATTTGACATTGAATGGTTGCGAAGGGTTTATTTCCAAGTGTTGTGTCTTATTTGCTTGTGTGTATAGTTTTGGCACAGCAAGCCGAGTTTTGCAAAACATGTTTAAGCAATGGGCAAAAACTGTATCTTTTGAGAAATATTGAGAAATGACATGAATACTTTCACAAAACACATCACTAATAGTGTTCACTAAAGATATTTCAACTGATACAAATTTGTACTTACAATGCAAAATCAGTCAATATGTTCAACTGTTTGCTTGTTGCATGGTTGCATATTGAAAACTGAAACACAATCATTTCTACAAAGAATCATGTTCAATAACACAGTTAAACACAGTACAGTATTTGTGGAGGCAAAAAGCTACTGTAAGCATCATCTCTGTCTAATTTGGTGGCATGTCTTAACCTGTGGTTTTCAAGGCAGTTAACTAATGTCAGAGTTCAAACAAAGCACGCACATCCTAAGTGAACACTGGGAGCAGGACCAAAAGACAGTCAACATAAGTACAGAAGGAATTTATGCTCCCAGGTTTATTTAAGTAAAGTTAACTAGCTAACTAATGTCATTCACATATGATCAATTTAGTCCTGGTCTTCTTTGTCCATGCTCCCCTCCCATTGTACTTTGCAGTGACTGTATTTATGTCTACTTTTTGTTACCCCTCACTCTCCCTCTCTTCTTCACTGTCCCTCTTTCGCTTGCTCTTGCTAAAACACTGCCTTACATTTCTATTCAAGTCAGGGTAACTCCCATATTTTACAGTGTTTAAGCCTGATTGCTGAGTTTTGCATTTTGGCCCTCAGTGTTTTGGCACCTGACGATTGTGTTTAACCAGTTGGTTGCAAAGGTGTGGTCAATTGATAGCTAGTGTTTTGAAATAGAAAGAATGTGACATTACAATACAATCATGTTTGTTTAATATTTTGCAAATCACTGTTTGTAGTGTTCTGCAAAAAGTGTGAAGCTGAAAATGTGTTTAGAGCGGTGCCAATCTGAGCCAATGTTTTCTTATTTGAGTGTTAGGCTTCATTAACTGTAGAAAACTTTATATTTTAGTGTGTAAGCAAACTTAAAAAAACTGTAAGTTAAGTTAAGGATAAGAGAGTTTTCCACTCAAACTGGCAAAGTCATACTGACGCAGTCTTCATTGATGTAGTATTTGTGTAGTAGTGCAGTCACAAACATGGCCATTTGAAAATGAATGATTAGATACAGGTGACACAGTACATACCATTTGGGGTGTAAGGATCCACCTTCTCAGACCAACGACGGAACTGAGCGTGGACGAAGGTTTTCACATGTTCTGGACTTGGGATGGGATAGAATAATTTTAGACATGTGCATTAGGATGGCAAACATTAAAGTAACACCATTTATCTGACTCCATATCACCATACAACATAAGAGCTAATAGCACAGTAATGGCTTGGCACACGAAGAGATATATATGAATGGTAAATGAATGAACAGTTTATTAACCAGATGCAAGTTAACCATTACAATCACACGCAGAGATTCACACTGTAATTACCAAATAAACCAAAGAAGAAAACCAAACAAAACCCCAAACAATAGATAGAGAGAGAGAGAGAGAGGGACAGAGAGACACACAGCGTGTGGGAGTGCCGTGAGTGAAAGACAGCTCAAAGAGTTTTTCACTATCTTTCCCTTAAATACCCAGTCTTTGTCCTTTGTTGAGGTCCCACCATGAGGTGTTATCTTGGGGGCAGGGGGGCTGGAGACAGACTGCCTCACACTACCTAGTAACTTTAGGATCTGATTCTGCTTCTGCTTCTGGACTGAGACCAGTTCAGCACTCACATGATGAGACTATCAGAATGAAACCAAACATGACATGTAAATCTCACAGCATTATCCACAATATAATATAGCCTTAATTCTCACATCCTTCTCCTAAGGATGGCCTGAGTAGGTCTCCACACCATATGTTGACAGGGCACAGACAGTGGGGTGTGGGACACCTAACTAAACACAAGAGCATGCAGTGGGGGAGCTCCCCTGAAGCACCCTTTCTTGTGATAACGCAAATTCCTCTGGTGTGCTCATTCAGAGTAGTCATGCTTGAATCCAGAACATTACAGGGGTATAGTACGAATAGCAGAAAACAGCCCCAAACATGTAAAAGTAATAATTATTCATCACTTGTACATAATATGGATATATTAAACCTGTGTACTATATTTTACATACATAAATATCCCTGCCCTTGATCTGGTACCATCCTATCGTTTTGAATCTGTCTTTTTTGTCTTTTTTTTAATTGAGAATGTGGAAGCTAACAGCAAAACATTTACTGTTGGCACCACCTGTAATGACAACCCAACTCCACAGAACCTTAGTGGGTGAGGGGAGGCAGAAGCTGGAAGTTGTTCACAGCTGTCATCTCATTAAAATATATGTTCTCTGATTCGCTACAGGCTGTGTACAAATATAGTCTCATTAAAATATATGTTCTTTGATTCGCTACAAAGTGTGCACAGCTGTCATCTCATTAAAATATATGTTCTCTGATTCGCTACAGGGTGTGTACAGATATAATCTCATTAAAATATATGTTCTCTGATTGGCTACAAGGTGTGCACAGCTGTCGTCTCATTAAAATATATGTTCTCTGATTGGCTACAAGGTGTGCACAGCTGTCGTCTCATTAAAATATATTAGAAACAAGAAAGGTTGATCCAGGCACTCCAAAACGTAACAAAGAGGAGGAATTAAATTTAAAAAGCCTTTATTCAACATGGTTAAAGCAGTGCCTGGATCAACCTTTCTTGTTTGTAATGGACTGATCTCCAACATCCAACAGCACCTAACATACTGGTAAAGACACTTCGACCGATTGAGCAACCAGCCATTTGTTTTTCCAACATCATTAAAATATATGTTCTGTGATTCGTTGCATGGTGTGCCAGGTGAGGCCTCATTAAAATATTATATATTATTATATATAATATACATAATATTATATATATATATATATATAAAACTTAACCCATGGTAATCATATGTAAATATGTAATATAATCAAGATTTTCAAAAAATGTGTATGAGAATAAGCAAGTTGATATGAAATCTAAGGTCTATTTTACTTATGAGAAATGTGCAATTCAAAATGCACTTTCCCCTTGTTCTTATAAATAACATAACATTATTAATTATTTTCACTAAATTATATCTCATATCATTTTATGTAATTTGTAGAAAAACCTCAAGGGGAAATAACGGATAGGCCTCGTTAACTCTCAGGTGACGTAGTCTAGTTAGTGTTAAATGCAGAACTAGGCCAGGTTGTTGGCTGTGAGTGTCTGCATATGTGACTGGCTCTGAGGGGTTTGGCCACTACAAGGAAGAGGTACACCTCTAGAAATTGTGGTCCCCCTGAAATAAAATAATTTTGGGCCCCCATTCCAACCATACCATAGTCCTCTGTGGGCCCCTGTGAAGCTCTGGGCTCTGTCCTGACCTACCTTTACCCCAAACCAGTGCTCACCTCCTCACACTCTCCTTCTCAGGGGAACCCCAAAACAGTGCTCACCTCCTCCTGCCCTCCTTCTCAGGTGTACCCCCAAATCAGTGCTGTCCTCCTCACACTCTCCTTGTCAGGGGTACCAGTGCTCACCTCCTCATGCTCTCCATGTCGGGGGACCAATTAGCTCCACCTCATCTCTGCATGCTCAGTATGACTCCGCAAGACAACCTGTAGATTGCTATAGATGCTGCCACAGATGTGTGTGTGTGTGTGTGTGTGTGTGTGTGTGTGTGTGTGTGTGTGTGTGTGTGTGTGTGTGTGTGTGTGTGTGTGTGTGTGTGCGTGCGTATATATGCATGTGTACAGTATGTGCAAAGACGTGTGTGTGTGTCTGAGTGGATGTCCCACTGTGCGCATGTGTGTGTGTTTGAGTAGATGTGTGACAGACTTGTGTGTGTGTGTGTGTGTGTGCTGCTCATTCACAGAAGGCATTGTGTTTATGATTTGCAAGCATGTGTGAGTGTGTGTTCGTGCATATGTGTACACGTTTGTGTGTGCCACCTACAGTTCTTTTAGGTACAGGGTGCAGTCCCTGGAGCAATGTGGGGTTAGATTCAACCCCTCGATCTCAAGACCAACGCCCTAACCATTACTGTACGTTCACACCAAAAGCGACCAAAGCGACCAGCTCGCCGAGGTCGCTGAAGAAGCTTCGTCGTTGAGTTCGCTTTGTTCGCTTTGTTCGCTCATGACGTTTCAAGTCATTTAAAGGGCCGCAGCAAAAAAAAAACTCCCCGACCAACAGTTGTAAAAGCGGCAATACATGTATATGCGTAGGGCAAAACATCGACGTACTTGAACTTTGACATGTTTGGTTAATAAAGGAATAAAAGAGTATAAAATGTCTACATGCACTGACAGCTGAAAAATATTCATATTCATACAGTAATTCATGAATTATTTAAGCCGCTGACTGAGTACATCAATTTACTTTTTAATTAGAATTGTTTGCATCCCTGTAGAAAAACAGGGCTGGGTCGTAGTGAACCGAAGAGCCTGCCACTGCTGTGATGAGCTTCTCTGCCATTTTTAATACAAAGTAGGAACTAGGTACTAAAGTTACACCGTTTGTTTCCTCGAACCCACCTGATTGTCGGACGTTGGTAAATCAATGTATTCCGATTGGTATTCGCGGTATTCGCCGAACCGCGTCATAGCTCATTACCATAAAGTTAACTGACTTTTAACTTCTCTTTTTCGCTCTGGTCGCCCAGTTCGCTTCGCTGCCGGCGAATTCGCTTTGTTCGCCCAATTCGCCGACCCTCCATAGAGAAACAATGACTTCCGTCGCTCTGGTCGCTTTGGTCGCTTTTGGTGTGAACGTACAGTTAGGCCACAGCTGCCCACTAGAGCCCACTTGGACATAACCCTGGTCTGTTCTGATACGGTACTGGCCCTGTCCTTATTCCAGAGGGGCGGGGCCAGAAATGTGAGGGGCCAGAAAAGAAATCAGGTGGGCCCAGCCCAAAAAACATAGGTTATTTTTATTACTTAAAGGAGAACTTTGGTGTAAAATGAAAATTGGCATGTTAAAACATCATACCGAGTTGGTATGTGTACTGAGGAGCAAAATTGATTTAGCCTGTTGCATTCAGAGTTTAACTATTTTTTATCGTTTGTCCCAGGAGGCGAACAATGGAAGTGGTAGGTGCCCTGAGACGAAGCATGATGACTACGCTATTTTTAAACCATTAAAACAGCTCGAAGAAACGCCACACTCCATCGGTAGTACAACAAAGGCCCTGACATTAAAAACGAGGCACTGAGAACTTTGTAAGTGTACACAGCATTTATTAATAAAACAGTTTTGACAAACAGTACCTTGCTGTAGTTTCTCATCGCCGCCATGATGAAAGTCCAAACAAGTCAATTGTACCACCTCTACTCCTATTCTTCCTGCTGGTTCGTGTTCGTCAATCGACTGGTGCGAACTTTCATCATGGCGGCGATGAGAAACTACAGCAAGGTACTGTTTGTCAAAACTGTTTTATTAATAAATGCTGTGTACACTTACAAAGTTCTCAGTGCCTCGTTTTTAATGTCAGGGCCTTTGTTGTACTACCGATGGAGTGTGGCGTTTCTTCGAGCTGTTTTAATGGTTTAAAAATAGCGTAGTCGTCATGCTTCGCCTGAGGGCACCTACCACTTCCATTGTTCGCCTCCTGGGACAAATGATAAAAAATAGTTAAACTCTGAATGCAACAGGCTAAATCAATTTTGCTCCTCAGTACACATACCAACTCGGTATGATGTTTTAACATGCCAATTTTCATTTTACACCGAAGTTCTCCTTTAAACAGTCAATCAAACTTATAGAGCCTTCTGATTGGGTGGGCCTGATTGATAATTGGGGGGGGGGGGGGCAGGCCCATCCCAGTCCACTCGTAGCTATGCCTATGCCTATGCCTATGCCTATTGGGGGCAGCTGTGGCCTAGTGGTCAGGGAGTTGGTCTTGCCAACCCCATACTGCTCCAGGGACTGTAACTGAAACCGTGTAAATATCTGTAAGTCGCTCTGGATAAGAGCGTCAGCTAAGTGTAATGTAATGTAATGATGCAGTACTGGTCTGGCCTGATACAGTACTGCCTCCGCAGTTCTGAATGGACAGCAGATCTGACTCAGACACAAATAGAAATCAAATCTATCGGTCATCCCCATGCCATAATATTCCCCATGCAGGTCTCTTGTTGTCTGTCACTGTTTTGGACAGCTGTGGTTTAGTGGTTAGGGAGTTGGTCTTAGGATTGGAGAGTCGCAGGTTCGAATCCCGCCCTATCCATGGCTGAAATGCCCTTGAGCAAGGCATCTCACCCCACACTGCTCCCGGGACTGTAACTGAAACCCTGTAAATGACTGTAAGTCGCTCTGGATAAGGGTGTCAGCTAAGTGTAATGTCTGTCTAGATGTCTTTCAGTCAGTCTGCCTGCTGAGCTTTATGTCTCTCTCTCTATTTCTCTTGCTCAAATCAATGAAATTCTCTCTCGCTTTCTTTCTTTCTCTCTCTGTTTCTTTATTATTTGTCTCTGTGTCTCTTCCTCCCCTAACATAGCATTTGACAGAGAAAGAAAGAGTGTTCAGACACAGTAGCAACATTACAGTAATGTCATTGCATGAGTCCCTTTGTGTGACTATAAGGATAAGGCAAAATGAATACAGCACTGACACATAAACAAGCATGAAGCCACCCCAGCAAGCAGCCTGTTGTCTCTACGGCGCTAACACACGGATGTAAAGAGTGTGTGTGCGGCTGCTTGTGTTTCTTGGGGGGGGGGATGAGGAATAGACACACTATTTTCACCAGTGCCTTTCTTGTAAAACAGATACCCCTGTGTGTGTGTGTGTGTGTGTGTGTGTGTGTGTGTGTGTGTGTGTATTATGTATCTGAGAGGACCTGATGTGAAGGACATAAATCAGAGGAAGTAAGATGCATCTGTGTGGTGTGGTGTGGTGTGTGGGTGGGTGACAGACAGAATATGAGAGTGTGTGAGTGTGTGTGTGTGTGTGGGGAGGGGGTGGGGTGCAAGAGTGCAAGAATACAAATGTGTGTGTGTGAGTGAGAGAAAGAAAGCAAAGAGAGATAGAAAGAGGAAGAAAGAGAGATAGAGAGAATATGAATGTGTGCTCATGACAGAGAAAGAGTGAGAGAGAGAGAGATAGAGCGAGAGAGACAGAGTGTGTGTGTAAGGGAGAGGGGGTGGCAGAAATGTGTGTGTGAGGGAGGAGAAGTGTGTGTGTGTGTGTAAGATGGGGAATAAAGAGTTCAAGAATAGAGAGAGAGAGAGAGAGAGAGAGAGAGAGAGAGAGAGAGGGAGAGGGAGAGGGAGAGGGAGAGAGAGAGTTTTCCGCTAGAAAATGATGCGCACAAATCTAACAGATGTCAGCTTCGTGCGTTGTTTTTTATCGGCCCTTTGTCAATTCTATGGGAATCAAGAGAAATATTACGACCCTCGAATCTTAGCTGACATGTAAAAATAAAACACAGTCGTAATACATAAAAAGACATACAATTAGCGTTTGTACCGTGGCCTACTCGTGGATATGGATGTATTCATGGATCAACGTATACATGCTGCTTTTTTAAATGGCTACTTTTTGTTTTGACATTTGTTTTCTATCCATGGAAAGGGCTACCATTTAGCCAGACAGTTCAGTGGTCTGACGCTTTGGACGACTTTAGCAAGGAAATAACCTGTTGATATCGGCTAATTTTGAGTCAACATGATGTATGACAGTATTAAATTATAAATCTGTTAACATCTAATACATGTCACATAAAATCCTACTATCGGTCCTGGAATTTAGGACAGGTTTAGTTTCTCTTTGCTTTTAATCCCGCATTTCGCCAACAATGATCAGAACCCTGTCAATATTTCGATAACACATCTCTTAGGTCTCTGTCATCCCCACATTTCACAGGCAGATCCAATGCGCCACAGATCAAGTGTTCAGCAGGCAGCTATATTAATTCTACCATTTATTTAAAAATAGGTTATTTTTTGATCGCCAAAATAGACATCATTTACAAAACAGTTTGGCAATTGATCATGTTACCAATAGCTGATCGCCGAGTCATCTAGTGCTAGAATCCATCAGTATCGGTTTTCTGGTAAGAAACCTTTTAAAAACCGAACTTCATAACAACACATGGTACCCAGACTCAGCCTCTTGGCAACAGAAACACGCATGCCCACTCTCACATACAAACATACAGAATATAAAAATAAAATACAATCAGGGAATCAATAAATCGCGGTTGCCAAACAATGAGGGAATAATTTTCACGCACTGTAAACATAAGGACAATTTTTAACAAAACGAACAAGGCCAACACAATCACAACAGCTTATCATGCGTTCGCGTTACCACTCTAAATAGAACACAACTTCCACAAGACTTTTAAACAAAACATAATGTATCTTTCACCGGTTATAGCAGCTTGGCGGCCTTAAATTCATATTTTCTCTGATGCATCATGTTAATACGAAGATTAAATAACGATTCAAATTCACATTAAACGTGAACAACCACGGTCCTAGAATTATCAAGAGTGTTCCGATATTGCTCGAGCCAATTTTTCAGCTCTGAGATCCGGTATCCCTCTGGACCTCTGCCTCCCTGAAAAACAACCTTCTCATCCTTTAGGATGTAAAGTCTCTCAAAATATGCACCGTACGCTGCATTAGACGTATTCTCCATGGTGTCCACCACCACGACGATGGCAGGAGTCTCCAAATGCATGAGCTTTGCGGCTTTAAGCCGGTCGTCCAGACTCCGGTGTTTGGGAATTTGATACGGTGCGTCGGTGCTCACCCATCCATCTGACGGATGCGCCTCCTCGATATATACAAGCAGTGAGTCTGCAATGTCCGCGTACTGGCTGACAACCCGCTGGAAAGCCGACAGACGCGTCATGAACGGCGGTCAGGAGCAGCTCCCGAAGTTTAGGATGAGCGGTCTGCGTCCTCGTGCATAGTCCAGAATGCGCGCCCGCTTACGCGGGTGTAGCTGAACTACTTCGGTATTCGGCGCGCCATATCCCAGGTGCGCCGTTTTGAAAAGGTCCAGTTTTTGGCCGTACCACACGGCGCGAAGCGACTCCAGGGTAAACATTTTATTAGAGTCGGACACGCACACTGGGGGGTCGTCGGCATTCGTCTCCTGTTCCCGCACCTTCATCAGGATCTTCCGTCTGATGCAGAGGAAGTCGAGAAGCCATAGCATCAAAGCAGCGACCAGAAAGCGGGGGAAGAGCAGCAGGCACACAGTCGCGTACCTCAGCGCCCGTGCCGTTTGGACACCTGCAGACAGCTCCATCTCTGTTAGCCTCCGGCCCTAGAGACAGTCAGGCCGGTTACCACGCTCCCATCTACTTCGACCTTCTCTGCTTAAAGTTCCTCTTTTATAGGACTAGTAAGGATTTGAATGAAAAACAACACGCCTCCACACCCGTTCCGCCTCCTCACATGGCGGGGATTACCTCCCGTCAACTCTTTCGTTGCATGGTTGAGAGAGAGAGAGAGAGAGAGAGAGAGAGAGAGAGAGAGAGAGAGAGAGGCGTCAGTATCTTCTGGTGTATCGCGCGTTGCCAAGAACGCAAGTTTATATAGCCTAGAATGTGAGTGTAACCACAATATTGGCTACTTTTGATTAACTAAAATTAAAGAGTTAAACTAATGTGAATGAACTTACAGCATTCAAGGAAAAATTAATGATTGTTATTGTCAAAACACTGTTGCGTCAAAGGCAATAGACAAAAACAATTCACCTAGTTTGGGATTGCCACAAAGCACACATTTGCAGGCTGGGGAATTCAACCAGTTTAATGAGCGAAAAGTTTTGATTAATTATGGGCTTATTGCGTAATTGCTTGGACACGTGTGATGCCTTCGAATAACCAAACGGGGTACAGCCAGCGAATATTTTTTGAATTCTTAAAAAGAACCCCTCTGGCACATTTTGTCGCAGCATTCAAGCGCTGGGTGGCGCAGGCGTGTATTTAACTGCTTAGGCTGTTTACTGAAGCACTAATCCACTTTCATCTCGTCATGTTTAGGCTACGACCATAACGTCTAAGAAAAAGCATATGATACGTGGGAATGAGACGTGCAGGCAAGTGAACAACTAGTGCTTGATCAGAGTAAATTGTTACCATTGAACGTATCTTCGTTTATACTTGCTAAAACATACATATAATTGTGTGGCAAAATTAAGTAGGCTATATTTATTGTCAACAGGAATTCCTGCCAGAGCCATAAGTTAAATACCAAAGCCTACTTACAGCACTGTAGGCCTACACTCAAAAATATCGCTGAAAACCCGTGTTTCTTAAAACAAACCAAAAATGAAAGCATGTAGCCCACTCTTAACAATGACCAAATTTGTCCAAACTGGCATAATTTAAAAAAAAATGCCGTTCAGTCTATTCAGATACCAGTTAACTTACGCATTGCCCTTCTGACCCTGCTTAATGGCTTTTCTTGCAAATGCAGTGCTATAGAATGTCAAAACTAGAAGCTGGCACGCACATCTTAGTGACGGACGTAAACATAGCCTATATTTGGTGAGGAAACCGAAATGTACACTCCTAAATATAACTCATTTAACATGAGTTATATTCCCAACATACCCAAATATTCACAAAGCCATTCATTCTCGTTGTTTTTGTTGGCTAATGTTAAACTAGGTACGCTAATTAGAGCGATAACGTTGCTTAAGACATTTAAACCCCTACACTGTTAATCCACCTTGTTTGGCTGGTCTACATTTGAAGGAATTTATTTAGCTTGGCAAATGTACAGTTTGCGAGCACAGTTGCACACAACCTGAAATGTTTTCTTCCAGTGGTACAGTTCTCTGTAATGGGTGTATTTGTTTACAGTGTTTATATCTGATTATTTTTACAAAGTGAACTGAGCTTTCATTTACACAGTCCCATTTTGAATACCATAGCATGGGTGTTCTGCTCTGAGGCACAGTATTCAACAGATAGTTTAACAGGGCATCCAGCCACCGCTGCTGCAAGCATCAGCAGATTTAATGCGGGCTAAAATTAGGCAGACCTTCAGGGACGGGGGGCGATAGCAAAGGCCACTCAGGTACCAGTGTTGCAGTCTCCATCTCACTGACGACAAATTGGTTGGTTGGAGAACCTGCGCGCATTGGAACTTTTGGTGCCTGCAGGCAAATATACATTAGAGCACAGACTATGTTTTGCAGATTACATCTATTCTATTCTATTCTATTCTATTCTATTCTATTCTATTCTGAGCTTCTATTATTCAGTCTGACTTTTTAAAATTATGCTCCTTCTGAGCACTGAAATATTCGGTTAGCTATTCAGCGTGAATGGATGGATGGATGGATGGACGAATTGTTTATATAATAAAGGACTAAAACATAATCATTACACGTAGATCTCTGATCTAATTGAGTACAAGATAAACTTCAAATTGATATAACAAATGTAGACAAATGTAGCAAATATTAAACCGGATAGACCACTTAATGTAAGGGATTTGTAAGAAAAACAAACAAAACCCTTTGTACTTGTTCATCATCTTTCAAGAAGTCAAGCAGAAGATGACAACATATTATAGCAAATAAAGTCAACATCAAGGGGAAAAAATGAATACTATTCCATAATTCCATTTTATTGTAGTTTGTGTAGCACCGCCATATCTTAACGTAAGGCACATCTATCTCCTTGTGTGTTCCCTCCTTGTGTGCACCCTAGGCTGCACTAACCTTGCCATGCCTTTGTTCACTCTGTGTTCCTCTACACTTCTGCTAGCTTGTTGTGTCCTCCTTTTGTCACTTTGGATAAAAGTGTCTGCTAAGTGTAATGTAATGTAATGTAATAATGTAATGTAATGTATTTCTGGAGGTTGTATATAGCTTTTGTGCTCATATTTTTGTTTCAAGGGAAGTTTTGTTTTAAGTTTAAAGAAAATATTTTTTACGCAGCTATTTATACTTTTTAGCCTGTGTTTAGTTATCAGTGGTAGCTTCGTTAACTCTAATGAGGGTGGTCTCCACGTCACACTTAATTTAGGTGGCACCAGCATCTGAAGCAGTGTCAGTTCTGGGGTCACCGCCTTGCGGAGGATGGGTACCCCAGAGGAATGTGTGTGCAGGGGTACGATCTGACCATCTCACTGCTGTTGGGGTACTGTACGGTTGGGACCCAGGTTAAAGGGCAGTGCAGTGGCGGTAAACAGCTCCTTGTTGCTGGAAAGATGAGAAAGAAAGAGAGAGAGAGTCGCTCTAATCTGTTTTTTGTCTTTCTGGCAAATGGACATACACAAGGAATTTGACCATGTATCTGTTGAGAAGCGCTACAAAAGATTGTTTGTTTCAAGTTCTCTTTCGATGGGATACTTTAAATAATAAACTGGAAAAAAACTTCAAGGCACTCTTAGTTTACAGAAGTCAAAAAGTCTTTATTGACATGGCTTAGTACCGAGATCTTAAGAGGACCTACACCATTAGCTGTGGTTAATGGTTTGCGCATTCGCCTCAGGGTCAAAGGGTCACAGGGTCAATCCCCTTACCAGTAGGAAAAACATTAGGTTGGGGAGTGAATACCGGTACCTTCTACCTAATTCACTGTAAGTTGCTCTGAATAAGAGCAATAGCTAAATGCAATGCAAAGTAATGTGTCAAAATTGCTTTTTAACCTTTGCAAAATGAGGGTGTTCTGGTGTTTGGTGCTTGTATGAGTCTGTGTGTGTAGGGTGTGTGTGTGTGTGTGTGTGTCTGAAGTGTCCCTGCCCCGGGAAACTTAGCTAAGACACATGTATCTCCTTGTGTGTATGTGTACTCTTTTTACTCTGTGTTTCTCTACACCTCTGTTAGCTTATTATGTGCTGCTTCTGTAAGTCGCTTTGGATAAAAGCGTCTGCTAAGTGTAATGTTTCTCTTAGTTTGTAATCTGTTGTCACCATGTGGAGTGTTTCATGCCTTAGTGTCCTCCCATACAGCCATTGTCCTGCAGTACCCATGTGTCTGCAATGCACTATTGTGACACTGGACTCATACCTAAGAAGAGACCAGCCTGGTCGCATGAAATGGCATAGAAAGTCACACCAGTTACTTGAGTCTGTTTGCGTGTTATTTCGACACTGTTTTGCATTTTCGCATGTCATTTCACGTCGCCAATTACCTTGCAGTTTTCCCATTAACTTAACTTTGTTAGGCTGTGTAACGTGATAACTTTCTTAGCATTCTAAGCCAATCACCGTAAACCTAACCATCTCTTTAACGTCTTTCACTGTTTAAACTTATTCACGTTACCTATTTTGTAATCTTAAAGTCATGTTATTGTTCTGTATGAACAATTACATATCAGCGTGTACTATGTAACATAACAAATGCTTAAGAAGAAGTGATATTCTATCCCATCCCATGAGATCACATAGGAAGAGACAGGGGGGCTCTAGTTGCATAAGGCTTCCATCCATCTCTTATATTTCACTGCTCAAATAAGGCTATTTTAGGGAGAGAGAGAGGGGGGAGTGAGAGAGAGAGAGAGAGAGAGAGAGAGAATGGTGTGAAGGGCAAGTCAGGGCAAGACAGAAATTAGGCAAGAGAAACAGAGAGAGAGAAATTGAGAGAGAAAGCGAAAGACAGAGGTAAAGAGAATGGTGTGAAGGGCAAGTCAGATAAAGACAGGATTTAGACAAGAGAGAGAGAGAGAGAGACAAAGAGAGAGAAAGAGAGGAAGAAGCTTTGTCAGCCTTCTCAAGTTTTATATTTTTTATCTCCATCCATTGTCATGAATTATCACATCCAGTGGTTAAATTGGCTTTTGTAAGGAAGGAGAGCTCTTGTTTACTCACAATGGTCAATATCTCACTCTATTGTATTACTATAAATAATGTAGCAGAGGAAGGTCAGCTCGGGCTGGATGTATTGCTGAGCTCCGTAGTGCTCCAGCCCAATTTAAACTCTCATCACGTCCCCTACTCTTCATCTGTCATCTCCGCCTCAGGCTGCTCAATCCTCCTCTTCCTCCTTTAGCTCCCACTCAATCCTCCACTTCCCCCTCTAACTCCTGCTCAAACCTCCTCTTCCTCCTTTAGCTCCCACTCAATCCTCCTCTTCCTCCTTTAGCTCCCACTCAATCCTCCTCTTCCTCCTTTAGCTCCCACTCAATCCTCCTCTTCCTCCTCTAGCTCCCACTCAATCCTCCTCTTCCTCCTTTAGCTCCCACTCAATCCTCCTCTTCCTCCTTTAGCTCCCGCTCAATCCTCCTCTTCCTCCTCTAACTCCTGCTCAAACCTCCTCTTCCTCCTCTAGTTTCTGCTCAAACCTCCTCTAACTCCTGCTCAAACCTCCTCTAGCTCCTGCTTAAAACCTCCTGCTCAAACCTCCTCTTCCTCCTCTAACTCCTGCTCAAACCTCCTCTTCCTCCTCTAACTCCTGCTCAAACCTCCTCTTCCTCCTCTAGTTTCTGCTCAAACCTCCTCTAACTCCTGCTCAAACCTCCTCTAGCTCCTGCCTAAAACCTCCTCTTTCTCCTCTAGTTCCTGATCAAACCTCATCTTCCTCCTCTAGCTCCTGATCAAACCTCCTCTTTCTCCTCTAGTTCCTGATCAAACCTCATCTTCCTCCTCTAGCTCCTGATCAAACCTCCTCTAGCTCCTGCTTAAAACCTCCTGCTCAATCCTCCACTTCCTCCTTTAGCTCCTGCTCAATCCTCCTCTTCCTATATTAGCTCCAGCTCAAAACCTCCTCCTTCTTCTTTAGATCCTTCTTAAACCTCCTCTTCCCCCTCCAACTTCTGCTCAATCCGCCTCTTCCTCCTCTAGCTCCTGCTCAAACCTCCTCTTCCTCTTTTAGCTCCTGCTCAAACCTCTTCTTCCTCCTCCAGTTCCTGCTCAATCCTCCTCTTTCTCCTCTAGCTCCTGCTCAAACCTCCTCTTTCTTCTTAAGCTCCTGCTCTCTAGGTTTACTGATAAGCGGTGCCATAGTTGTCTTTAAAGGCTCCAGTATACTTGCCGTGTCTGTCTGACCCTTCATACTAGCGCTTGACATGTGCCAATCTTCTCCTCATCAGAGGTGTCCAGTGCCACAGTACTTAAACAGTTCTGAAAACTGAAAAATGTTTGGGTCAGTATAAGCCTATTTATGTGGAATATTTTTTTATTAGGAAAGACGTTATGAGTGACGGTAGGACGATAGGATAAGGCAGAAAAGGTTAGCCTAATAAATGAATTGCAAGCTTGCATCTATGTTGGTTTGTGGGTAAAACTGAATAAATCCTAAAAGTTTTTGGTCAGTGTTTGTATTTCTTTTGAGTTTCCAGCAATATTAACCTACAGTATTTGTGCCAGTGGAAAAGACATGTTAGATGTTAGGCTAGTAGTTACTAGTAAAATGTAGCGCGCGACAGCCCGACACCGCTTAAAAATGGCGTGCGGTCCACTTCATGGCCTCTACTGCTAAAAAAAAACATTCATTGAGGAAATAGAATGTATACGTTTTGTGTAGCAATGTGTCCAGCTGCTAAATAACTCGTTGCAGCTTATTAAAAAATAAAATAAAATAAAATAAATAAAAATGGCGTGCGGCGTGTGTACTGTGCTGACATCAATTTGACGTCACACTGTTGTGTGCACTGACAGAGACGGCGAGTATAAACCAAGCTGCGTTGTTATTGTTGCCCAGGTCCAGGTGACCTCACACTGCACTGACCTGCATGCTGCTGGGGTTGGCCCTGTAGTGTGTTGTGTTGTTTACAGTGCTTACTTTTTGTTTGCTGGCCTACAATGGGAGCCATCTAAGGGTGTGTGTGTGTGTGTGTGTGTGTGTGTGTGTGTGTGTGTGTGTGTGTGTATGATGGTGGTGGTGGTGGTGGTGGTGGTGGTGGTGGTAGTGGTGGGGGGGGGGGTGTGGGGGTCAACTAGGGACAGGTGAGGATAGGGAAAAACACACACACACACACACAAAGACACCCCCCCCCCCCCCACACACACACACATACACAAGTGAACACACACACACACATACTACAGTAGCCTGTCTTTCTTCTTCTTCTGTCTGTTTCTCTCTCTCTCTCTCTCAGTCTCTGTCTCTCTCTTTTATCCACTCTCTTCTCTCTCTCCCTAACTCAGTACTCTTTCACTCTTGCCCTCTGGTCTTCCTTCCTTCCTCCTCTCTCTCTCTCTCTCCACCTCTCTCACCCTCTTTCTTTCTCTCTTTACCTCCTGTATTTCTATGGTTATTTATTCATGTAGCTGTCAGACTGTTGCCTGAATGAATTCATATCTCTCTCTCTCTCTCTCCCCCTCTCAATGTCCCTCTCTCTCTTTCTCTATTTCTCTCTCACTCTCTTCCTTTCTTCCTCTCCCTCTCCCTCTTGTCATCTCTCTGTTGGGCAACCCCAAAAATCCCCAGAGTTTTCTTGCCTCTACTCCAGTGGCTGAGAAGACTTGCGGTTACTTAGCAACCGCGATCTGGTCCCATTTAGGATTAGCCTGTCGGTACGGCCAGAGTTCTGACGTACGTCCAACACATTTCAACTTCTGCTCAAAAACAGCTATTAAATCCAATCCATTTCTCAACCAGGGCTCATAAAACAGGCTGTTTGGAAATGTAATACAATGTGTGTGTGTGTGTGTGTGTGTGTGTGTGTCTGTGAGATAGATTGTTAGAAGTTCCAGGGGGTTGAAATAACACTAATTGGGTTGGATATAGTCTGCTGGCTCTCTTTGCATTTTAGCAAATGAGACATTCTCCTACACCTTGCATTTTGTGTGTGTGTGTGTGTGTGTGTGTGTGTGTGTGTGTGTGTGTGTGTGTGTGTGTGTTGGGTGGCGTTGTGTGGGCTCCTGCACCTTACCTCTGGTTTGGCCGATGTTTGTCACCGGGATACCTGATTCCCAGGTGCTCACATCTGTTTCTGACAGGTAGAGTAATAAATGGGATACTGGCAGGGTGTTGTGAACGGCATGTAGGATGTTTTGAGTGGCAGGTAGTGTGATGGGTGCGATATGTGTGTATGTGTGTAGTCTGTTTACTCTGTGTTTCTCTACACCTCTGTTAGCTTATTATGTCTTACTTCTGTAAGTCGCTTTGGATAAAAGCTTCTGCTAAGTGTAATGTAATGTAATGTAATGTAACTAACAGGATGGCAGGTGGGGTGTTTTGGGTGGTAAGTAGTGTGATGGGAGGGACACTAACAGGAGGGGTGTTGTGGATGACAGGTAGGGTGTTTTGGGTGGCAGGTAGTGTGATGGGTGGGACACTAACAGGAGGGGTGTTGTGGATGACAGGTAGGGTGTTTTGGGTGGCAGGTAGTGTGATGGGTGGGACACTAACAGGAGGGGTGTTGTGGATGGCAGGTGGGGTGTTTTGGGTGGCAGGTAGTGTGATGGGTGGGACACTAACAGGAGGGGTGTTGTGGATGACAGGTGGGGTGTTGTTGGGAACAGAAAGGGGCAGGTAGGGTAACAGAGGGTCACAGCTTCCTGCACCCTCATCCATGGCTGAGGTGTGTGTGTGCATGTGTGTGTGTGTGTGTGTGTGTGTGTTTACTGTGATTTAATTACACTTTTCTGTTGTTGTACTAAATATTACTATGAAAAAATCTTCTGTCTTTGTTCGGCTGAAGTCTTTTACTGTTGCAGAACCTTGGTAGCCTGGTAAACCCGCCCCTCGTACTTCATTTCATTTTGTACAGAGGGTCTGGACCGGAATCTCTTGAGGGTCATTTAGCAAGTCCCAGCAAGACCGATCCAATCATCGAACAGAAGGTGTTTTCATTACATGTGACGTTGACCTTGTGTCCTACATTTGAATTGTAGTGCGTAGGTAGGCTAATTGCATACGTGACGACCAGGCGTTAGTGATTGGGTAAAGGCAAAGGCACTTTTTTAAAACTTCAGCAGAGTCCACACCTCCAACAAATCGTTTCTGACGGTGTCTGTTCCAGACCCTCTGTACAAAATGAAATGAAGTATGAGGGGTGGGTTTACCAGGCTAGAACCATGGTGTACTTTAGAGAGAAAATGAATGAGGGAAGCAGTAGCAGCAGGCAGAGTAGGTAGTCGATTGCTTCTGTCAGCAAATGTCACACAAATGTCAGAACACTTTACGTTTCCTAAAATACTGTTGCACACACAGAAGGTGTGCCTTTTTATTTTCAGCTTCAACGTCTGCTTTAAAAGCCAGTAAAGTATAGTTTGCATTGAAAGAAAAAGTTAATTATGGCCAGATGAAGTATACCACACATATCTACGCACATATCTAAATCCCTAACAGCTTAAGTGTAAACATTTATGGTGCACAGTAGCAAATCATTTCAAAGTGTCCAGATCTTGATTTTGAATTTCTGTGATACATAAAAGTGACAATGTTTGTGAGGAGGACTAACTCGTGAGGCTTCGTTTTGAAAATGTATGTAAGCAGTTGTAATATTCTGCAAAAAAAGGTGCAAAAATTGTGAAATAGTGCAAAATACAGGACAGACAAAAGAAAATCGCACGCATCCTCATAGATGAATTCTTGGTCAGTCCTTTGGAGGCTGCTCTACAAAAGCCTCCGCCTGAGTGGCTGCCAGGTTGTTTTAATAGCGGAGACAGCGGTCATCACGACACAGATGGACCTGACACAAACAATCCAGCTACGTGACTCCGCCATGGCTGGACCTAGGTCCCCGTAATGGTCCCGGTGGCCTTCGTGTTGAGTAACATGCCTGTGTGAAAGACCCGCACAGCTGCTGCTATCTGTGCTGCTGAGCTAGTCACTTTACTGATTTTCTGAGATCCAAGGTCTCTGGCCCTCTCTCTTCTCCCTTTTGGATGGGTGAGTTACAATGTACTGGGACATTCAGTAGTTAAAAAGAAGCTAGGCCCTTGGTGATAACATCCACTCAATGCCTGGTTTCAAGCAGGCCGAGGATGCCAGATATCTGGACTTAAATTCGTCGTTAAAAAGAAGCTAGGCCTTTAGTGATAACATTGACTCAAGGCACATATTTCAAGCAGACCAAGGATACCAGATATCTGGACTTAAACATACTGCAGATTTACAACAGCAAGCAAGTTCCTGCTGGCTGTACTAAAGGTCTTGTATTCGCTAAAGTCAAAAAATAAACCATGGTAACATATATAAAATATAAAACATGGTCTTAAAATATGGCCCTCTAGGCAGAAATACACAAAGAATGGTTCAGTGTATTTTATTCACATAAATCTTGCTGACACTTCAAATGCAGCCTCTGTTAACAGACTTACTAATAAGAACAATAGCATATGGTTCCTATTATCAGCCAGTCCACTTAAACTGAGGTTTTACTCAGTGAAACAGAAGTCATCCGTGTGAAAATAGATTAGATAGAAATAGATAGATAAATTCAGCTGCCTTGATGTAACCCAGTGGTAACTTCTTTTTCACTGGGTAAAACCTTAGTTTAAGTCCTACAGCAAAAGAAATGGGCAATAATAGGGCTGCTCAATTAATCGAATTCTAATCGTGATAACGATTTCAGGGCCAAACGATCTCACAACACACAAAATTGAGGGAAACTATGTTTTTGTCCTAATTATTTTCTACTGTTTGTACTGTACATTAGATGTATACATTAGACATTTCTACTGTTTGTACATTAGACATCAAAGCAGATGTTTACGAAGAAAGGTATTAGGGAAAATCCGAAGGTACAAGAATGTTTTTTCGAAATGTTTTGAATACATTTTCAATAAATGAAGCATGTTACTGAGGAAAACAAAATAATCGTTTGAATAATCGTGATTTCAGTTTTGGCCCAAATAATCGTGATTCTAATTTTTTTCATAATCGAGCAGCCTTAGGCAATAATAGGAACTATGGCCATAATAGGCTTGCTTACGTTAGCACTGCAGACTGCTGAGCAGTCGCAAGATGTCCTCATGTCCTGTAGGAACTAAATGTATTGGGTGATGCCAAAATGAAATCCAGAAAGATGGGTCCACACATTTGAAACCTTTGTTTTTTTCTTGTACTGTGCGGCACAGAATAACATTTCGTACACTTTCTGTCCCACATCTGTGATGCACGCAAACATTTTTTTTTGGTGACTAACGAAAGAGATCCCATTATCGACATATAGCCTATTATCAGCCACTTCCCTGCTGTTCCACTTACAACAATGCTTCACCTGGTGAACATAGACCAATTCAGCTCCCATAATCCTTTGGTTTACGTAAGTGAACTTATGATGTCTGTTTTAAACTGATTTTGCGTCCAATTTTTTTCGCACCACCTGCCCAATAATAAACTGTATTGAGTGAGGGTATGTGTTTGCGATTCCCTCACGTCCTATCATAATCATGTGTATTGAGTGAGGGTATGTATTTGCGATGCCCTCATGTCCTGTAATAATCATGTGTATTGAGTGAGGGTATGTATTTGCGATGCCTTCATGCCCTTAATAATCAAATGTATTGAGTGAGGGTATGTACTGTATTAGAGAGGCCCATGTGTATATACAGATGGAGTGTGTTGAGTGAGGATATTAGGGTGTTTGGTGGCACTGATGAAGGACACAGTCACTGCAGGTGTCATGGTCAAGGTATCTTTAATGTCCCTGGTTGGCAATATGTTATGCAGCCAGCAGAGAAATACGCACACCAATAATGTGCGTTCGCCCCCCCCCCCCCCGAAAAAAAAAACACATACGCACACACACACACAAACACACATGCGCCCGCGCCCACACACACAGACACACAAACACACATGCGCACACACACACAGTGTACTTAACCAGAAAGGTGAGCATGTGTATGGATGTGTATACTCAGTTTACTCATATTGTGGGTATGCAGGTGGACTCTTACACAAGTATACAGGCAAGTGTGCTAAGCAAACTTCAACATTCTTCTTTTGACACTTTATTTATTTTACTTACTTATGTATTTATTTATGTTGATGTCTGTCTCTCTCTGGAGGTGTGGGATGGCACCCAGTGTATTTCTCCCTGTGGTGTAGACGTCCCTGTTGTTGTGGGCATAGTCTCCATGTGTAGTGGTCTGTCCCTGGGAAAAAAAGCACATGCAAAAACCCACAGTATTCCCCTACAGTATTTTCTGTATCTAAGACATTACTCCTTTTTAATGATATGGATTCAGAACTGGGTGTGTGTCTGTTAAATGTCCTGTGCAGTTTTTATTTCAATTACCCCACTGTTGTGCATGACTGCATGAGCACATTATGTAGAAACCCGTTTAGATACCAACCACATTGCCCTACCCAGCTGTAAACGTCATGGATTGACACTCATGGACTAGCCAATTTTTGCTACAGGACTCATTGTTACTGCATCCAATGCACCACAACGACCTGTGGATAGCAATTCATTTCCATAATGTTTGTTTGGATTATTTTTTATTTTATTTTCATTTTGTTTTGTTTTATCTTGTATTATCTGGTTAAGTGTGTGTCTCCTGCACACACACACACACACACACACACACACACACACATGCATACACACACACACACACACACACACACACACAAACACACACACACACAGGCACACTATGTCATCTTTTGTATATATTCATGTATCTTCTTCATTTAATAATCTAATAATAGAGTAGTACGGCGTCGTGTGAGGTCACAGCGAAATCTACTAGTGGTCTCATGCACGACCGTCATCACACACAGACATACACATACACACACACACACACGCATACACAAACACACACACACGCATACACAAAACACACACACACACACACACACACACACACACACAAGTTAAGTAGGGCAGGCCTGCATTAGTGTATCTGTGCGACCTCATACGACCTGAGAAATCTACTAGTGGTCACACGCGCACACACACACACACACACACACACACACACACACACACACACATACACACACACACTCACTCACACACTCACACACACACACACACACACACACAGTAGTTAAGTAGGGCAGGAGTGCATTAGTGTATCTGTGCGACCTCATTCGACCTGAGAGAGGCCAGCTGAGGACACGGCGGCCACGCTGGGGTTTACACACACAGTAGCCCCCCAGTGCACATGCCCTCATCCAAACCTCCCGTGCTCCCCCGTCCTCCAGGACCGCAGCCAAAACAACATCCACTCCCCCCTGACTCATACACACACACACAGGGACACAGGCATGCACACACACACACACGCAGATGCTTGTGCACACAACCCTACACACCAAAACACACACACACACTCACACACACTGTGTGTGTGTGTGTGTGTGAGTGAGTGTGCACAGTGTGTGTGCACTCACACACACACACAAACTCACTCACACACACACACTTACTCACACACACATACACACAGGGACACAGGCACGAACACACACACACACAGATGCTTGTGCACACAACCCTACACACCAACACGCACGCACGCATGCACATGCGCACACACACGCACACACACACACACACACACACACAGACACACACATACAGATGCTTGCGTGCACACACGCACACAGACACACACAAAATGCAGGGTGCAGGAGACCTGACAGTGGCGTAAGTGCTTTCTCATACATCGGCGCGTCCCTGTCCCTGTTTAACCCCGCGTTGTATGGGCTAGTGCTGATTCAGAAACCATCTGGGCCACGTGTGCGCCGTTTCGCTCTGTTCTCCTGTCTCTCCGCTCTCTGGGTGTCCGGAGTGATCTGAGGACAACCTGCACGCTTCCCAGATGTGCTTACTTTACAGTCTGCACTCCTGCGCCGAAACACTTCCTCCTTTCGTACTTGTCACTCAAATCTACGAGGGCTCAAATCTAAATTGTGGTGCGGTCTGAAGTGGCGGGCTTGCGTGGCCACTTCTGTTTGTCTTGGGAGATCGGTTTTCGAGTGAAGTGTTGTCAGTAAATACCTACCGTTATTATTGTTTGAATGCTTGTGGGGCACTGTTGGCCTGGAAGAGAGGAGAGCACAGGGGGGTTGTGTGTTGTGGTTTGGTGTGTGTCCACAATTGTGTATGTGTGTGTGTGTGTGTGTGTGTGTGTTATGAGCTAAGTAAAGTTGGTGTGTGTCCAAGGTTGTGTGTTCCCATGCTAGACCTGACTGGTATATGTCTCGGGTTGTGTGTTATGTGCTGGGCTCCGTTAGTGTGCGTTTTGCTTTGCTTGTACTGTGCTGCCCTACAAAGCCAAAAGGCAGGTGGTAAATATGTCGAAACTGAGTTCATCCTGGAAATTGACTTTATAACACCTCCTTTGTCTTGTGACTAAATGCCTTGGTTCTTCCTATTAAGAAAGTACATAAAAACATCACCATTATACCAACTTTATGGCATTATGACAACTTGAAAGGCATTTTAAAGGCTCAGTTGCAGTGGTCACGTAGTTACTGCACTTTGCCTTTGTAGGGCCTTATTCTGTCTGTGTTATGTGCTCAGCCTAAGTGGTGTGTGTCCTTTGTTGTGTGTTCTGCACTGGGCCCGGTGTGTGTGTCCAGTCCAGGCTTCTGTGTTGTGCACTGTGCCTAAAGTGTGTGTTTACTGGGTTGTGTGTTACATGGTAGACCTGACTGTCTGTTGTGTGTTCTGTGCTGGGCACAGTGTGTCCTGTGGTGTGTGTCCTGGGTTGTGTGTCGTGCACTGTGCCTAAGTGGTGTGTGTCCTGGGTTGTGTCTGCTGTGCTGGGTGAAGTTGGTGTGTATCCTGGGTTGTGTGTGTGTATTCTGCCGCGAACCATGGCACATTGCTCGCCTTGCCCGGCTGCTTTGGCTCTCCTTGCCCCCTCCGTGCTGCTGCTTGCAGGGCTTTGCATCATCTTCTAGTGCTGTACGGAGGTGTGTGTGTGTGTGTGTATGAGTGTGTGTGTGCGCGTGCGTGTGTTTGTGTGTGTGTGTGTGTGTGTGTGTGTGCATCATCTTTTAGCGCTGCTCCGACAATGTGTGTGTGCGTGTGTGTGTGTGTGTGCATCATCTTCCAGCACTGTGCTCCGGAGGTATGTATGTGTGTGTGTGTGTGTGTGTGCGTGCGCGCGTGTGTGTGTGTGTGCGCGTGCATCATCTCCCAGGGCTGTGCTTGGGGCTGCAGCCAGTCCCAGCACCATTTTTACTCCAGCAAGTGTTTGTTTTGGCTTTTGATCAGGCGTGGAGGACACTGTCCTCATTAGACCCTCACTGTTTACTGCTCCTCCAAAACAAAGCTCTCTCCGCATTTCTGGGTTTGTGCATTCCCAACCCATCCCTCCCCCACCCCTCCCCTCCCACCCCTTCTCTTCCCATCCCATCCAAGTCACGCTCGAAAAAACAATCCCCATAGATGCAGCATTTGAGAGGTGATAATGCAGAATGCACTTGAGAAGTCCACGGGAAAAAAATGGCCATGGTCATAAAATGCAGAAACTGAGAAAATGTCATTTATAACTTTGATGATTTGATTTGTATAAGTAAATGCTATTTTAAAATGCTCCTAGCTGGAGACTATGCTCATTTTTTCACAGGTTTACTTTTCAAAAAGTTGGGGGTTCCAATGCATCTACCAATAGGGGGGAGTGACATTAAAAATGTGATTTTGTGACTTTGCCTGTTTTTCCTGTGAACTCCTCAATTAATATTTGTGTTTTGTTTTTAAGGCCTGCCAGAAAAAAAACTATGAGACATTGAAGAAAATAGTCATGTATTTAAGTCAA
The DNA here is from genome assembly GCA_027475355.1 of Coilia nasus. Classification (NCBI taxonomy): domain Eukaryota; kingdom Metazoa; phylum Chordata; class Actinopteri; order Clupeiformes; family Engraulidae; genus Coilia; species Coilia nasus. The sequence continues at coordinate 8,525,195 of CM050219.1, read as the reverse complement.
GACTATAACACCATAGCATAGCACATACAAGTGGGTGCATCCTATACTTTTCCAAAGGTCTATGATATCAAAATAAGATAATAACAGCGTGCATACACACACACGCATGTACACACATGCACATACACACACTCAGTTCTGCTGAATGTTACAAAAAATGAATGATTGATTAAGTCAATAGTAACTGATAGAAGACTTTGTCTTTGACAGGACTGTTCAGTGCAGTAAGTGTCCACTGAGTGTTCAAAGCATTACAACTGCAAAGATAAATCAGTTTGGAATGTGGGAAGCCAGTTCACAGCTGGAATCAATTTCTTTCTTTTTTTGTTCTTAAATTGCCAGTTCGAAACATACTGTGCATGCAGAAAACATGAGTGAAGAATTCATTCCACCATCTTGCGAGTGTTACTTCAACTGTGCCATGTGCACAGTGTGTCTTGGATTGCCATGGTACTCTTCAAAACAGGTGGAAAGAAACATCGGGGTGGTTTCCTAGAAAGTAGCAGAATTCAAATAATCCCCAACGAAACTGGCTGAGACACACATCCCCAGCTGAGCAAGTAGCTGGCGCCATTCTATCTCACAGCACAGAGCCGTAAGGTCGTAACTCTTCTTCGGTGCTCAGCGGTGAAACATTCTCTCAAAGAAACTGGCCATCTTCCCAGCTGACCAACTGGCTGAGACCACTTCATTCTCTCTCAAGGAATGGCTCTCGGGTGGGTGACTCTCCATCAGCGGCCCCAATCCTCAGCTTTACTGAGGTTAAGAATGTAGGTGAAGCATGAAGACCTCAGCTCTCCTCTGGCCTCTAAGAAACTACCTGCACACCCCTCCCCACCACCACCACATCCCATTTCTCCAGGCTGATGCTGCCACTGCTTTCCTCTGCTTTAATATATCTTTAATATTGAAGCAGTTTACATAAGACTGCAAATTGCAACGAATAACGAATAATAGCACTGCCTTTCCCAGCATGTAGCTTTTAGTTGTACTAATCAATAGAAATGATTAAACAAAACGAAAAGGAGACTGAAGCGGAATGTATTATCAGAGTGAACAGGAACATTGGCAACTATTATAACCTCACCAGCCCGCACACTAAATCACAGCTTGAGCCAGACTTGGACTTGAAAAGTTGGGCTTTTTTGTTCAGATAATTCTTTTCATTCTTCTCTTTTTTACGGAGCTCTTGTTGCCCTTTAGAGCACCACTGTAATATTCTCAAACAGCCTCGTTGCGACAAGCCGAGGAGCATGACTCACTGAAACCAAAAGCTAACTGTTGCAATAAGACAGAGCGGGCTAACTTTCACTGATGTCAAAATCAGAACTCAATGTTCTGTGTAAATTAAAATCACCATAATAATGTAATGAAATCCCCCAGCTTTTTATCTTTTATGCTTTAACATAATGTTATTTGCTTTTATTTTTGATTTAAGCACATTGAACTGCCTTTGTGTATCAAATGCGCAATACAATTAAACCTGCCTTGCCTTGTAGTGTTTCTCATGAGAGAAGCCTCATTAGCCTGAGCCCCTGTGCTGAACCTCGTGGTGGCAACCAAAGGGTTAACCAAAGGCCTCGACTATAACGCAGAGTATGACGCGTTTGACTTTCTGATGAAGGCTTGATTGCTGAAACGTGTCTGAGTCTTTCTAAAGGTTTTTATGACCAAGCCATGGCAATAAAGGCTTTTTAAAACACTTGTAATATGAGAGTGCCTTGGAATTCGTCTCTGTGTTTTGTCTGAGCTTTCCCATCCAAAGAGCACCTCAAAAACTACTTCTGAGTTCAGGAAGTGCTCCTAGGCAGAGATTTAGTTTGGCAGCTTATGTGTATGGCAGCCTGCCTGCATCGCCGGGAGAGATTAACAACCTCAGAAACGTCGGGGAAAGTCAGATGTAAAGAGGGGCGGGGCCTGAGATACGGAGGTGCGGCGTCATGACAGCGGTTGCCACGTCGCCAGCCAGGCCCTCTGTCCTCTGTCCTCCTTCTGTCCTCTCCTCTCCTCTCCTGCGCGGTTTGACATTAACCAGGGGAATTAGGCTAATGTGCCGTGCTGGGTCTCGTCTCACCTGCGTTACGCTGTGTTCCCAGAGTGCAGTGTGTGTGTGTGTGTGTGAGGACTTGAGGAGTGTGTGTGTGTGTGTGTGGGTGGGTGGCTATGGTGTGTGTGTGTGAGGACGTGATATATGTGTGTGTGTGTGTGTGTGAGTGGGTGGGCGGGTGATGTATGTGAGGACATGAGGTGTGTGTTTGTCAGTGTGTGTGTTCCCAGAGGGCAGTGTGTGTAAAGACATGAGCTGTGTGTGTATGCATGTGTGTAAGAGAGTGAGGTGTGTGTGTGTGTGTGTGTGAGTGAGAGAGAGAGAGTGTTTGTGTGTGTGTGTGTGAGAGAGAAACAGAGAGAGGAGGAAGAGAGAGTGTGTGTGTGTGTGTGTGAGTGAGAGAGAGAGAGAGAGTGTGTGTGTGAGAGAGATACAGAGAGAGGAGGAAGAGAGAGAGTGTGTGTGTGTGTGTGTGTGTGTGTGTGTGTGTGAGGATGTGTGAGACGGCACCCTGCAGCAGTCTTCACTAACGAGGGGTTCGTTTGTCAAAGTCTCTGTGCTTGCACTGACAACCACACAGCACATCTACAAGAGGCAACACACACACGCAACACACACATACGTGCACATACACACACGCACAAAGAATGCTTTAGCTGACATGTAAAACAGGCCATACACACAAGCACACACACATACAGGCATGCAGACACACACACAAAACACACACACACACGAAAATGCTTTAGCTGACATATACAAGAGGCAGCAATTCGACCCAGTTGGTACTAGCAATAGAGAAGTGTGTCAGACCTTTCCTTGCGCACACACACACACACACAAAGACACACACAGACGTCAGTAGTGTGAGTCAGCCTGCTTGCTTTTTCTTTCTTAAAAAAAAAAAACTTACCGGTGCACTCATTTTTGAAAAGCAAACCTTTGAATGTTTTTTTTTTGTTTCCTGATAAATGTTTTCAAGGCAGTAACGTCCAGACAAGTGACAGCTTTACATGGGCAGTGACAGCTTTTTACCCTTGTTACCATGGTGACAGCCCATTGCTCTCTGTTCAAGGCAGTGAGATCTCAGCAAGGCTCCCACCCCCTGAACCCCTACCCTCACCCTCACCCCCCCAACACCCCCACACCCCCACACGCCCGCTCAACCACTAACTGGGCAAAATGAATGTGATCGTTGTGAACACCGCCTATCTATGGTGCAATATCAGACCCAAAGAGAAAAGGCTTTGATGAGATGTACTTCTCTCTTTCTCTCTCTCTCTCTCTCTCTCTCTGTCTCTCTCTCTTTTTAACTCCATGTTCCAGGTGCTGTCTCGTGTCTCCTTTCCCTCTCTCTGTCTCTTTATCACATCACACAAATCCTCACAAGTGTCCTGATTTGAGAAGGATGGAGCTATACAGCCCCTGTTCAGCGGTAAGAATAAATAACACCATGGGCGTCAAGCAGTTGCTGTAGAATAAATAAAAAATGATGGCCGTTATTAGTATTGAGCCACTGGCCACAGAAGAGTTAACGTCAGAGACGTACATGTTACAACACTCCATAGAGCAGTAGCCTAATGGTTGGAGGAGTGCTTGTTACTGATGTATTAATTGCTTGTGGTGTCTCAAATTGCGTAATGCCAACAGTATACATCATTATAGTGCAACTGTTTGCACTGTGCAATTAGTTGCACAGTGTGTGAAATTACACTGTTAAGTGCTGTCTTACATTGCTCACCCAGGTTGTCCACTTTGTGGAAATGAGGAATGCAACATTGGACCGCACTTCAACGCCCAGCATTACAACAGGACTTCTTAGAAAAAATACAAAAACACTGTATGTGGACGCCTAATGTAATTTACATTTCAAAGGTGGAAATAACGAATGCAGGGGGCAGCATGACAACAGTGCCCGAGGAGCAGTGTGTGGGGACAGTACCATGCTCAGGGCACCCCAGTGGCGCTACTAGCGAGCTGGGATTCAATCACATCTCCTTTCTTATCCATGGTTTTGATACAGGCTTTTAAGATTCTACACTGCACACTTCTTGTTAATGTATTTAAAATCGAAATAAAACACATTTATTCATAAAATGAGAAGCCTGTAAAGTCTGGTGGGTAACGTCTGTCCAGATAACATGACTGACATTCGTGAGTTGAATGATTCAAATCTGGAAAAATTCTTTAGCCTCCCCCACCACACACACACACACACTTGAAACATGCAAGCATACTCTTACATGTGTGCAGTGTACCAGGAGCAGGTCTAAGCTCACACCACAGTCAGTAAGTACGTGCTTATGGTGCATTCACGGGATAGTAGGAAGTGTGGAGTTTTTAAAGTCAGAGGGGCTACATCACCCTTGATTGCTCAAGACCGTCGAGACAGAATCTCCTCACGTCCCAGTGTCCCGTACACACACTGTTATTTCCCACAGAACACAGAAGTATAAAATACAGCAAGACACCCGGCACAAAGCACAACAGTCTCTGTCTTCTACTGTGCCGCAGTGTGCAAGACTGGTTCTGGTTGTTCTGTTCTGCTGTGAGGAGAAAAATGTAGTGACATGTTGTAGGATTTACCAAAAAAAGGATTTAAAAAAAAAAAAGATAGAATGTTAAATCCACACAATTCACACATTAAACAATGCTAACACATTATGTCTGTATGCATGCCTGCTGCAGAATCAGGGTGCTAACACAATACCCCACTAGGTCAGTAGCCTGGTGCAGAATCAGGGTGCTAACACAATACCCCACTAGGTCAGTAGCCTGGTGCAGAATCGAGGTGCTAACCCAATAGCCTGCTAGCTCTCCACAGTGATGAACGGGAGGGTGAAATGAGGACACAGCAGGCAGCAAAGACGCCTTTTCCTCCAGCTGTGACTTGGCTCTGCGGACCCATGAACTGTTGCTGCTGTTGCTGCTGTGTGTGTGTGTGTGTGTGTGTGTGTGTGTGTGTGTGTGTGTGTGTGTGCGCGTGTGTGCGTGTGTGTGTGTGTGTGTGTGTGTGTAAGTGTGTGTGTGCGTGTGTCTGTGTGTGTGTGTGTGTGACTGTGTGTGTGTGAGAGAGTGTCTGAGTGTGAGAGATGTGTTGACAGTGTGTGCTTGTCTGTGTGTGTGTGCGTGTGTGTGTGTGGGTGTG
>CM050219.1:8507500-8515000 GCA_027475355.1 Coilia nasus | reverse complement strand
GTGCAGAGTCAGTAATGTTTGGTTGTTGATCCTTATTCTTTAAAGGACAGCGTTTCTCATAGCCATGACATTATTTTTAAAAATATCACATGATATCACGAAAGAACCTATTCTGCAATTAGGTAAATTACAAACAAACGACAATTAATGAATGAATGGATTTATTCATTTTTTAATTACGTAATTGGTGTGAGTATAAATATAACCAACATGCTCTAATAATTAGAAACCAAAAAGCCATCGTTGTACCTGCTCACACTCCTGCGTCAATGGGAGAGAGAACGCCAAGGTCGAAGATGCGCTCGCGTTTATAGGCCTAGAATAAACATCCTGGGTTTCACTAACATGTAGTGCATTTAGCGGTTTTGCCTGGACTGTGCGGCCATCATCCACTTGTGTGAACTGCTTGAGGATGAACTATCCAGCCAAAGCAACCATCCCTGCAACCTGCCTGTCCTCCTCAAGGTCTGTGCTACGCTGTCGGTCCTGGCATCAGGCTCGTTCCAGAGAGTGGCGGGTGACGGCATCCACATCTCCCGGGCGTCTGTGTCAAGCCTGTGTCTGTGTCTTTTGTCAAACCTGACTTCTTAAAGTAATGGGATAGAAAGATCATTTGCACCACTTGTTTGCTTGCATAATCAAATTTAAAGTTCCGTTTCTGTTTCCCACAGACTGCCACTGCTTTCATATGGGTAGTCAAAAAGTCCATGTCCCATGTTTTCTTGGTAACCCTAATCCTTGAATTTGCCACTGATGGTGCTGTCATTTTACATATATGATGCCCATGTTGAGTTACGTGCTGTATTTCGGAGTTAAGTGCTAAGGGAGCGGCAGAGGTTCAAAGGAGAGAATCCGCGCAAGATGAAAGTGCTTAAAAAGTGCGCGCGTAAAAAAGACTTACGTGCCAATGGGAGACTCGGGCCCTTAATGCATGACACGACTTCCCTATCATCAGTTTTTTCCCCTCACATACATTGACAAACAATTTACGTAATACTATTACTACTACTACTGCAATTAATAATAATAATAATTATTATTATTATTATTATTATTCTCATCATTTTCAGTGCGATATTATGATATAAGATATTATGGAGAGGCTTTTTTTCCCTGTTTTTTTCCTGTTGTTTTTACTTCCAGGGATGGCAGTAGTTGTGGAGAGCACTGTGTATGCAGGGCTTCTGTGCATGTCTGATAAGCAAGTCACTACCAGTATTCTACATGCTAGCATACGTATATCTTCCAGTGCTAAAGAAAGAGGACTATTCTTTGAGAGCAAAAATAGTCTTTTTATGACAACTATATCCTGTGTAGCAGGCTAATTATAGAATTAGTTGTAATTGGTCAGGCTTCCTGTCTGTGTGTGTGTGTGTGTACTGTATGTGTGTGTTCTTTTTAGCAGGCCATTCAGTGACTGTCCTCATCTTACAGACGAGGCAAAGGAGTCTGTGTGAACACACACTCGCCCCGTGGGCCTGAGTCCTGTCACGCCGAGACAAAACCACTCACCTGTTTGTGATTTTAGGCAGGCAGATTAGTGTGTAAGGCAAAGACTGGAATCTGGGAGAGTGCAGGAAAAAAAGGAAAAAAAAGAGGGGGAGTCCTTAAGCCAGAGACACTTTGTGAAAACATCTCTGAAGTTTAAGCAGTCAGCTGTGAGTTAAAGGTTTTGCTCAATCAAGCAAATCTGAGGTAAACTACACACTGCAGGACTAAAAACTAAACTAAACTAATAATAATAATAATAATAATAATAATAATAATAATAATAATAATACACTTTTTTGTAAGTGCTTTTCATACACAAACTGTAGCTTACAGTGCTTAACCAGTAAAATAATATAAAACAGAAACAGAAAATTTAAAAAATGAAAAAAGAAAAGGAAAGAGCTAAAACCAAAACAGCTTAGCCCGTTGCACAGCACTCTCCACAGGTTCATCTGTGTCCCCTCCCAAGAGTAAACTATCTGGTTTTAGGGACACAGATTAGCGTAGCGGAGTCGTGGTGCTACTCACATTCCGACAGTCTATTGTAGCGTTAAAGGCTCCTTAGAGCACAACGGCTTCAACAAAGTGCTGTGCACTGCACTTCCCACATTCTCTTAGTTTAAATTCCATACAACCAAATTTCAATACAACCCCATACACCAACTTCAGACTCTTTACAACGGTGCTTTTTTGTCTGAGCTGATCTGTGAAATCCAGTGTTTATCATAATGGTCGTAAATGAAATCCAATAATGTTTGCTGCACGGCTGGTTTGCGGGGGTAAACAGAGTTGTCCAATTGGCAAGCACTGCAATAATGTGTAGGCCGGTGTGTGGAGGCCATTACAGGTAATTGGTCTTTAAAGCGATACAGGGGCAAGACTGATCCTTCTCTCCCTGTGTGTGTGTGTGTGTGTGTGTTTGTCCCTGTTCCTTCTCACCCTGTGTGCGTGTGTATGTGTATGTGTGTGTGTGTGTGTGTGTGTGTGTGTGTGTGTGTGTGTGTCCGTTCCTTCTCACCCTGTGTGTGTGTGTGTGTATGTGTGTGTGTGTGTGTCCCTGTTCCTTCTCACCCTGTGTGTGTGTGTGTGTATGTGTGTGTGTGTGTGTGTGTGTGTGTGTGTGTGTGTGTGTGTGTGTGTCTCTCTCTCTCTCACCCTGCGAGCCCTCTGGCCTCTGACCCTCACAACTATTTGAAGCTTTTGGGGACATATGTGATTGCCCTTGCCCAGCCACACACACACACACACACACACACACACATCGGAAGTTAACGACAGTGTCCCTGGAAATCAGATGACAACATGTGACAGTGACTAGGACCCAGGAAACAATTAAACAATTAAAGCAAACAGAATTCAGACAAAACCCAGAAAAGTAAACAGAATATGGAACAAAAATATAAACAGGATAAGTAATGGGGTATAATGGGGTGGAAACTAGCATGCAGGTGTTTAATATGTTGTGATGAACAAGAAAGAACAGAAGAAAAAAGAAAAGCCGCCTTATTTTTTAGAGATGTTCCAGACAGAAGTGTAGTGTCTGTATGAGAGTAGAGAGAGTTTGTGTGTGTATGTATGAAAGAGAGAGAGAGAGAGAGAGAGAGAGAGAGAGAGAGATAACAGTAAGAAGGGGAGATACAGTACAGGCCAAAAGTTTGGACACACCTTCTCATTCAATGCGTTTTATTTATTTTCATGAATATTTACATTGTAGATTCTCACTGAAAGCATCAAAACTCTTAATGAACACACGTTTGATGGGTGAACAAGCATTCTGAGCATTATTTGTAGAGTTATGAGCAAAAATGTCCAAATTGGCCCTATCTCGCAATGGTGAAGAATCGTTTAAAAAAAATCCTTAATCCCGATGGTGTTCCGGATCACCACCAAAGACTAATCAGTTGTAAGTTAGCCAACTTATGATCTAACTTTCTGAGTTACGCTATTAACAAACAACCAAACAAACTAACGGACAGACAAACAAACAAAACAACGCCGTCAAAAACATAACCTCCTTGAAGGTAATTATGTACTTAACAAAAAAGTGTGAAATAACTTAAAACATGTCTTATATTCTAGTCATGAAAATAAAGAAAACGCATTGAATGAGAAGGTGTGTCCAAAGTCAAATCAACCGAAACCAATAAATATATGAAAGCCATTCCCTACGCCCTACACACCCACATTAAGCAAGCAAAAAACAACCACAAAAACCTTTAGTAAAAACAGAGACTGAATGTTTGTGTATGTGTTTGACGTGTGTGTGTGTCTGTGTGTGTGTGAAAGAGAATATCTGCTGTGTGTGTGTGTGTGTGTGTGTGCGTGTGTGTGTTTGTGTGTGTGTTTGTGTGAAAGAGAAAAAAGGCTCTCTCTGTCTCTCTTTCTTACACACACACACATTTTACTTCTTTATTTGTGTCCACAATTCACACACACACACACACAGAAACACATACACTCACAAACACACACATACGCGTGCACACACATAGCAAACATCTGCTGTGTGTGTATGTGTGTGTGTGCGTGTGTGTGTGTGTGTGTGTGTGTGTGCGTGCATGTGTGGGCATGTGTGTTTTAGTGAAGCAGAGGGGAATTGTGGCACCGTGCCACTGATGCCAGTGTGAGTGTGGAGTTCCCTCCTGTCACGCAGCCAAGAGCAGGTCACGCGGGGTGGAACAATATCACACTGCCTCCCTTGCTACGTCTGTTACCCTGTGTGTGTGTGTGTGTGTGTGTGTGTGTGTGTGTGTGTGTGTGTGTGTGTGTGTGTGTGTGTGTGTGTGTGTGTACTGTAGACCGATTGTACTGATATTCAGTAGTTTGGGACATGTTCTCAGACTAACTACGAGTGGGTTACGATACAGCCTTGCTGTGTGGGTGCAGGCGATGTTTTTTGTACCCATGACTGTCAAAGCAGTGTTGAACCTGAAAAATATTTGATTCCCATCTATGAAAAATGTGATTGGTGGGTTCATATAAAGAACGTGTATGTGTATAGGTGTGTGCGCGCATGCGTGTGTGTACATGTATGTGTGTGTGTGCACGTAGTGTACGTATCAATAAGTACACTCACTCTGCTATCTAAAGCTGTTATACCAAAACAGAAAGATATGTTTAAGTTCTAATGTTCTAGTAAAACATGTAGAACAAGTTTAAAACCATTACTGAGTAGTTCTGTTGTTTTCCCATAATATGACTCCTCCTTGTACTAATGGATGTTTGTGTTCAGTTTGCTACACTGTAATGATTAAAGTTACACTGTGTTTCTGTTGTGACATTCAGTTTCTGAATCACTAAATGTGTGTATTCTTTGATAACCAGCGTCATAGATGTGATGACATACCAGTAAATGTTGCTCAGCATGAGTGTCAATGTTTGTGTGTGTGTGTCTGTCCTTAAGGATGTGTGTGCCTGTGTGTGTGTGTGTGTGTGTCACTCAGTGTGTGTGTGCATGAGTGTCCAAATATTGGGCAATGCTGCTGCTGCTGTGTGTGTGTGTGTGTGTGTCTTGCCAGCTCGCTTCACACTGTTCGGTTACGTCAGCTGAGCAGTGTTTATGACTGATGGAGTTCCCGGTCAGTTTTGTCCTCTGTGCTGAAATGGGTTGTTTTCAGGAAAGGGCAAGTCACACTGTGTGTGTGTGTGTGTGTGTGTGTGTGTGTGTGTGTGTGTGTGTGTGTGCGCGCCTGTATTAGTCTTTGTGTGTGTGTCCATATGTATGTATGTTTGTATAGCTGCGGCTGTGTGTGTCCTTGTGTGTATGTCTGTGTTAGTGTATGTGTTACTGTCTGTGTGTGTGTGCATGTGTGTATGTGTGTGTGTCCATGTGTTTTAGTGTATATGTGACTATAGGCTGTGGCCTTATGTGTGTGTGCATGTGTGTGTGTGTGCGTGTGTATGTATGTATGTGTGATTGTCAATGTGTGTTAGTGTATGTGTGACTATGTGTATGTGTGTGTGCGTGTGTGTGTCCATGCGTGTGTGTACTGTATGTATGCATGTGTGTCAATGCATGTTAGTGTATGTGTGACTATGTCTGTGTGTGTGTGCGCGTGTCTGCGTGTGAGTGTGTGCATGGGTGTGTGTGCGTGTGTGAAGTATGCTATCGGCTTTAAAATGATAAAAAGAAGGGAAAAAAAAAAATCCTGTTTGCTTAAGAGGGCCAAAGTCCACAGCAGGGTTTGGCTTGTGTGGTGAAATTTGGGAACAAGGAGCAATTTAGGGCAGTGAACAGGCGAAGGGGTCAGGTTAACAAGACACACAAACACACACACACACACACACACAACCATACATATAACAACAAACACACACTCGTGCAAAAATACACACACACACACACACACACAACCTTACATACTGTACAACAACAAACACACACTCGTGCAAAAATACACACACACACAACCATACATATAACAACAAACACACACTCGTGCAAAAATACACACACACACACACACACACACACACACACACACAGATAAGCAAACAGAAACACAAATGTGACATATGTTGAGCAGACACACATTTAAGTGCGCATGTAAAGAGGCGCAAAAAAAGGTTTACGTAAAGCACAGGGCTGTCCAAAGTAACAAGACACATGTACACGCAGATGCCCACACACGCACACACACACATGCATGTACACACACACACAGACACACACACACACACACACACACATGTGCACACCCACAACATGGTATTTATGTCAGAGTTACGCCACAAAGCTGGTATGGTGTGTGTGTGCGTGTATTGGTGTGCTGTATGTGTGCGTGTATGTATGTACGTACATGGCTATGTGCGTATGTGTGCCAATTACGTAATGTCGCCAGTCTTCTCAGGGCACCTGGAGGCTAGTGACACCTCATATCACGTGTGTATGTGAAAGAGAGTATCTGCTCTGTGTGTGTGTGTGTGTGTGTGTGTGTGTGTGCATCTGGTGGCTGGTGAGCGTTATCTCGTCATAAAGTCACAGCCTAACGACACCCTCCATGTCGCTAGGCTCATCTGAAGGGCCATATATCTCAGGTTAGGTCAGGTCATCTCCGGTCTGGTGGACCTTCACCCGGCCTCTTAACACAGATCGAAACGAGCTCTGAACTTTTGTTCAGAAGGGTTCTTTTGTTCTCCTTCCTTCGCGCCAGGCATTTAAGGCCACTTATGGAATCAGGGGGGTGGGTGGCACAGGAGGTCAGGGGCTGTTAGGTAAGGACAGATCTCCCCCTAACAACTCTACTGCACCTTGTATACTGCAGTATACTACTGCCTACTTGGCGATAAAGCTGATAATAAAGGAGATTAATAATAATAGTAATAATAATAATAATAATAATAATTGTTTTAATTCTAGTAGTAGTAGTAGTAGCAGTAGTAGCAGCAGTAGTAGTAGTAGTAGTAGTAGTAGTAGTAGTAGTAGTAATAGTAGTAAAGCATAGATGAAATAGTAGCAGTATTGGACTTGGCGTTATAAAAAGTTTCCTCATGCATTTTTATGGACCATTTGTCCAGTGCTGTGTCTCCTCCTACAGTATATAACAACGTCTCTGGTCGTAGTAGTAGTAATATAGGACTGTTTCTTTCTGCTACTATGAGTATGGAGGAGTGTTATTTTTTTTAAGGGTGTATCGTCACACCAGTGTGACAGGAATGTTGGGAGCATGAAAGTGCTATAGAATGTGGGGCTCTGTAGAATATTACGTAGAATTTTCTAGAATCTAGAACACTGTTGTATGTGGGTTTTTTTATAGAATGTTCTAACAGTCACACTTTTAGACAATCTTCCTTCTCAGCGTTGCACCATGTTCCTGTGAGTTTGTTTAAGGCAGCTCTCGTGTTTCTGGTTTTTAATGAGGCAGTTTACACCGTGTGGAGGTTTACAGAGGGAAATGGCTGGTGAGGGAGCAGCTTGAAGAGGCTGCTGGACTGCTCCCAACAGGAATCCTACTATAGACTGCAGAACTGTTCTTTACACACACAATCCGTTAGGCGGCTGAGCTTTTT
>CM050219.1:8492500-8502500 GCA_027475355.1 Coilia nasus | reverse complement strand
TTGGGCCGGAAGAATGACACGATTTCACCAGAGGCGTGACACGCTCCCTGCAGCTTCCTTTGCCCCACAGTCAACTTGATAGCAAAGTAAGGTCAAGGGGAAAAGTCAACTTGACAGAGCTAAAACTGCACACAGAATGTTTTCGGAGATACAGCCTTATGTGTTTGATCCTGAATCCGAAGAGGAAGGAGAGATGGCACAAGCATAGTCGCTTCCTGACCGTTTGTCAATGAACGTTTCAGGATGGTAATATGCTGTTCCGGCGAAATGCAGTTCAGCCATTCAACTAGCCTGCTAATCTTATTCGAGTCAGTCACAGGCTAACATAATTTAAAGCCCATTAGGTCAGTTTCTCTTATATGCATTTGCACACGTCTACGTCACGCTGCAGGCCCTTTTCGCATTGGGTCGTTTTTCCCGCCTATTGTCTTCTTTTGACTGATATAGAAAATGGGGTAGAAAAACATTTTGATATGCAGCCTGCATATGCAACTCCGGGTGACCTATCATATTTCAAAAGAGCAAGTAGTAAACGGTTTCTCGTGGAAGTACACCTTTAAGCTTTCAATTCGATTCGATATCTCGATGCATCACGATTCTTTGATTTCATCAACAAACACAAGCAGTCAGATTACCTTCCTCTTTTATTTAATAAAACTCAACAGCCACTAATATTCATAGCAAATTAAAAAAATAAAGAAATAAAAAGTAACAGCACTGTACCTTTTGCAAGGAAATACATTTTAATCGATTACGACCTGCTATATGTCTGCATCATGATTCATCGATTATATGATTAATTTCAACACCCCTAGTAGTAACGGAACTCCCCATCTGAGGCAATATGTGGAGAGCTGGAACTGCTTTCTTATTTGGGCCTCTACTGCCCTACAAAGCCAAAAGGCAGTAACTACATAATTTGTCGAACTGAATTTAGACTGGAGTTGACCTTACAACACCTCCTTTGTCTTGTGACTAAATCTCTTGCTTCTTCCTATTAAGAAAGTACATAATATCCCCACTATTATATCTACAACATGTTTGACTGGGCAGTGTGGCAACTTTAAAGGCATTTTCTCAGTTTCTGTGTTCATATAGTTACTGCTCTTTCCCTTTGTATGGCAGTCCAGTTCGTCTGGCGGGGGGGGGGGGGGGGCAGCCCAGCCCAGCCCAGCCCAGCCCAGCCCAGCCCAGCCCAGCCCAACCATATCATAGTCCCCTGTGAAGCTCTGGGCCCCCTGAATCATCCTGACCTACCCCCCCTTAGCAGCACCATTGCCAATACACTTGCTGTGAGCACAGAAGAGGACACAGAAGACAATTTAATGTGATTAAGCAAACAAAATCATTTGCATTTTGACCTGAAATGAATTTAAAAGAGAAAACAGGGCAGGATGTTTGAATTTGATTTCACAGACAATTTTTTGGTCATAGAGACAACCTGAGCTGGACTAGACTAAACTGAGCAAGAGGAAACCACTAGCAAGAAACATCTGGAGAGAGAGAGAGACTTTATTATCCCATAGAAAATCTAGGAATCCCAATAAGAGAACGTGGATTATCATTTTTATTCAGTTATTACTGCTGAGCCTAGCACGTAGGTTAGAGTGCAATGGATTTGATCGCATGTGTTTGTTTCCATCATTTGTTCCGTTTTAAAAATGTGTCATATGAACACAAAAATCAGTTCAGGGTTTACAAAAATAGGTGTGAAAGCAACCTAGGAATTCCAATAAGAAAACGTAGATAATCATTTCCATTCCGTTTTCCTGACATTTCCATGTAGGGTGTGGCTCTATTCTTCTTCCATAAGAAATGAGAAACTGATTAATCAAAATTTCATTTACCTGCTAAATATAGCATTACATCAAAACACTTTCCTACACTGTGTCCATTTGCTACACATGTGTGTGTTTGTACGTTAGCTTGCCCCTGTTATTTGCTTAGTTAGCATCCTGCATACTTGTACCCAAAAAACATAAAGTTAGCTGCTAATTAGCTAGCTGACCCAGCCTCATTTGCATCTGCCACATCTAAATAGGGTTGCCACCTATGTCAGACAAAAAACAGACATTTCGGCAACCCAATCAACCTTTTTTGCTTATAATTAGCGACCTGGGTGTCAGTGTCCCAGAAGATTTTTTTTTTCCTGGGACAGAGCATTAAAAACCGGGACAATCAGGTAAAATCGGGAACAGGTGGCAAAGCTTACCTGTGTCTAACAGAACACAGAACAGTACCTGGGGTTGGCCGCACATAGTTGTGGTCAAGCCAACGCTAACAACAACAATGCCAGTATCGTCTCGACCACAACATCCGCCTTGACAGCCACGAACATCAAACCCCAGTCCTTCTGTCAACCTCCCATACACCAATTTCCTGGCTGAAGGACTGTCAGTGACGCACAGAAAAATACAGGGCATTGAATCAGTCTTGATCTTCTTATAGCTGCTTTCTGTTGTCACAATGTGAAAGTGAATGCTAAAACCAAGGAAGCTCAGAGGAAGAATGTTTGAAAAATAAGCACTTAAATGATCCTTTCCAACTTTAGAGGAAAGAAATTTGAGACCTACAATGTCAACAGATTGACGGTAACTCATATTACTGTATCTATGTAGATAACATCTATCTATCTATCTATCTATCTATCTATCTATCTATCTATCTATCTATCTATCTATCTATCTATCTATCTATCTATCTGTCTGTCTGTCTGTCTGTCTGTCTGTCTGTCTGTCTGTCTGTCTGTCATCCACTGTATGTCAGTATCATGAATGAGTTAGCATATACAAGAGTGACTGTGTGCTGTAAGGGTACTCAGATCCAGGAGTGATATTTGAGCTGAGTGTGGATCTGGCTGAATCCTGTCTCTCTCCCCACAGTAATTCCTTCTTTTTGGCAGGGAAAGAACATTTTAATGCCCTGCGTATTATTCTGCTTGTTGCTTTACCTAAGCTCTGTATGGGTTTCTTATGGAGTGGCTGAAGTGGCTTCTTTCAGGGCGACACATTTTGACCTCTGTAAATTATAATATGTTAAGCACTCTTGTCTGTGTGAGTCCAAAAGACATGGGAGTGTGTGTGTGTGTGTGTGTGTGTGTGTGGCTGAGGAATGGCTTGGGGATGTAACGGCATGTGGGGAATTATTGTTGTCTCTCTTCTCAAATCCACACCTACCTGAATACTGTCTGTACTGTACTGTACTGTCTCAGAGAAAAGAAAAAGCTCAGACTGAGCACCAGATCTACTGTAACGCAGGGACAGGAGCGGTGCGAGCAAGACAACAGAGCTCGTAAAATCGGATCGACTCGTTCTCATGTGGTGCATTATGGGCCAGCTTGACAGAGAGCCTGAGAGAGAGAGACAGCCTGAGTCGCACAAAATGTTCCCCAAGTTTGATGAAGCACAACATGCTGACGAAGGGCATCATCACTGGCTGGAGAAAATGATCTCATGATCTTCAGTGGCATGTTGCTATAAAAAAAACTGCACAAACAACTCAGAGCGCTTCAACAACACAATGAATTGATAAATATTCCAACTCATTGTACTGCTATAGCTAGGGTTTCGACATTGAGGCTCGTTTGCAGCAGAAAACAGAGGGCTGGCTCTTTAGTCAGTCCTAATTTCTGCTTTTGTCAGGCCTGAATAGTCTATTGTTATTGCCACAACTCAAGCAAACGAAAACATGCTCTGACTGCATTCTCGCAGGTTTCCACTGTGCTTGATGTTAAACAGACAGCAAACTATCTCTGAACAAACTCAAATACTCAAACTCAAAATATCACTGCATTTGACCGAGGTCAAGGGCATTAGGTTGAGAATCAGATTCTTCAGAATGTTTTTTTACTGAAGAGCTCATCTGTTATAAATCGATTTTACAGTAAGAAGGGACTAAACCAATGTAAATGAGTCCAGTATTAAGTTATAATGGCTATATTAGCAAAATGGCTATATCCATTAGTAATTGAATGGAGAGTAATGTAACGGTAAACTAGCCCCTCGTACTTCATTTTATTTTGTACAGAGGGTCTGGAACAGAGACCGCCAGAAACAATTTGTTGGAGGTGTGGACTCCAACAAACGCTAACACCTGGTCGTCACGTATGCAATTAGCCTACGTACGCACTGGAATTCAAGTGTAGCACACAAGGTCAACATCACGGCTAATGAACACACCCTCTGTTCACTGATTGGATCGGTCTTGCTGGGACTTGCTAAATGACCCTCAAGAGATTCCGGTCCAGACCCTCTGTACAAAATGAAATGAAGTACGAGGGGCGGGTTTACCAGGCTAAGGCAACAGGCAACACAGGCCACTGCTTGGGGCCCCCAGGCCACTAAAGGGTCTCAGGAGGCTTACAGCACATACGCTACAGTGGTGGCAGGCAATGTACAGTAGTTTTCAGTGATAGTGGTGGCCTCCATACTTCAGGGTGTGAATTATCTCTTCAGAATTGGGGGTTACTAGATTAGTACTAGAACGGTTTTCTACATTTTATGTTTTACATTAGTTACATAAATATGTTGGTGCCAACCAGCCCTGCTATTTTCCAAAAAGATATGATGTAAAAACCCTGATATTTTCTTTTTTTTTTTTTAACTTGTGCCCAATAACATCCAATCAGGAGTCAAACATGACTTTTCTTTTGTCAAAAGTCTTAATTTTTGTCGGTCCACTCTAAAACGCAAGCACAACAGAAAGTGAAGTTTGCACAGTAAAATAGGGTGAGTAGTGTTTTCAAAATACTCTAAAAAAGCTGATGTGATGAAAATGATAGCTAGGAGCAAAGTGGAAGTGATGGATTTTAGAAGGAACAACCAATAAAGGTAGATGTAGCTTAGAACAGTCTGCTGATGTGGACAGAAATCCTACAGAGATATATCCATGCTTGAGAGTAACAAAGCTCATCCCACACAGTCCAGCCCAACAACAAAACCCTACATATCTGTCTGTTTGTTTTTCTGTCCGTCAGTACAGTACATCCATAAATCCATAAAGTCTGTCCAAAAATTCATTCTTCCTTATTTTCTGAAACCAAGCTTTGTGACATTTAACAGCAACAATACACACATATGAATTTCCTCTCCAACACTTTTGATAGTTGTGGTGCTGTTGTTTAGTAAACGTGTTTTTATTACTTTACTTTGATGTCCTTGTTAGAGCATTTGAAAAGTACATTTGTTTGCCCTGCACAACCCGTATGGCCCACTGACATGGCCGCCGGGCCCACTGGAACGTCAAAAGGTTCCTGAGGGACAATCGGGTGGTCTCAGGAACTTCAAAAGTTCCTGAAGGACAATCAAAAGTGAGACCAGGAACTTCAAAAGTTCCTGAGGGGACAATCAAGGGAGTGTGTGTGAACTTCAAAGGTTCCTGATCAATCCACTTGCTTCTCCTCGATCCCAGGCGAGCTACTACTGTGGAGCAACTGTGAGACACACTGTCCACAAATAGCCCAGTTTGTAGTGAGCATCACTGAAATCTAATCAGGCAAATTAAGTTTTAAAGGGAATTTGGCAGTGGCCGGCACCATGACCCGATAAAGCTCCCAGGCCCTGACGCCACGGTTGGCATATGAAAGCAATTTCCCTCCTTCCTGAAGCTGTCAAGAAGCATATGTGGAATGTGTTGATATCAGGGCCAAGAGTACATGACAGCCTCTGTCAGAGGCAGGCCCAAGGCCATGTGTAAAAGAGGCATGCAGGAAAACCCATTACCAGTCATTTGCGCCCCCTTTTATGATAGAAAATAAATCTATCAGATTGGAATGATATTGCTGTCATCTGCCCCCTGTTTATCTAATCAAGGTGCCAGTTAACATTATGGACCCCATGAAAGACTTCAACATTGTACCAAACCCCAGTCCACCCCTCGCCCCCTCCTCCAGTAATTATAATGTCACTCCTTATGTTCTATAAAAGGACTGTTGTCAGTGCAAGGAACTGGCTGTCCTGTATCTTGGCACGGATGTTACACAATATGGTGCATCCTCTACAGCAGTGGTTTAGTGACAGTGGGATAAGAGAAGGGGTACTTTGATTAATTCTAGGGGGTGTGCAAAATAAATCTGTGAATGGGTTCTGGCCTCACCAGCATCAATATAAAGTTCAGGTATGGAAAAACTTCTTAGACTCAAACTATCCCCAATTCAATCCAATTGCCACTTCATCAATATGGACCATATAACAAGTGTTCACACTTTGTATATGCAGCAAGACGTATGCCCAAATATTCATAGCAAGCTGTCCATGGTGCATGGGGTAGGCAGGACAAAGATCGTCTCGGGGGGTACATTGCAGTTCAAAGACTAAAAAACCACCGCTGTAAAGGAATGCACAAGAGAATGCCGCTCTACAAATGCCAAAAGGCAGTAACTACATATTTTGTCAAAACTGAGTTTAGACTGGAAATTGATAACACCTCTATTGTTTTGTGATCAAATCTCGTGCAGTATGACAACTTTAAAGGCATTTTTCTCAGTTTCAGTATTTGCTGCACTTTGCCTTTGTAGGGCAGAATGCTGCCACTGTCAGTGAAGGCAAGCCCTTTTACCAGAGGCTGCCACCACTGACAGGGACAAGTGTCTAGTCTCTGTTGCTTTCCTTCGTCGCCTGTGAGGCCACGGTGTTAGTGGGCCTTGACGTCAGCAGCATGTTTGAAGTCAACAAACAGAACTGGATGATTTTTTTAAACATTTTTGTTTGAGATATTAGCCCTAACGTGTATGTCAGAGTTCAGTGTTCACAGAGAGCTCCCTCTGTCTGTAAATGTTTGTGGCAAACTGAAATCAAACATAAAACTGTTAATTTTTACGACTTTGTTAACTTTGACTTTGTTTGCAAATCTGAATGCAACTCAGAACTGATTATTGTGCCAGTGGGTACCGCCATATTCCAGATGAATGCAGTCTAAATGGGCATTTACAACTGGACTGATGTTTATCAACCACACTATTTGTTGACGCTTCGGTGGGCATGACCATGATATACCAACTTGTTTCAGGGGGTACTTGCATAATCTCCACTGGCATCATTGCGTCATGTGAGCACCTCTGGCCTACAAGGGCTGTTTACCTGTGTTCGCGCAAGAGCCCGCCTCAACGGCACATTGAATTGCTGTGACAGTACATTAATGCGTCACGCAAGAGCCCACATTAACGGGGCATTGCGTCACTACGTCATTTTGTTACTGTATTCATCCGCTCCGACGCCACTGGACTGCAAGAAATGTTGTCTTGTGGTGACCTTGCCAAACTGTAAAGCACTTTGAGCTGCATCTTGTATGTATGAAGTGTGGTATACAAGTAAAAATTATTATTATTATTAATATTATTATTATTATTATTATTATCATCTCCACTCGCTCCCAGTCAAATTCAGAATTGATTTTACCATCCTTCTGCCCACTTTCAAAGCCACCCATATCCTCGCCCCTCCTTATCGGTTGTATATTCTTCACATTGCCACCTCCTCTTGCTCCCTCAGATCTTCCTCCTCCATCCTCCTCACTGTGCCCTCGGCCCACCTCAGTAGTCTGGTAAACCAGCCCCTCGTACTTCATTTCATTTTGTGCAGAGGGTCTGGAACAGACACCGTCAGAAACAGGCGTCGCCAGACATTTTTTACTGAGGCACATGCCCCAGTATTGGTCTGTAGTGACTCAGTATACATTTCACCAGTGAAAAAAAAACACTTTAGACTTTTAGGTCTACAGTACATGGCATAATCTACAGAATGCGCACACAGCTACTCAATATGGCAACTCATTGCTACTTTATTCACTCCATACAATGCACACATGGCTGCTTTAATTGGTAATTTATTCACACGACTTTGGCTGTGATTCAAATCAATTCAATTCAAATGTAGCACACAAGATCAATGTCACGGCTAACGAACACACCCTCTGTTTGCTGATTGGATCGGCCCTGCTGGGGCCGACTTAATGACCCTCAAGAGATTCCGGTCCAGACCCTCTGTACAAAATGAAATGAAGTGCGAGGGGCGGGTTTACCAGGCTACCACCTCAGTACTATGGGGAGCAGAGTCTTCATGGCTGCATGGCTGTATGAAGCTGTGACTCTGACTAGTTTATCAGCTACAGCTGTGCTGTCAAACACTCTGACTTACGAGTGAACAAACTGACTTACGAGTGATGTCTGTCTTTAGAAAGCTCGCTGGGATACAGTCTTGTTTGAACACTCTGGAATGTACAGTACATTGTTCTTAGCTAATACAAGCCGTCAGCAATGACGTGTTGCACTGCCAAGCTGTCATATATTTTATAGAGACATGCTGAACTCAGTTGCCATTCGTGTGAGAAACTGGGGAAAGCTTAGCCAGTGTAGCGCAACATCAAATCCAGTGTTTTTGCACGAATATTATTCTTCACACTCTGAAGTAATGTGCTTTGGTGTCGATGGATGATTCCTAATGACTATGCATGCCACTGGAATCACCACATAATAGTTTTGCGAAAATATTTTTCAGGAAGTTGTGGTCTGTGTATAATTGTATTTTTTACAGGGTGGGTCAGCATGGTGAAATCAGTGGTAGGCATAATGTCTTTGTTTGTGTGTGTGTGTGTGTGTGTGTGTGTGTGTGTGTGTGTGTGTCTGTCTGTCTGTCTGTCTGTCTGTCTGTCTGTCTGTGTGTATTACAATAGTTGAGTAACTTCACGAGTGGTAACTATTGTGATACATTCCAAATCAGCTTATGGTGCATAAGCTATTCAGGGCTTTATGGACTATTTTGTAACCCTCCACAGTTAGGTTATAACATGGGAATACTGTTAGACATATTTATTTTCAGACAGATTGTGCTTCGCTGAGGCCCCATAGATATAACAGTGGCCTCACAAACACACACATACACACACACACACACACACACACACACACATGACAGTGGCCTCGTTAAATAATAACTGGTGGTGGTGAGGATCCAGAAGCATGCACTGCACTTGACAAACAGCGCACAATGGCTGTGGATGGTGCAGACAGCAGGGGATGCTCTTTGTGGTGTAGCCACTTTCACTCTCGTTCACCATCACACGCCAAGCTGCTTGCTGCTGGCTGTGGCTGGCCAGTTCAGCCTCCCCCTGCTACTGCACATTTGGGAAAAACAACCACAGCAGAACACAGAGAAGGGAAAAACAACCAATAATTTGAACATAATTCAACACACAAGTCTTCAGAACTTGATAAATGGACTGTAGTTATGTTGCGCTTTCATACACCCATACAGCGCACCCAAAACCACTTGTCAATTGCAGATCAAAGCTGAGGAACTGGAGCTGGGTGACCTCTGCGTGGGTTTGGGCTTTTACTCCACATGCATGGGCCTCGGGGCAGAGACATTCCAGAGTTTTCCGTGAATTGAGGGGTGATCCTGGGGCCTCACTTCCCCATACCACCACCCAACCCCCCCCCCACCCCCCACACCCCCCCCCCCACACCCCCTGAGCGTCACCCTCTGTCCCTGACTGACCCGCTTTCCGCCCTCTCTACGCTGTCCTCCCTGACCCAGACGCTGACCCAACGCGACACCACTTCCAGAACCAAGCGCAGGGCTGCCACTGCTCTCATAACCTTTCCCCAGACTACAGCAGAACAAATGGGCATTTGAAGGTGTTTTTGAGTGGAATGTGGGTCATTTCAGTAGACGAGTAAGCTGGTTTGGAGTGGTTTGGGTTTGAGAGGTCTCGCCAGCACGGTAAGTTAGCAAAAGAAAAACAGAGAAAGGGTCTAAGAAAGGGCTTTGGAATTTTTATACAGAGACAGAGACAAAAAGAGAGAGTAGAAAGGAGAGGGAAAGAGAGAAGAGAGAGAGAGATGACAGAGAGGAGAGAGAAAGATGAGAGACGAGAGAGAGAGATGACAGAGAGGAAAGTAAGAGAGAGAGAGAGCGAGTGAGAGAGAGAGAGAGAGCGAGAGATAGAGACAGACCGGGTATGTGGGATTGTTGGTCTTGTGTGTGATTGGCAAAACTCACTGCTG